>CM069922.1:25696506-26136506 GCA_036172225.1 Cryptocoryne crispatula var. balansae
GACTATAGGTGGGTGGCCCACCTACAACCGAGCGCCCCAGCAACCAAATGCCTACAACCGAGCACCTCAACAACAACATGTCTACAACCGACCCCAACCACAACAACAAGCCCACAACCAAGTGCCACCACCAGCCAACCGACCTAGGAGGGGGGACCCAAGAGAGAATACTATCCTCAACTGCCATTCCCCCTCACCGATATCTTTAATGCATTGATGGCTGAACAACAGTTGGAGCTTCCAAAGGAGAGAGAAGGATGGCCGGCCAATGTTGACACAACCAAGTACTGCGCTTATCATCGGTATCCTGGGCACATCGGTACTGACACAACCAATGTTGACACAACCAACAACCATCAACCCTCCACGGCGCCTAATGATTAGATCGCCACCAACATCCCAACCAGCACCGCAACCCCAACCTAACCCACCAACCACCATTAATCCTCCACGGCATCTAATCATTAGACCGCCACCAACACCCCAGACATCACCTAACCTACCAGTCACTGCCACCCCGCGACCCCTCATCATTAGACCATCACCACCAACACCCCAACCATCACCCAACATGCCGGCCTCCACCACTCCACGACCCCTCATCATTAGACCATCACCACCAACACCCCAACCATCACCCATCATACCGGCCTCCACCAATCCACGACCCCTCATCATCCGATCCTCACCACCCTTACCTACCATGGGCTCCTCAACCTACCAACCAACCCTACCATCACCATCATCACCACTTCCCCCTACCACACTGGCGCCGCTACTTCGTAGCGGGAGGATGTTCCAAAGGGTCTTCCCCCAGGCCGGGATGCAACCACAGGAACAAGTAGAAGAGGAGGTAGTGGAAGAACCGTTGCCCGGCATGGCATATGACCTATTGAAGCATCTGGACAAAATGCCGGCATGGATTTCAATCCTAGAGCTGATTAAGAGGTCAAAGAACCATTAGGACATTCTACAACAATATCTGCAGCGGGTCATGGTCAATGAGGACCTCCCTCCCGAAAAGATCATTACTGTCCTGACCCCGAGGAGTGAACATCCGGCACTCACATTTACACAGGAGGAGTTGGCACGGCCAGCGATCAGAAAGTATGCCTTGCGTGTTGCAGTAGTCATCCGAGGCGTGGAGATCAAGTCCTGCTTGATTGACACCGGAGCATCCATAAATGTCATGCCGCCAGGAACATTGCAACTTTGCGGCATCTCCGATGAAGAAATCGAGCCTTCTGCCATCACGGTGACCGTATATGACAACTCCCGGAAGCCGGCACGAGGGGTGGTTATGTTGGAAGTAGGGCTCGGGCCGTGTGCTGTCACCGCCGAGTTTCAAGTTCTAGAATTGGACCCTACATTCAAAGCTATCTTGGGACGCCGGTACCTTGAAGCAATTGGAGTTGTCGCCTCCACTAATCATCAGTGTCTGAAGTTCCCATACAAGGGCCAGGTGATCAAAGTAACCAACATCCTCATTATGAATGACGTGGATGACTCCTCTTCTGCACTACCAATATCAAAATCTGTCCAGCCGTTGGTTTCAACTACAGAGCTACCTGAGGTCATGGTATTAACGACGCCTCCAGATATAGTTTCATGGCGGATGATGAAAGGGATGGGCTATCAGCCAGGAAAGGGGATGGGAAAGGAGCTGCACGGGGTTGTGCACCCCATTAAAGCCGTACAAAGACCAAAGAGACACGGGCTTGGCTATGAGCCCAGTTTCACTCCGCGGATGGTCTACCGGCCAAAAAATGCCATGGGACTCCAAAAATTCTTTATCAAAGGGGAGACCATGATGATGGCCGGGGATGAAGAAGAAGAATCAGTCAAGAGGAAGAAGGCACCAGAGCAAGAGGAGGAAGTGGACAACCTGAGTTCATCTTTGGCTCGGTTGTTCACAGAGGAGGAAGAACCAGTCGAGGGCAAGTCCATCTCTGAACAACTTGTCCACTCGAACCCACCTCCAAACAACATCCCGCGTGAGCCATATCCTACGGTCACGTATTTCAAAATCCTCACTCTATCCCTCTTGGATTCACTTGATGGGCTATCTAGCCCAATTCCTACTTCTGGGCCAAAATGGCCACCTGAACTGATCACTGGGCCTGAGAGCCCATTCAAATCTTCTTACTCCACTGGGCTTCTATGCCCATTCCAATCCAACAACCTTGTGCCCGCGTGCACACCAGTCGGGCCCAAGTGCCCTTTAGATGTATTTTCTTGCTTTGGGCCCGCGTGCCCACCATTCGGGCCCACGTGCCCCTTAGATCTTTTCACTAGCTTTGGGCCTATCTGCCCATTTCTTATCATCATCGGCCCCGCGAGCCCATTTTTCTTCCATTGGCTTAAGCTTTCTATTTCTGCTCGAGCCCCATCAGCTCATTCTCTTTTTGTTATTGAAAATACCCAAAATACCCAAAAAAAAACGTTCTCTCACAAACTCAGTTTTCCATTGAGGAGACATCTCTACTTGTCTCGGAGGGTGCTCCAACCACGGACCCCTCTTCTCCTACTCTCTGATCGATCTGCTCGATCCTTCACCCATTGAAAATACCACCTTTTTAATTCCGTCTTTTTTAGGAGTAGTTAGGGTAGGAAAGAAGAAAATTTGAGGTAAACGTGTGCCAGAGAGATATCTCCAGCAAATAGCTCAAAAATGCAAGGAATGTGCAAGGCTGCCAAGGTTTTTGGAAAATGCTATTCAGCTTGATGAAATCCAATATGAGGATGAATTCAATGTAGATCATACACTGGGAGTTTACGAGGTCTTATCAGAAAAATATTCTGATTTCGAGGATGGAATTGAGGACTTGGCTGATGCGTATGCATCTGGACTTAAAAGATTTGAAGAACCATTAGCCACGATGGATGAACCGACAAAAGAACTGAATCTTGGAACACCGGAAGATCCCAAGATAATCCTCCTAAGCGCAAACCTCACTCCCACTGAGGAACATAGTTTAATTAAAATTTTGGAAGAATATAAGGACACGTTCGCATGGACATATGAGAAAATGCCGGGGTTAGACAACTCGTTAGTTGAACATCGTCTAACTTTGAAACCTGGAGTTACCCCGGTCAAACAAAAATTAAGGAGATTCCACCCTGATGTTGCACTTAAGATGAAAGAAGAGGTCGACAAGTTACATCAAGCAAGATTCATTAAGGTCGTCCTTTATCCGCAATGGGTGGCAAACATAGTCCCTGTCATGAACAAGGATGGCCGAGTTCGGATCTGTATAGACTTCAGGGACTTGAACCGAGCGTGTCCTAAAGATAACTTTCCTCTACAGCATATTGACGTACTGGTTGATAACACTGCTGGATTCGAGATGTTGTCATTCATGGATGGCTATTCTGGATATAATAAAATCCGGTTGGCCGAAGAGGACCAGGAGAAGACCTCGTTCACCACACCTTGGGAAACCTACTGCTATGTCATCATGCCCTTTGGACTGAAGAATGCTGGTGCTACCTATCAGAGGGCAATGATGGCTATCTTCCATGACATGATGCATACCCTTGTAGTGGTGTACGTGGACGACCTGGTCGTTAAGTCCAAAAGCCGAGAAGATCATCCTGAAGTGTTAAGAAAGGTCTTGCAAAGGGCTAGGGAATATAAATTGAAAATGAACCCAAAGAAATGAACGTTTGGAGTATTCTCAGGAAAACTGTTGGGGTTCATAGTGAGCAAAAGAAGCATAGAGATCGACTCAAACAAGGCCAAGGCAATCATTGGTATGCCTCCTCCAAGAAATATGAAAGAACTTCGATGATTAATCGGGAGGCTATAGTTTGTCCGCCGGTTCATCTCACAACACTCCCAAAGGTGTAAGCCTTTCTATGAGTTGACCAAGGCGGGGGCTGAGTTCAAATGGGATTCGAAGTGCCAGGATGCATTCGATGGTTTGAAAAGATACCTGGCTAGTCCCCCTGTGCTTAGACCACCAGTCCCTGGCAAGCCCTTAGTTTTGTATATCTCGGTTTTGGAGAATTCTCTTGGGGCAGTCTTTGCACAAGTGGATGAAGAAGGGAAAGAGAGGGCAACTTACTATTTGTCAAAGATCTTTGATCCATGCGAGCAGAAGTATACTGTAGTGGAGAAGACCTGTGCTGCACTAGTCTGGGTAGTTCAGAAGCTTAAACACTATTTTTTTAGCTCATAAGGTCAATCTTATTGCCCGCGTCAATCCCATCAAATTCCTTCTGGAGAAAACTGTTCTAACTGATCGGTTAGGTCGTTGGCAGTGCTTCCTCTCCCAGTTTGATATCACCTATGTCCCCCAGAAGGCGATTAAGGGTTATGCCATTGCCGAACATCTAGCCCATCACCCTATACCCCTCTTTGACCCGGTCCAATCGGAGCTCCCGGATGACGAACTAATGTTGATCCGATCTTCCCACCTTTGGACATTATATTTTGACGGGGCTCTGAATTCTCACGGTAAGCGAATAGGAATTGTCCCTCTATCACCCGAGGGTGTCACCATTCCACAGGCATTTCAGCTTGACTTCCCAGCAACCAACAATATAGCTGAATACGAAGCCTTGCTGGCCGGGCTGGAGGCCGCTCATTTCTATGGTGCCACGGAATTAAGGGTGATAGGTAATAGCCAACTAATTCTTCGCCAAGTCCTAACCAAATACCGAACTTCTCATCCAAACCTCAAACCTTACATCAAACTCTTTTCCAAACTCACTTTTGTCCATGTTCCTCGAGCTCAGAACATCCTTGCTGATGCCCTTGACTCTTTAGCTTCATCTCTATCAGTCCTGCTAGGTAGACAGATGCGGACTATTCATGTCCGAAGAAGGTCGATGCCAGCAATTAAGGATGGTCGATTTCTAAGGATCAAGGAGAGATTTGGTAGGAAGGAATATCTAGAGCAGAAAGAGGAGATTTAGCCAATCGAGTTGGAAGAGTTAGACGAGGGTGAGAGGCCTTGGTTTGATGAGATCGCAAGGTACTGTCAAGATCAGACATATCCACCTGCATCAAATGCAAAAGAAAAGAAGGCCATCAGAAGAGTATCCCAGAGGTATACCATCCTAGGAGGGGTTCTCTACAAGAGGAGCCTGAGCGGAATTTTATTGAGATGCGTTGATGAAGAAGAGGCAGAATTGGTGCTTAAGGAAGCACATTGCGGGGTTTGTGGGGGCCATGTCAATGCTCAAGCTCTTGCCAAGAAAATCATCAGGCAGGGGTATTATTGGCCAACCCTAGAAGAGGATTGCTCAATCTTTGTCCGGCACTGTCATTCTTGCCAACTCCATGCCGACAAGATCCATTCTCCCACATCTTCCCTTCATCCGATACATGCCCCATGGCCCTTCGCCACGTGGGCTTTCGATATCATTGGCCCTCTAAGTGATCTTAACTCTGAAATCCGTTCCAAATCATTCATCCTGACGGCAACAGAGTACTTCACCAAGTGGGCATAAGCGGAAGCGTTTGTGGAGATCAAGGCATCAACACTGTGCTCCTTCATCAAACGCAACATCATCGCCATGTTCGGGATACCCAGCGACATTATCACCGACAATGGACCGCAATTTCTCTCTCAAGATCTGCGTGATCTTTGCAACAGGTACCGCATTGCATTGCATCATTCATCTCCTTATTACCCGCAAGGCAATGGTCAAGCAGAAGCCACCAACAAAACTTTTATTAAAATCATCAAGAAAACCTGTAAGTCTAGCAAGTTCGCAGACTGGCCAGATAAGCTTGTAGATGCCCTATGGGCTTATCGTACTTTTGTACGGACCCCCACTGGTCAAACCCCGTATGCTCTCGCATATGGGATGGAAGCAGTGGTCCCATACGAAGTACTCCTTCTATCACTCCGAGTTCAACTCGATATGGACATCCCTGTCGATGAGAGACGAGAATCTCTCCTTGCACAACTTGAACTCCTAGATGAAAGAAGGTTGGCCGCTTCCGAGCATGCCCGGACTTATCAGAACCGATTGAAAAGGTTTTATCAAAAGAGGGTGGTAGAGAAAAGTTCAAAATCGGTGAGATGGTAGTTAAACGCATATTCGTTAAGCCGGGTGGTCCCCGCTCCAAGTTGCAACCTAACTGGGAAGGGCCTTTTGTTATAACTGAAAAATATCCAGGCAATGCATATGAGCTAACCAACGCCGATGGAGAAAAATTGAACCATCCATGGAACGGCATTTACCTCAAAAAATATTTTCCTTAGAAGAAAAAAATATATGGCGAATTTCTAGTATGATATTAAGTCATCGATCCAAGGGTGTTAGCTAGAAGTCAAGGGTAGACATCACCTTGCACACATAACACCTCCCGATCCCAGAATCTGGATAGCCCAACACTCGAGAGAAGCAAGGAAGAACCCTGAAGGCCGAAAGAAAACATTACCCTATTCTCTTCTATTCGGTCCAAGATAGGTGAAGGGGACTAGAGGAGGATAGTATCGAAAATGCCCGCCGCCTTAGTAGGAGGCCATCTCATAAGGTGCAAAAGGGTGCCAAAAGATGGGCAATGAACCCCACAGGTTTAAACAAATATGGGTCTGTCTGAATGAGTACCCAGAATAATAGAAAATGAAGAAAAGGCACCAAAAGATGGGCAATGACCCCACAGGTCAAAGACTTGTCCAAGTAACTGCCACATGTAAAAAAGACCCGAAGAGGCCGAACCCCAACGGGAAATTTGGGCATGAGTAGAGAAACCCTCCTCAACACCCCCGAATCCTATCAAAGACTTCCTCTATTATTCTTCTATCTTAAAACCCCTAGGGTAAGGTAAACTGTCCAAACTCGGGGGGAATCCAAACCGATCAAGAGAAGAGGGCAAGAAAGATTCTGGGTAAGGAACCTTATTCACACGTGGTGCTTATTGCTTGAATCTTGATCAACACTCAAAGATCGATGAATGGTCTCAATACTGGCACATTCTCCACAAAAATCCAAAAAGATGAATATTTTCAAAAATCCAAAAAAATAAAATATTTTCAAAAATCCAAAAAAAACAAATATTTTCAAAAATTCAAAAAAATGAATATTTTCAAAAAAAAATCCAAAAAAAAAGTTGAATATCTTCAAAAATAAAAAATTGAATACTTTCCAAAAATCTAAAAAAATGCATCATCTAACTTGGCATAACCTTGTTTTTTTTTTGCCTTTGCTAGCATTCATGTTTATCTTTATGTCTTGCATGTTTCATTTCCGCATTGCATATTTACCTTCATTATCACCCCATTAAGAGGGCTCCTCCCTTTGACCTAAGTCAAAGTTGGCCATAATAGGCAAAGGGATGAGTCGTTGTGAAGATCTGATCCTCTTTTAACAAGTATTTTCAGGGACTTTAAAGTAAGAGGGGGAGGTTCTCTCAACGACAGGTAAGTTCTCTTAACCATTTCATTTCGGTCATCTAGTCTATTTTTATACCTTGTTAATAAGCCTCCTCTCTTTGACCTAAGTCAAGGCAGACAGCAATAGGCAAAGAGATAAGCCATGGTGAAGATTTAATCCCCTTCATTAAGCGTTTCAGGATTCTGAGATCAAGAAGGGAGCAACTCTCGCCATAGCAGGTAAGTACTCTTAACTTTTACCTTGTCTGTCATTTTGTGCATTCTACCTGGTTGATAAGGCTACCCCCCTTGACATATAAGCAAGGCAAGATGACAATAGGCAAGGGGGTAAGCCATAGAGCAGATCTAACCCCCTTTATTAAGTATTTTAGGAAAGAAACACTAGTCAAGGAGGGGGGAATATCGCCAATAGGAATTGCTCACAGAAACAGAAGAATCAACATGGGAAACCCCCATAACTTGCCGAGTAGCATATATGTCGCTAGTCGTGTGTTATTATCTTATGCATTATTTGTTGAAGACCATGAGCACGGAGAAGACTTGACCCGAGATCCCCTTCATCAAAATATACGATGGTCGGGTCATCTCTAATGCTCACGGATAAGCCAAAGTTGTGTTGTGAGGGACGATAGTTCCCGAATGGGTATCTTGACCTCATAGACAATCTATATCTTCAACTATTTGTTATACAAGTTTTGTTTTGTTTTCTTGAGCCCAACATGCATCATGTAGCATTAATTGCATTACATTTTGGTTTTGTTATTGCCTACATCATTTCCTAAACTTCACCTTCTCACTCTCTCGATCATTCTAAATCCCACTGTGTTTTCTAATCCCATCGTGTTCTCTAATCCCACCGTGTTTTCTAGTCCCACCAACCTCTCTAATATCCCACCGTGTCTGTTAATCCCTCCGTGTTCGGTAATCACCTTATGCCTCCAAATACTCCATTGCCATTGTGGCCATTGCAACACTTCTTTGCTATTTATCCCACCATGACAGCCAATTCTTCCCGCCAAGGGCCTTCTATTTGATTAGAACTTGCACCATCACTATCTTCACGGTCTATGCTTAAACATTTGCCTTTCAGAATCTGAGATCATTACATTCTGAATCGAATCTTGTCTCTTGAAAGACTTAAATGAATCTAAGAGCCTGAATGTGCTCGATTGGTATTCTTTTACTTTTTCAAACAAATATTTTTTTAAACTTTAGCCCATCACAGTACAGCAACACCGCAAAGATCGGGTTACCGGCTGATGATGAACCTACGAACCCATGTTTCGGGGACTCCCCACCGCGTTGGGGGTTGGCTATTCTTCTCTCGTGCCAATGGCACATCTCTTACCAATCGAACATAGGAAGACTTGATGAAACATGGCGGTTAACCAGGAGACTTGAGGAGATTCGTCTTGCCGAATCTGGTCGTTGAGCGTGTCTATATCTACACCTTGATGCCACCTTTTCAGTCCATCGCCATTTCACTCCACTACATTCCACTACGATCCATCTCGTTTCACTACGCTTCTCTTCGTTATGCTATATGCCATTCCCTTGCAAAGCCGACATCAAGGCGAGGCAAGCTGTAGACACGCCAAATTGGCTTGATTCAGAGCCCCAGACTCTTATTCCATAGGCGATATCCTTTATTTGACCGTTATCTGATCCGGATTACCTCGTGGAGATGAGCTAAGGACATTGGTGGAGCCCCTTGTAAGTTGAGAACGGACCAATGATTTCCGGAATATTGCCATAACCTTCAAGCGAGAGCCGCACGTGAAATGTAAAAACACGAAACCTGCTCGATGACCAACCTTGAATGGTCCATAATTGAAGGTCTCGGGAGTCCCGCATGTGTTCCGTAACATTCAGGGTTTCCGAGAAGTCATTTCGGTAGGCGTCGGTCAATGACGGCTTTTGTTACGGCTTTTTAGATCTGTGCTGACACGGCTATCCCGGACCACATGTTAGGCCTTTCCGGTCATCACCAGGTCTTTTCAGGTCATCCGGGTCAATTGTAGCCGTATATTTTCATCAATCATGGCCATACGTCCGGTTCGGTCAATTTTAGGGTTTCGCGGCTTTTCCGAGTTTCGGTTCACGTTTACCGGGTTAGTCTCAGATTTTTCGATGATTTCGGGTTTTCCGGTCGTACCGGACTTGTTCGGTCATCATTTTAAGTCATCCCGAGTTCACCCGAGATTTCTCGATCGGAACCGTGCTCTTTTGGATCTTCGCCACGGGTTTCGGCTTTCCGCGAGAGGGTAAACTGGTAGAAAGCCCCGTGCGAACATATCGGGAGTCATGCCAGCTGGTTTACCGACTTGAGGAGGTGCAGTTGAAGGCCCTCTTTTCAACGCGACAAACGGGAGCCGAATCGGACATCCCGTTTGCAAGATACGGCTCGCGGAACACGCGCGTAGGAGAGAGAGTGTACTGCGCCCCCGCTCCCTTCGAAAGAGGAGGGCGGGCCCTACGCGCCCTCAATCCGGGGGCGCGCCCTACGCGCCCCCGATTCCTTTTAAAGGCGGGGGCGCGGTCAGTTTCTTTAAATCGAAAATTACCCCGATTAGCACCTTCTAAACCGGATTTTTGGAAGGTTTCCGCGGAGGATTTTTGATTATTTGTACCGCGCCTCCGGTTCGGGGGCGCGTTACGTATGTCAAGTCGATTTTTAGCAATTTTCAGAAGATTCCGTCGATTTTTAGCAGTGAGACGCGTAACGCGCCCCTGCTTCCTTTGAAATAGGGGGGCGCGCAAACCGCACCCCCGAACTGGGGGCGCGCCCTGCGCGCTCTTGGTTTGAGGGCGCGCCCTGCGCGCCCTCGTCCTCTTTGAAACGCGGGGGCGCGGTCGGTTCAGTTTCTAAATTTTGCACCGGCTTCCTTCTCCTATAAATTGAGGGCCATTCTCAACGACCCAAGGTGAATCCCCGGTGCCTAGCTCATCCAGAGGTCATCCAAGCTCTTCTCCAAAGCCGTCCCGACGTCCATAGGCGATCCGAAGTCAAGAGATCGATCCGGAGGTGAAGGAGAAGGCTCGATCCGGGTGTTCTGAATCAGCCAACTTCATCGACTTTTTCATAAAATCTGAGACTCTTTCTGCAAAAGTATTCAACATAGAAGATGTTCATCTTTTCGTCCTCTTTCATATCCAACTGACGTCACTCAATTTTGACTTGCCGTTTGTTCGTGGCGATTTCTACACTGAGGGCGCGCATCCAGGTTCTGTTTTCTATATCCGCCTACTTTCAGAATTTTTACTGACTTATAAAGGAGGATTTCGGAGAAGTCATCAACATAGGAACTCTTCCTCTATGAGTCCTCTATCTACTTCAACAAACGGCACTCGATTATAACTTCGGGGTCGTCCGTAGAATCCTCTGTACCAAGGTCGCGCCAGAAGGGTGCAAAGGCTACCCGAACCGGCCTTCTTCAACCAACTCGGCTTCAACTCAAGCCGATCCATTCCATAAGCTTTCTCAACTCCCTTAACTCAGTTTATTTATTGTTTTAAATCATCTTTTAGTTTATTTACATCACTTTTACATAATCAAAAATACAAAAAAGGGGTTAGGACTCGCCCCAATCCGGTGAGTTCGATTCCAATTGCTTCTTTCTCATCTTCTTACTACAGTTACTACACTTCCCATAGTTCTAATTATTTTATTCACTTGATTTATTGTTCTAGTTGCACAGGTTGAACAAGCTAGCATTGATTGGAGACTCTTCTTCATCGGCCGGCCGAAGAAGAAGAAGGTTGAACCCATATCATGATCTCCCACGCTAAGGTACACGGTCAAATCAACTCATCTCTTGTTTTTATTCTACAAAGCGGAGCCCGCGGCTCCTGGCGACCACATCTTTCATGTTTTAATTTCATCTCCTCCTCACTCTCCTCCCACATGACCCGAACCATCTCCGGTGCTCGAGCGACGCCGTGAGATGAAAGTTCGGGGATCAATGTGAGTGTGGGATCGAGGTGAGGACATTTTACCGCTTTCCGAGTGTTTTCAATTCACTCCCCTTTTTTCCCCTCTTCTATCTTTCACCTTCTTATCTTGAGGTGCCGATCCGGAACCTATTTTCAGAGTCGACATATACATCCAAATAAACCAATTCTAAAAGGTTTGTTGCTCTCTTTGAACAATTTTTCTAAAAAGGAACTCTACACTATTTGCCTACTAAATAATGGTCACATGGGCTCAAATGCATACCTTTCAATTCAAGAAGGAACTTTCCTTTTACAAGCAAATTCATTTCTTTCTAACTCATGTATCCTAACCTTCTTTGCCACAAATCTTACAAGGAACTATCTACCACAACATTCACCTTAGCCATGTTGAACCATGTCTTCATGTCATATAAGCTATCATACTTTTCTTCTTGAGCCAAGACAAGTACCTCTTTTGTCAATTTCTATCTATCCTCATCAAATGTCGTACAACAGCCATCCTCACCTTATTTTCTTACTAAAATTAGATTCATTCTGAGGTATGGAATATGTCTAACATCTTTAAGAAAAAGCTAACATCATATACTAGTCTTCATGCTGACAACTCCTATACCCACGATCCTCAAGGTATCATGGTTGCCCATATGGACAATGCCATAATCACCTATTCTGTAAGACAAGAATAGATCCCTACAAGGTGTAGCATGATAAGATGCTCCAGAGTCTAGTATCCACACAATGTCTCCATTATGTACTGTTAAACAATTTCCACTATTTGGCAAATGGACAACTATCTCATCATCTATCACAGTCACTACAATTTCTTTGCCTTTCTCATTATCATGTACCTTTCAATTTTGCTCTTTTTCTTCTTCAAATTTTCTGTAATTAATCTTCTTTTAACCAGGAACTCCACAGTGGTAACACTTGCTATTTATTTTAAATAAGGACTTGGACCTTGATTTTGACCTCCAATGATTTTTTTTTTTTGGATCTACCATGGTCTTCAATTGCCAAAATCTACGATCTAGATGCACCCAACAACTTCATCCTAGTCTCCTCGTTTAAGAGCCTATAAGTGACGTGATTCATTGTAAGCATACCATCTAGAGCAAAATTACTTAGAGAGACTACAAGTGTCTCCCAATTGTCTATAAAATAATGGAATAACAACAACAACGCTTGTAACTCATCTTCTGGCACCATCTTCATCATTGACAACTGATTGATAATGCTCTACACTTCATTCAAATGTGCTACAATTGAACTCCCCTTTTTATGTTTGAGGTTCATCGGCTATCTGATCAAGAAGGCCTTATTCACTATCTTTCTCTTGTAGAGATCACGTAATTTTTGTCACTACGATTTTGCCATTGTCTCATTCCTTCAACATATGATGAAATACATTGTCATCTAACCACTGTCAAATTGTGCCAATCACTTTCCGATCTAACATCTTCCATGCGACATCTATCATGTCTTCTAGCTTTGATTCATATCCTTTCATCGGTATATACAAATCTTTGCAATAAAAGATATCTTCTATCTTTATTTTAAAAATTACCCAATTTTTTATTGAGTGAAATCACCCTATTGACTATTATGTCTATTTTGCTTCACTTAATTGAATCGGTCAAATTTGATGAATCCATCAAACTTGGCTAACTTAGCTTTAATACCACTTGTTGGAAGAAAAATTGGTGCCAATCGACCTTTTCCAAAAAATATAAGCCTCCACTTTTAGGACCTTGACCAATCACCTTTATGTTGTAAAGATCCTATATAATAAAGTGAGCTTTGAAGAATGTTATAGCACAATCTACATCTTTGGTAAGTTAACTTATTGACATGAGTTTAAATCCTGATTTAGAAACATGCAAAACATTACTCAATTTGATTTGTCCTATTAAAGAAATTGACTAGAACCTGTAACATACAAAGTGGCATTGCTAGGTATAAGAATACTTTGTTGAACCTTATGAAAAGAACCAGCTGGAACAGCAATCGGTGAGACATGTGCAGAAGCCCATAAATCTAGAATCCATAGAGTATTAGTAGTAATAGGACTGCTTGCCATGTTCAAGTGATGTTGACTAAAATTGATTGCATTTAAAAGCTTTATGAATTGATTGTACTGATCTATAGACGTGTGACCAACATCTATTTTTGTAGACTGAAACTGTTCAAATTTGTCAACATTCCTCTTAACAAACTTATAGTGCGCTGGATAGCCTATTAATTTGTAACATTGTTCCTTAGAATGACCAAATTTGTGACAATCAGAACACTCTTCTTTACTTTTATAATTCTTGAATTTCTCAACTCCCTTGGCTAACATAATAGAATTTTTTTGTTGGACTAGAGTATAAGCAGTCTATTGTGCCTCATCCCGAAGAGCAAGAGAATATGCTCTACTAATTGAGGGCAACGGATCCATCAAGAAAATTTGACTTCGAAGATGAGAATAAGTCTCATTCAACCCCATCAAAAATTGCATGAGATGCTTCTAATTTTGTATAACAGATGGCATATCCCATTCAAACAAAGCTAATTCATCCCAAAGCCCTTTTAAAATAGTATAATATTTGGTAATTGATTCATTACCTTGACAAATTGTAGTAATAGATAGTTCAATCGAGCAAATTCTTGGTCTATTAGACAAAGAGAAATATTCCTTCAAATCTCTCCAAACTTGGAAAACATTTTTAGCATATAAAACTGAAGATACAATATCTGTATGAATGGAATTTAATAACAAAGACAATACCATGCTATTGGCTCTTTTCCAAGAATCAAAGAAATCGTCTCCAGGTGACGGTATACTGATAGACCCATCAACAAAGCCAATCTTATTCTTAGCAGCAAGGCCTATTAACATAACCCTTTGCCAAGTAAGGTAGTTGTTTCCAACAAGAAGAGAGGAAACAAGAATAGCTCCAGGATTATTGGAAGGATGCAAAAGGAAAGGGTTATTAGCCTCATCTTCGAATGTAGCTCGACTGACCTATGATGTTGGAAAAGGATCGGAAGAAAGACCTACCATAGCCTTCCTGCTTTGATACTAAGTGATGAAACAGAAGATGAAAAACCTTCAAGATCTTGAATGCATTGGTGAACCACACAGGCTAACAAGAAGGGAACCCTGTACTTTGGGAAGGTTTAGTGTAATAAGGTTGAGCAACAAAATACCTTTTTATAAATGTATGGCACACATAAAATTACAATTACACCAAAGCCTCTGTAAAGTAGAAAGCAACATAAATACATATTGACTACACTATGAAACAGTCCACTGAGTGAACAATCCTATAAAAGAATATGACACCCACACAAACAAAGAAAAATATTTGATCAAACTAGAAATAGGACAAGAGACGACACATCATATTTATGTGAAAAAACTTAAAATCCAAAATAAATCATGAAACATGTTTGATCCCCTAAGCAATCAATAAATACAACAACACTCGCTCTCAAACAACATTATGAACAATTGAAATCACACAAATGCTCTCTCAAGAGAAAATCCCAGAAAGAGTGGTAGGAGATGGAAAATATTAAAAGTAGATGTCAAGGAAACCCAGGATGCTGCCATCGCTCTCCCTTTTTCTTCCTTTGCTATTTCTCTCTCTCTCTCCCATTCTCTTCCCCACGCCGTGGCGCCACGGCTAGCAGATGAAAAATACTAAAAATAGGTATCAAGGAAACCCAAATATGCTCTGTAGTTCTCGCTTCATTTTCCTCTCTATTTCCCTTTAGTTTTTCTCTCTCTCCCTCTCACTTTCTCTTCCACATGTTGTGGAGCCGTTGCCACTGTGCGAGCACCCGAAACCCTCCACGTTCTATCATTGTTGTGCTGCATCTGTGGTAAGATTTTGTTTTCCCTTTTTATCTTTTATAAAAAAAATGACACCCACGTGCTTCATAACGAGGGCACGTGCCATGTAGCCATAACACTCCAGTGCACCAAACGTTAATGGGGTGTTTGGTTACGTGATAATTGAGATTTTATTTTAATTTTTAAAATTGTAAGAAAATTTATTAAAAGAGGTGTTTGACAACTTTGACAGTTTTATAAGTGATTTTCTTCTTAAATAAAAAAAGGGATCTCATCTCTTTCTTTTTTCTTGTGGTACCCCACTTTGTTTGATCATGAATGGTAGTTACTCTTTTTTGATATCACATCTCTCCAAACATCATGATTTTATGTCATGAGTTGGTTCACTTTTTATTTTAATTTATTTTTTATCACAAAAGTGTACACAAAATTATCATGCAACCAAAGACCCCATAAGATATATAGTAGATAAAATTTTAATATATCCATGAACATGATAAATTAGTAGAAACTATATCTAACACACCAAAATTAAGATAAACTTTGTGTTAAGTAAATATGGACTTAAATTATGATCAGGTTGATTAGTGCCTAGCTCTATCACTGTCCGGGCATCTCTCTTATTATTATTATTTTTTTTGAGAAGGTCTCTCTTCTTAATTAACCTGCTTATAATTAACAATGTAGGACAAGCTAAGAAAACTCCACTATCGTCCGTCTAACCGGCTGATAAGCTACAAAAGAACCCCCACTAGATTTCAGAGTCCGTTGCCGACCGAGCGTCGCCCAATTGGCATGACCTCGCGCATGGGGGCGCGAGGTCCGGGTATCGCCTCCCGGCGGCTGCAAGCCGGGCGCCCCATGGGGGGGGGCGACTTGTGGGGATCGAGGGGTCTCGAACCCTCGCCACCCGCGCACGCGGCGGGTCCTTGGCCGCTGGGCCACCAATGTTCAAAAAAAGATTTCAGAGTCCGTCACCACATGCTGCAGCCCACGGGTCACCCGACCTGGTCAGCCTTCGCATTGTTATGCTCCGGCTCCCGCCCCCAAAGCCATATGAAAGCCGATTTCTCCACGGGAAGAGGGTGGCATTTCAATTTTTGTAGTATTTTATAATATATATTAATAATAAAAGTAAGAAAATTATTTTTTTAAATATTTAAGTAATATTTTTATTTTTTAAAATTTTAAAAAATTAAAATTTTTAAATACTAATTTATTTTTTAACGTCATATGTGATTAATATCAATTTTTAAATCGATGGAGTTAGCCGACCTTCGAACTAGAGCTGACCCCCGATTATTCCTTGCAGTGACAATATCCTATTGACAAACTTTGATCTCTTTAGCGCACCCATATTAATTTGATGTATAGTTGATAATATTTTAATATATCCAACAAGGCAAATAGTTAGTATAAAGTGTATTGAACGCTCCAACATAGGATAGTTTTTATATATTATTCCGTCAACCCTTTCTTTCACTATTGATTGATGTGTGCATCCGGCTCTTCTTAATTAACTAGTTAAAACATGTGCTTTCCATGTGTGCGAGTGAAACGTAATATAATTGTTAAAAAATATTTTAATATAATTTTATTGTAAAATTTAAATAAGATAGATACTACATGATACTGGGTAATTGGTAATGGTTAGAAATCATCGTTAACAAAGCAAAAGCCATTGCTAGTAGACATTAGTAATGACTTTCAAGTCATCGCCAAACCATCCTAAATAAATCCCTCGTCAATAATATTGACGATGACTACGAGCTGTCGCCATAAAATTTAATGGCGATGGCTCACAAATGGTCACAAAAATGATTATTTACAATGGCTAAAAGTCAACGCCACTAAACTTATCGGCGTTGCCGAATATTCTATTCCCATAAGTAATTATTATTGGTGGTAATTTTCAACTGTCACAAAAGTAGACAATTCCACTTTGGAACAAAAGTTCAGAGGTGAAATTTACTACTTGTGCGATACTTCCAATACTTCTACAATGAAAAAAAATTGGACAATCTAAAATGGAGAATCCATGTATACTTACAACCATGCATGAATATATATATATATTTTTTTATATTATTGGGGGGTTGCCCCAATCTAGTTTCGTCCACATTTCAAAATTCATACATCCAAAATAATTTTGCTTCATCCACACCACAATCCATACAAAGCACAAGCACATACAAATCACATTATATACATATGAAAAGTCATATACAATGCATTCATACACAAGGGGAGTACACAATGTCATACAAAGAAACAAATGGGGGGATACAATATATATCAGATTTCATCCTCATCCTCCCTAAAAGAGCCCTCATCACTGTCATCCTTATCCTTATCATCAACCTTGCATGTATTTCTGTCTTGAGTTTGTGTTAGAGGTCTCTATGTGGATGGTATATTAGATGCCAAGAGTCTTCAATTGGTGTTTTCATACATCTAAATCAGGCCTTGGGCAATTTCTTGGAAGGATCTTTCTTAATCATTTAGTTGTTGCTTCAAAGAAGAAATCTCATAAATCTTTTAGCTCTCAGACATCTAGGGTCGTGGAGGTAGAAGAACCTCCACTGGACCCACCATATCAAGTATTGCGAGTTTGACCTCATCCACTACATCAGAACCGTCCTAGTTTATCTCTATCGTAAATGGATACAAAAGTCTCTTAGGGAGTGAGTGGAGGCTGTGATACCCCACATCCAAGTCCTCTAATGCTACAAGATTTATCAATTGTTGAATATTTTCATATAATGGGAAATTGAGTTAAAATCAATAGTTTTTAAATGAATGACAAAATTTAGATAAGTAATTTAAATCGGTATATACCGTTATTTAACAACTTGGGTAATTACTCTAGATGACCAATCCATCCAGCTCTTCATGTGTTTAACTCACCTAAAATACCTCCGAACGAGTCGGGGGTAACCTTCTTTCTATCTAGCCAAGGCAAATAAGAATATTATAATACATGAAAGGTCAATCAACCAATAAATAATAAATGTGTTGAATACTTAAAAATCTCTCTCTAACTTGTCTATATTTGTTATTCCTCTTCTATAAAGCATTGTTAATTGTCTCCCATTCTCTTTTTTTTTCACTAAATGCCTACAAACATATAAATAAAGAATAAATTAATAATGCCTCCACATTATTAAGGTGTAATTAAAAAATATAAATGAAATCTTTATTTTACTTTTACTTCAACTTGGACCCATAAATCACACACATGATGCCATTGTTCCTTGTTGTATTGTGGATGAACATTGACACGAGTCTTTTCCACTGGCCGTCCTATAGGATACTGAACACAAATTTTATTAGTAAAAATTGAGTAAAAGAAAAATTAAATTAATAATAATTTAAATTTTATTTTTTAGATGGTTCTTTTGCTTTCTTTGCATTTTTTTCTATATGTCTCAAAAATTGTGTATCATCTATGGATGTAGACCGCTTGAAGGTAAACTGTTGTTGCATAAGTTAAATCCATGTTGAGAATCTTTAAAAATATAAATAGCAGTGAAAATATAAATGTTACCTTTAGATAATGAAAGATGGCATCATTTTCTCCTGTAGGAGAATAATGTATTTTTGTTACCACATTACGATGCACTACATTGCATACTCCAAGGTAGTAGGTAATCTCCTGACCCTACACACGAACCACCTACCAATTCAACATTTAAGGAATCAGTAGGCACCAGTGTTTGCACACTCATCGCTCTAACTGGACCTCTCTCACATCTAGTAGATGTAGATAGCTAAACATAAATTCACAAACTTGTTTAAGAAATGAATGTGTTATCACCAATTAGAATTAGATATGGTAATACATATATACCTAAGACGATAAAAAAATGGACTATCATCTGCTGATGGTGTCATCTGTGCTAAGAAGCTAGAGCCAGAGATGGACCGCTTACTAGGTGTCTCCAAAGTAGGTTGGGAAGCAACACCTCAAGACGTGAAAAGAGTACATTGGGGTTGATCTTTTAATTGACGAAATGTGTCTATTTCTTTCTAAAACCGTCGTTATACAAGAAAGTCCATATGAGAGTAAGTAGCAGAGAAAGGTGCTGTCACGACCCAGATTTTTTTAACAAGCACAGCGAAAGATAATCCGGTGACGTAACTGTCGACTCCAGAAATGGGTTCCGGATCGGCACCTCAAGAGAAGGTGAAAGATGGATGGAATTGGGGAAAAAAGGGAAGTGAATTGAAAACACTCGGAAAGCGGTAAAATGTCCTCACCTTGGTCCCACACTCACATTGATCCCCGAACTTTCATCTCACGGCGTCGCTCGAGCACCGGAGATGGTTCGGGTCATGTGGGAGGAGAGTGAGGAGGAGATGAACTTATAATATGATAAGAGAAATTGTGGTTGCCAGGAGCCGTGGGCTCCGCTTTATGGAATGAAAATAGAAAGAAAGTTGAATTTGACCGTGTACCTTAGCGTGGGAGAAAGTGTGTGCGGGTTCAACCTTCTTCTTCTTCGGCCGGCCGATGAAGAAGAGTCCAACCAATGCTAGCTTGATGTATTTGTGCAACTAGAAGACAATAAGACAAGAAAACAAGTGAAGAAGGATTAGAACTGAGTGAAGTATAGTAACTTGTAAAAGTAATAACATAAAACGACAATTGGAAACAAACTCACCGGATTCGGGGTTAGCCCTAACCCCTTTTTTTGGTTTTTTGTGATATATGAAATGATGAAAATAGAATAAAATGATGATTAAACATGAATTAAATGATATGAATGAAGAAAAAATAATATAAATGGTTAAAGACAACACAACCCAGGCAAAGTGGCAACCGGGTTGGACAGATTTAATGTAAACTGCACGGCTCTGATGCAGAGACCGTAGAGGACAGCACCGATGTAAGAATCAAGTGAAATTTATTTAAAAATAAAGATAACTCACCTAGGGTGGTTTTATATGAAGACAAGTTTGCCTGAATATTATGATAAGTAATCTAAATTTACTTGATAAGCCGGATCTTGGGCAGTGAAGTTCTGGAAACTCCCATCACAATGTCGATGTAGGACATGATATGGGCACCACAGATATCAAAATTGAATGATTCTTGTTGGAGATAAAATATAACTCACCTGGTAACAATTTCTATGAAGTATGCATAGGTTGAATCTACCATTAAATGCACTGAAATTGACTGAGAAGATGATGACTTAGAAGAGAAGACTTCGGATCAGTCTGTGCAGCGCCGGTGTTGAAGCCATAACAAGCAGAGGAAATGTCAGAATTGATCTCTGTTTGTTGGAGATGAAAGATATCTTGATGAACCACACTTAGTATGAAGGAATTCAGGCCATAAAATGACTATAAATATCTGTAGAATCCGATGATCAGAAGTGCAGCACGTTGGAGCATAGACCGGCTTCTTCTTCACTTTGGGATGATCACCGGGCACCGGGACGAAGATAGAACTATTTGGGGAGATTGGGAAGAGCCTAGGGTGGCTGGAGGACGAAGAGAGAAGTGCTGTAGGATGGGGATGCCCTTCTTAGGTCGTTCATATGAGTCTCCCTTTATAGGGGATGAGAACCAGGTCAAAAAATAGCAAGTTTTGATACATCCGACCATAGGTTGGATTTCCTCCATATAATGTTGCTGATTTTCATACTGAGGCATTTAGAAACTTACCTAAATGATTTAGAGAGATTTTAAACCGTGTATCACCTTTCCCATGTTCAAAATATGTCTCCACTTGAAGAGGAAACAAATCTAGTCTAAAAATGACAAGTCTTGATATACAAGACAACAAGTTGGATTGCCATCATTAGATGATGCTAATTTCGACCATAAAGCTTCTAGATACTATAAAAAGTGATATGGAGGAGGAAAAAGGAAGGTAAGGTTGTGAATTGGTCAGATATGTGCCCAATGGGCTGGGCTTGCATGCAATTGGGCTTGATTGGTGCTGCGTGCGGACAGAACTGCGCATATGACTTCTAAAAGGCGCTGCGGACAAATGGTAGATCAGAATTGAATGCCGTTTGTTGCATTGAAAAGAGGAATCAGAGGAGAAGATTATTGATGTTGAGGACTTCTTCACTTTATGTCCAAATAATCCTGTGAAAAATTTTAAAGTAGATGATATGCTGGGAAAAGCATAATCTGGCACACCACCAAGAGTCTCTTGTTCGGCAAACACGGATTTGATTAGAAATTAGAAAATCATCCTAATATTTCCAATAAGCACCTTGGCTTATACAAAAGGGTGATTCATCATGATTTTGATGGTCTAAAAGAGATGTTGCCAATGGAATAATGGTTTAAGCTCTAAATAAGGCCAAATTGGCGTGTCTATAGCTTGCCTCGCCTTGATGTCGGCTTTGCAAGGGAATGGCATGTAGCGTAGCGGAGTGAAATGTAGAGGAATGTAGCGAAGCAAAATGAGTTGTAATGGAATGCAGCGGAGCGAAATAGAGATGGACTGAAAAGGTGGCATCAAGGTGTAGATATAGACACGCTCAATGACCAAATTCGGCAAAGAGAATCTCTTCATGTCTCCTGGTTAACTGCCATGTTTCATCAAGTCTTCCTATGTTCGATTGGTATGAGATGTGCCATTGGCACGAGAGAAGAATAGCCAACCCCCAACGCGGTGGGGAGTCCCCGAAACATGGGTTCGTAGGTTCATCATCAGCCGGTAACCCGATCTTTGCGGTGTTCCTGTACTGTGATGGGCTAAAGTTTAAAAAGAGATTTGTTTTGAAAAAGTAAAAGAATACCAATCGAGCACATTCAGGCTCTCTGATTCATTTAAGTCTTCCGAGAGACAAGATTTGATTCGGAATGGAATGATCTCGAATTCCAAAAGGCAAATGTTTAAGTACAGACCATGACGGTGCAAGTTTAGATCGAATAGGAGGCCCTTGGCCGGAGGAAGTGACTGCAATGGTGAGATGAATAGCAAAAGAGTTGCAGTGGCCACAGTGGGAATAGAAATAAAATATTTGAAGGCACGAGGTGATTACCGAACACGGTGGGATTAATAGACACGGTGGGATATTAGAGAGGTTGGTGGGACTAGAGATCATGGTGGGATTAGAGAACACGATGGGATTAAAAAACACGGTGGGATTTAGAATGATCGAGAAAGTAAGAAGGTGAAGTTTAGGAAATTATGTATGCAATGATAAAACAAAATTGAATGCAATTAATGCTACATGATGCATGTTGGGCTCAAGAAAACAAAACAAAACTTGTATAACAAATAGTTGAAGATATAGATTGTCTATGAGGTCAAGATACCCATTCGGGAACTATCGTCCCTCACTGCACAATTTTGGCTTATCCGTGAGCACAAAGAATGACCCGACCGTCGTGGATTTTGATGAAGGGGATCTCGGGCCTGGTCTTCTTTGCATTCACGGTCTTCAACATCAATGCATAAAATAAATAGTAATGCACCTAATATATGCTAAGAAAGGAAATGATAACGGTGAGTTTGCGGTGTGATGACATGCATTCTCACAAAAGAGTTCATGTGTCCTAATGAGGACACAGAGTGAAAATTCCTCGGCAAAGTTGAGGCCGAGGTAATGATGACACCTCCTCCTGAGAATCCTCAAGGGAGGGAAGTGGCGAGCATCGCCTGCAAAAGGTTTCTCGGCAAAATTAAGGTCGAGGTTATGGTGACACCTCCTCCTAAGAATCCTCAGGGGAGGGAAGTGGCGAGCATCGCCTTATTGAAATCTTGAAAATGCTCCTCGACGAAGTTGAGGTCAAGGTCATGGTGGCACATCCTCCTAAGAATCCTTGGGGAGGGAAGTGGCGAGCTTCGCCTTGTTGTGAAGTTCTCCTCATTTGTTCTTCGTGCCTAAAACACTAGAAAAAGGAGATTAGAATGCCAATACGGCTTATCCCCCTTGCAAGTTGCAGTATGCCTTGACCTTTGTCAAGGGGTGTAAAGTTTTTCTAGTGCCTGAAACACTTAGAAGGAAGAGATTAGAACAACAATGTGGCTTATCCCCCTTGCAAGTTGCAGTATGCCTTGACCTTTGTCAAGGGGTGTAAAGTTTTTCTTGTGCCTGAAACACTTAGAAGGAAGAGATTAGAACAACAATGCGGCTTATCCCCTTGCAAGTTGCAGTATGACTTGACCTTTGTCAAGGGGTATAGCCTTCTTAGGAGTGTAAAAATCAAGTAGCAAATATGCAATGAATAATTTGAAACATGAGAGATTGAAAGTAAATATGAATGTAAAGACGAAAATTCAAACCAAGCATGGTGATAAAATATTTGTTTGAAAATTTTTGTTGAATTTGAAAAAGAAGTTTTCTTTTTTTTTGAAAAGATTCAATTTTTTTTGGGATTTTTGAAAATGCTATTTTCTTTTGAGTTTTTGAAAATATTTATCTTTTTGGAGTTTTTGAAGATATTCAACTTTTTTTGTAGATTTTTTTGAAAATATTTTTTGGGTAGAGAAAAATCAGTATTGACACAAGTTCTCATCACTTGGTTGTTTTTCTAGGTTCGTTGGTAGACACCATATGCAAAATGGGGTTCCTTACCCAAAATCTTTCCGACCTTCAACCTTTGATCGGCTAGAGTTTAGCTTTGATTTGGTTGGTTCACCCACACCTTGGTGGTAAGAATGAAGAATTGAGGGAAAGTCCTTGATAGGCTTTGGAGATGTCGAGAGGGATTTCTCTACTCACACCCAATTGCCCGTTGGGGTTCAGCCTCTTCGGGTCTTTTCTTCTTTATCGACAAACCTATTTTTGTGGCACACATTCGGACAGTTGCTTTGACCTGTGGGGTCATTGCCCATCTTTTTGCGCCTTTTTTCATTTTCTGCATTTTTGGGTACTCATTCATACATGCCCATATTTTTTTAAACCTGTGGGGTTCATTGCCCATCTTTTGGCACCCTTTTTTTTATTTGAGAAGTTGGACCTTCTGAGATGGCCTCCTACTAGGGCGGCGGATGCTTTCGATACTCTCCCCCTCTAATCCCCTTCACCTATCTTGGACCGAACAGAAGAGTGTAGGGTGAGGGTTTTTCTTCCACCTCTGAGCCTTGCCTAGCTTCTCTCAGGTGTTGGGCCATCCGGATTCTGGGATCGGGACGTGTTGTGTGTGTAGAATGGTATCTACCCTCGACTCCTAGACAACAACCTAGAACATGTGGACTTAAGTCATACTAGTAGTTCTCTCCATTTTTGAGGTAGATTACATTCCATAGGTGAATCAATTGAAAACATGCCTTGCAACGTAAAGAATTTTTTTAATAAGAACAAGGTAGCTATAAATATCGTCAGTCATGAATTTCTCTCAATTAAAATTGTCATGTGAAATTCAAAATCATTTTTTTAAAAAAATATTGCTTTGCAGATGACATAATGATAATGAATGCAATTTCATGTAATACCTGAGAGAAGAAGAAGTTCATTGCTGATGACGGCTTTGCTTGTGCTTGCCTTGCCTTGTCTGCCATGCCTTGCCTTGCCTTGCCCAACTGCTTCCATTGTTGATATGCACCATATTGCATTGGATCGATGATTCATAGTCATAGTATGAAGTGAAAATGTGGAGGATCTAATTTAGCATGGCGGAGTCAACATTAATGATGTAAAAGGCAAAGATTGTGGTATCACCCAGAAAATTTCTCTACCTTGATTTTTTTGTTGAAAGTAGAACTTGAGAAAAGAAAGAGAATTCAAAAGGAAATAAACATGCTTGGAAACAAAAGTGAGTTAAAATGGGCTCTTGGGCCCGTGAATTGAAAGTGGGCTTGAAGGCCCAGGAGTAGTCGGAATCAAGAGGCACGTGAGCCCAAGATTTGAATGTGGGCTAGAGAGTCCGGTTGATGTTGATGGGCATGAGGGCTCGATTGGAGGTGATGGGCTCAAAGACCCGATTGGAGGTTGAGCTCGAGGGACCCAACGAAAAGAGCGGGCACACGGGCCCAATTTAGATAGTTGGGAGCAAGATTGTGATTTGTGATGGGCTCGCTGGTGCCATTGAAGAGTATGAGTGCGTAAACCCGAATTCGAAGAAGTGGGGGCACGGGAGCCCGATTTTGAAGAAGTATGGGCACGTGGGCCCGATGGTGAAGAAATGGGGGCATACAGGCCCGAAGTTGAAGTGTGGGCATGTGTGCCCAAGTTTGTTGGAAGGTGGGCACGTGGGCCTGATTTAGAAGAAATTTGGGCACATGGGACCGGTTGTAGAAAAACATGGGCATGTGAGCCCGGTTGAGGTGAATTGCAGGCACGTGGGCCCGATTTAGAAAAATTAAGGGCACATGGGCCCGATTGGGGAGAATTATGGGCACGTGGGCCCAATGGAAGGAAAGGAATATGTAGGCCCAATTGGGGAAAAGGGGCATATGGGCCCAGTGGAAGGAAAGGGGCATGCAAGCCCGATTGATTAAAAGGGGCACGTGGGCCCGGTTGAAGAAAAGGGGCATAAGGAATATGTAGGCCCAATTGGGGAAAAGGGGCATATGGGCCCAGTGGAAGGAAAGGGGCATGCAAGCCCGATTGATTAAAAGGGGCACGTGGGCCCGGTTGAAGAAAAGGGGCATAAGAGCCCGGTTGATTAAAAGGGGCACATGGGCCCGGTTGGATAAAGGGGGCACGTGGGCCCGACTGATGGAAAGGGGCACATGGGCCCGGTTGGATGAAAGGAGCATAAGAGCCTGATTGACGAAAAGGGGCATAAGTGCCTGAAAATGGGGCATAAGGGCCCAATTGAGTGAGATGAGGTGTGGACCATGGCCCTAAGATTGACAGATTTTGGACCCATGGGCCTGATTGATGGTTGTAAGAAGGATAAAGAAAGGGCAATGGCCCTAAGATTGAGGAATTGTGGGCACATGGGCCCAATCATTGATTTGGAAGAGAATAAAGAAAGGGTCGTGGCCCTAAGATTGATTGATCATGGGCCCATGGGCCGGATTGTTGCTTAGGAGAAGAGTGGGGTAAGGGTCGTGGCCCTAAGATCGATGCTAAGGGATTTGCCTGCCTAGCTGGAGGAGGTCCTAGTATCCCCTTGCTAAGGTCTACATCCTTTAGGAGGCTTGTCGATTCATTCCCCATTTCACTAACCAATTTGGTCTCCTTACTTCCCAGTTCAGGGGTCAATTCAATCTGACCATCTTCATTGATCAATTCCAATGATGGTAACAGTTGATCAATGCCTGACAAATCCTTGCCTAGTTCATCATTGGATTGACAATCAACTAAGTTTATGATTCCTTCATCTAAGCTCCCTATAGCAAGCTTCTCCTCAGGATGTTCTATAGAAGAGGGCATGCCTAGTCTAGGGGATTCCAAAAAGGTAGAAGGGTTTGGTTCGACCTCCCCTACTAGCTGACTTTGATCTTGATGAGAAGCTGATTCTTCTGCCATGGCAAGAGCACAAATGGTTGGAGTTATTAATTCCTCTGCAAGGGCAAGAGCTTGAAGGGTCGAAGTGTCTGAATCTTCTACTACAGCAGGAGCAAGAATAGTAGGAGTGATTGGTTCCTTTGTTGGGGCAAGAGTAATAGAAGAAATGATTGGTTGTTGTGCAACCAACTGAGGAGGATCCCTATGTGGTGGGATTGGTTGAGAAGCCGGGGTTTGCTCGATCGGCTTAGGATGAATGATTGGCCGAGGGACCATTGGTGAAGTGGGTTGAGGGGCCAAGGCTTGCGTGGCTAGCCGAGGGGTTGTTGTTGAAATAGGCTGAGAAGCCAATGGTCGGATGATTGGCTGATGGACATTAAGAAATGTTGGTGGAGTTGAAGGTTGGGGAGCCGGTTGAAGTAATGGAGTATTCGCACAAGCAACAAGAGGAGCTTTATTAAGCGTGGTTGGTTGTGCCATTAGCACGGGTTGCATGGCCGGCTGAGATTGTGGCATGGGTGGCCTAATCAACTGGCGTCGAGGAGTTGGCTGAAGATGATGATCTGGGTGAGGTTGGAGAGGGCTCCTAGGTTGGTTCATAGCATCAATGCTCCTCTCAAGCCTGGGCCTCAATTCATCAGAATATCGCATTAATTTCACATCTTCTTTTGCTTCCCCAATTATTGAATAGCCTGGCCCATATCGTTTCAAGAATTTGGCCTTGACAATTTCGAAATCCCATATCTCTACTTCGTTCAATGAAAAAAGCCAATCTAGTGCTACACCCTCTAAAGATCTCCTAAAAAGAAAGGCAAGGGTCTTTCTATCATTATGCCATCGAGATGATTTGCTCAGGAAATCATTGAGATGGGTGAAGGGATCACCTGAGCCATTGTAGCAATGGTAGGTTGGCATTTGTGATTGGGGGATGTAGATAGTATAGAGGGGGAATTTGATGGTTTCTTTATCCTTGGCAACAGGTGGGGAGGAATTCACCAGGGGGTGTGCATGTGGCACCTGGATGGGAGGGAGGTGGGTTGGTGTGCGAGCTGAAGAATGACCCACAATGGGGTGAGTAGGTGAAGTAACATGGCAGGGCTGCCCAGGTGGGGTTATGGTAAGAGGTTGAACTGTCGATTGGGGAGGCAAAGCAGCTCGGTTGACTTTGGCTGGACCTTGATTAGCAGGCATCTTGCCCTTCACTAGAGATTGTATGAATGACAAGGTATTGGGATCAAGATGAAAAGATAGATCCTTAAGAGCTTGTTCTATACTAAATGAAGCAGACTGATCGGCAACCCCTTGCACTTCAGGTTCTATAGCAGCATTGACATGGCTCTCGGGTTGTTGTTGGAGCTTGTAGAGACCTTCCCCATACTCCTGTTGCTTGTAGTAGTCCGACCTCCCAATGTGGCTTCCGGACTTTAGCATCATGGGCATCATGTCAATCTTTCTAGAAAGATGGTTAGAAAAGAGAGCAATCAAAGCACACAATTGAAGATATTTTTTTTACTTTTTGTTTTGTTTGATTTTGTTTTGTTTCAATTTGGTTGTTTGGAAAACAAGTTGAACACAAAATTAAAAAGGTTTTTGTTTTGTTTTGTTTAGGTGTTTTGTAAGAAAAAAAATTTTTGGTTGTTTTCAATTGTTGTGAGCAAGAAAGTTGTGCAAACAAGTTTTTAAAATGACTACTCGACAAATTTTGGGTTGAAACCTTAGATTAGATAGATTGTTAGCAATTGTTCACTCAAGTAGGTATGGTTCCTATTGCTTCAATCTTCAAGACCTAAGGTTATCACTCAATAACCACGAGTAGGTACTTGGGTTCTTCGGGTTTTGGGAAAGTGGTACAACCGGCCCAATCGTGCGGAGAGGAATACTCCACGGATGGGGACTTATGGAGGTCTTGATGGAAACCACCAAATCAACTAGGAAGGAATATCCCAGAAGAGAGGTAAGAATCCACCAAGAATGTGTTTGGAGGGTGAGGGTGTGTTGGGAGAGAGAGCCCCTGCCTCGAATGCCCTACGGATCGGAGCAAGTCCGGTACCCGATACAAAAAGCTAATGCAAAAGTAAAAATGGAGTGTAAGAGGAGAAGAAGCAATCAATGTGCAAAAACATGAAATGAAATGAAGTAAATAGAGCATGCGATATGCAAACAAGACAAGCAATCATGCAACAAAACAAACAATCTAGTGACTAGAATTGAATTAGAATGAAACTAGTTGCACAAACAAATCAAGCTAGCACGGTTAAAAACATTGGTTGTCCCACCGTGGTCGCCAAAAAGCTGTCGACTCCAGAAACGGGTTCCGGATCGGCACCTCAAGAGAAGGTGAAAGATAGAATTGGGGAAAAAAGGGGAGTGAATTGAAAACACTCGGAAAGCGGTAAAGACTCCTCAACTCGGTCCCACACTCACATTGATCCCCGAACTTTCATCTCACGGCGTCACTCGAGCACCGGAGATGGTTCGGGTCATGTGGGAGGAGAGTGAGGAGGATATGAATTTAGAACATGAATAAAAAGAAATTGTGGTCACCAGGAGCCGCGGGCTCCGCTTTATGTAATGGAAATAGAAAGAAGTTGACCGTGTGTACCTTAGCGTGGGAGAAAGGGATGTGAGTTCAACCTTCTTCTTCGGCCGGCCGATGAAGAAGAGTCTCCAATCCAATGCTAGCTTGATCAACCTGTGCAACTAGAACAATAAACCAAGTGAAGAGTTTGGTTAGACTTGTGAGAAGTGTAGTAACTGTAGTAAGAAGATAAGAAAGAAGCAATTGGAATTGGACTCACCGGTTTCGGGGTGAGCCTTAACCCCTTTTTTGTGTTTTTGATTATGTAAAAATGATGTAAATGAACTAAAATATGCTTTAAAACATTAAATAAACAGAGTTAATGGAGTTGAGAAAGCTTATAGAATGGATCGGCTTGAGTTGAAGCCGAGTTGGTTGAAGAAGGGCCGGTTCGGGTAGCTTTGCACCCTTCTGGCGCGACTTCGGTGCAGAGGATGCTAAGGACGACCCCGATGTCAGAATCAAGTTCCGTTTGTTGGAGTAGACGGAGGACTCAGAGAGGAAGAGTTACTATGTTGATGACTTCTCCTAAATCCTCCTGTATAAGTCAGTAAAAATTATGAAAGTGGGCGGATATCGAAAACAGAACCTGGATGCGCGCCCTGGGTGTAGCAATTGCCACGAACAAACGGCAAGTCGGAATTGAGTGCCGTCAGTTGGAGATGAAAGAGGACGAAGAGATGAACATCTTCTATGTTGAAGACTTTTGCAGAAGAATCCCCAGATTTTCTACAGAAGTCGATGAAGATGGTTGATGCAGAACGCCCGGATCGAGCCTTCTCCTTCACCTCGGGATCGATTTCTTGACTTCGGATCGCCTTTGGACGTCGGGACGGCTTTGGAGAAGAGCTTGGACGACCTCTGGACGAGCTGGGCACGGGGGATTAACCTTGGGTCGTTGAGAATGGCCCTCAATTAATAGGGGAAGGGAGACGGTGCAAAATTTAGAAACTGGACAGAACGCGCCCCCTCGTTTCAAAGGAGAAGAGGGCACGCAGGGCGCGTCCTCAAACCAAGGGCGCGCAGGGCGCGCCCCCAGTTCGGGGGCGCGGTCTGCGCGCCCCCCCGTTTCAAAGGGGGCGGGGGCGCGTTACGCGTCTCACTGCTAAAAATCGACGGAAACTTCCGGAAATTGCTAAAAATCGACTTGACATACGTAACGCGCCCCCGAACCGGGGGTGCGGTACAAATAATCGAAAATCCTCCGCGGAAACCTTCCAAAAATCCGGTTTAGAAGGTGCTAATCTGGGTAATTTGCGATTTAAAGCAACTGACCGCGCCCTCGCATTTCAAAGGAACCGGGGGAGCGCAGGGCGCGCCCCCAGTTTGAGGGCGCGCAGGGCGCGCCCCCGGGTTGAGGGCGCGCAGGGCGCGCCCTCCCCTTTCAAGCGGAGCGGGGCGCGGTACACTCTCTCTCCTGCACGCGTGTTCCGCGAGCCGTATCTTGCAAACCGGATGTCCGATTCTGCTCCCGTTTGTCGCGTTGGAAAGAGGGCCTTCAACCGCACCTCCTCAAGTCGGTAAACCAGCCGCATGACTCCCGAGATGTTAGTACGGGGCTTTCTACTGGTTTACCCTCTCGCGGAAAGCCGAAACCCGGGGCGAAGATCCGAAAGAGCACGGTTCCGGTCGAGAAATCTTGGGTCAACTCGGGATGACTTAAAATGATGACCGAACAAGTTCGGTACGACCGGAAAACCCGAAATCATCGAAAAATCTGAGATTAACCCGGTAAACGTGAATCGAAAGCCGTAAAAGCCACGAAACCCTAAAATTGACCGAACCGGATGTATGGCCCCGGTTGATGAAAATATTTGGCTAGAATCAACCCGGATGACCTGAAAAGACCCGGTGATGACCGGAAAGGCCTAACATGTGGTCCGGGATAGCCGTGTCAGCACAGATCGAAAAAGTCGTAACAAAAAGCCGTCATTGACCGATGCGTACCGAAATGACTTCTCGGAAACCCTGAATGTTACGTAACACATGCGGGACTCCCGAGACCTTCAATTATGGACCATTCAAGGTCGGTCATCAAGCAGGCTTCGTGTTTTTACAGTTTACGTGCGGCTCTCGCTTGAAGGTTACGGCAATATTCCGGAAATCATTGGTCCATTCTCAACTTGTGAGGGGGCTCCTCCAATGTCCTTAGCTCATCTCCACGAGGTAATACGGATCAGATAACGGTGAAATAAAAGATATCGCCTATGGAATAAGAGTCTGGGGCTCCGAATTAGGCCAATTTGGCGTGTCTACAGTAACGAGGAAGGATATCGGTTTGGAACCAAATAAGATTAAAATCACAATCCAGATTTATAATTCCAAACTTTACAACCTATTAACATAACAATCAAACATCTATCTAAACAAATTAAATACCAACATTGAGTGATTAATCCACTACCTCCTCGAATTTTAAAGCACCACTACGCTTCTGCTGTGCTAAACCTGCAATCCTGAAAATATTAACAACGGAAGGAGTGAGTCACCACAGACTCAGTAGGACTTACACCCGAACTACCCCACTATATTAATGATTCTCTATTGATATTAAATATATTAAGTCTAAAAATCAAATTATAATACATAGGATTTAAGCTAATTATATATCTTCAATTAAGTGATTACAATATCTTTATACTACCCCATATGATAACATGACTCTATATGCAATAAAACCAACATATCATGCACAATTAACTACTCTTGGTATGCTCATAACACATACACCTGACATAAAACCAAAGACAACTAGATCACTAATATCTATGCCAAAATGCACAACTAAACACCTGTCTTAGTAAATATCATTCTCCATTTGAATAATGTAGCCACGTCACAAAACTAGCACCAGATTTACCATATAGTAGGAAGTAACATATAGTAACTAAATCCCATAGTACCGCTAGGCAGGGGAGTACTTAGGATAAACTGTGGTATCCGGGATCGAATGATGCTCCGGATTCAACTAATCTCCGCTGCCCACGGGCCACTAACATAGTCTGGTGAAGTAAATTTCCATCACAATGCAGCTCACTGCATTAACCACATTTCACACAATGCAAGCATATAAATAACTCAGACAGTAACCATGAATATGAAATTGGCAATCCAAACATGAAAATACATAGATGAACACCCATGGTTCTATGCACCACATATTTGCATACCACACCACAATCTAGCACAAACTAGAGTCATTCAATCATAAGATGTATCTAAATAGGATCATGCAAGCTACAACCTAAGCATATCAATCACATGCTTAAACAGAACTATCTATTATATAAAAGAAAATAAACTAAACTCTAACATCACTATGCTTAGACCTTACATCGGCTTGTTAACAAATCAGAATATACATATTTAAGATTACCGCGATGCAAACATATTAAACTAACTAGGTTTAAACACATAAAAACCTATCATGATGACTAATATACATGAACAACTAAATTATTCTAAACATGCACAGTTAAGCAAGCTAATCTAAACTCTATCTAATCATGTTAATAAATCAAAAACAGCCCACTAATTACAATCTATTAATCATGGTGATCTAAGCATAATTTTTACGGTTTAATCAAGTATATAAGAGTGCTAAGAATAGCCGAGACGCCTACCTTAACGGCGACGACGATCGATGCACGGAATTTCAAGAAAAATAAACCGGGTGACGAAAATGCCGCAGTCACGACGGCGACGAAAAATTGAGCCGGATGGATGGTCTCACAATCTGTTGGAAGAAGGGTAAAACATGAAATAGAGAGGTTAAGAGAGAGAACGATAGGAGAGAAAGGAAGAGGGTACCGTGGAGGGGGCTTGGCGCATGGCGGCGCACGGCGCGAGTGAGCGGGCGGCGCAGGCGGGCACGTGGCGCGCGCGGGCGGCGGGCGGTCAACGGTGAGACAGTGGGCGGCGCCCGGGCGGGGCCAACACGTGGCGACGGCGGGCGGCGGCAAGGCGGCTGCCGCGCGTCCACGCGCGGAGGGTGGCAAAGGCCGTCGCGCACTCGCGCGGCCGAGTCAGCACGCACGCTCGCGCAGCGCGAGCGTCGAGGCTACGATAGTCGACCACGCGGCAGCGACCACGGACGTTGGCGAGGTGGCGGGAGAGACGAAGGTGACAACGCGCACACACGCGGCGGAAAGCGGAGGCGACAACGCGACGGTGATCGAGAAGAGGAAAATTTTAGGGCGTTGGGGAGGGAACAAAACGGTGGACCCGCGGACGGGGGTTTGATGGGGAGGGAGTAACCGAAGGAGAAATATAAATAGAGAGAAATAGGGAGTATAATAATAATAAATATCTATTAATCATTATATATATAAATATATAAATATCCTGGTCATATCATGTGCAAACAATCTCTATCACGTGATTGACACCATCCCCTAGGATGGCGACTTCACCTCTCTTTGTGATTTTTTTTAACGTGACCATCACCATAATATATGTGGGTCACGGGTAATTGCGTTTGAAAAATCTCTTTGATCCTCAAGCAATATATATATTGTTGAATATACACAAGAGGTGCTCAATATATGTAGATGTACATGAGAGAGAGAGAGAGAGAATATTGACCGAATACCTAGCAATTTTATATACACACACAAAAGTGAGGTACACATTGCGCTTTTTTGTTGCATTTTATTTATCATCTTTGTGAATCCCACTTGTTGAATGATTTCTCTTTTATCTATTATCTCATGTCTTATTTGTAATCTACTTTTTAAAATTGATATTGCTAGTCAACAGCGTACACTTGCGATGATGTTTTATATAAATTTAATTTCAAAATTATTAGAGATAGAGAGGTATTCAATGCCTCCCCAAACATGTTGTTGGGGATGAAATATATTATGACACTTCATGATGAAATTAATTTAAACATATCATTGAGTCCTTTAATTATATATCAAAGATGGAAGTTTCCTTGACCACTGTATATATGTTATGCAGATTTGATTGTATTTGACATAGTGTGTTGCCAGAAACTAATTGGACGTAGTAATTAATCGATCAAACAAATTCATATTTTCAATGTAAAAATGTTCCCCGTCGTATTTATGTTTAAAAAGGATATCAACATTCGGTTATTGTATTGCATCTAATATATTGTTATTTTTATATTTTATCAGGTACATCAATATTACATTTTATTATACTTAATATAAAAAATATAATATTACATTTATAGCCTAATTCTATGCGGGCGACCGAACTAGCTACACCGTTTAATCCGGTTCCTTCATATCTAATTATCTATTAAATTGAGATTAGAAAGGGCAAAACTAATGTTGCGGAAACCCCGACGATCGATCACCCACGGAGCAAGACGCTCACACCATGAAGACGATGAGATTTCGGAGAAGTCAAACTTCACTAAACCGCAGACGTACAACCTCTCCACTGGTGGCTCTCTCAACACCCGACATCCCGAATGAGCCACCGACCTGGGCTATTTATAGGGAGAACAACCCAGGAAACCCATCCCAACTAGGATTCTCCTAGTCCCTATCCCCAGTCCTGATCGACTTGAATAGTCTCGATGCTTATCCGGTTAACAACTATCGGATCCTTATCTCACTTAAGGATTAACCCATACGTACGTAACAACTTTAGTTACGTAACATTCTTCACCTTGGGTTAACTCCACAAGTGTCCATCCGTCCGCCAGCTCCACTAACATGGCCCACACCCCGACCAGGTGCCCGCACAGCCTGACTCTGTTGCACGCCCCGACATGGCCCCTCCTCTCTCTGTTGACGCAAGAGATATCGACCACCGTCGTCAGAAGTGAACGTCACACGCTTCCTCTGCACTCCACCTTCCGCATATATCATCCTATGTTGAATTGTACTACTCGCATGGGATATCGCAGTTGCACCTATGTCAACCCTCCCTACGAGCCTGTACAAACCTTTCGTCAGCTGCCCCTTTAGCACAATCCGTGCTCCTCTGCACACCCTGAGAGCTCCACCTTCAAGAGTGCATCGGTATTCTCTTGAACACACGGCCCCCAGTGAGATCAGGTTCTTCTTCATATCTGGCACATGTCGGGCCTCCACGAGCTTTCGCACATTTTCATCAAACATGCATATCCTCACAGATTTGATATCTGCAACCGAGCAGCATGCTCCGTTTGCCAATTGGACCGACTCACCTCTGCATGCCTGATACCTGTGAAATATCATCCTGTCCGAACATACATAAAACGAGCAGCCAGAATTTAAGATCCAACCTGAATCTCCCTCTCCTACAAATGTCGTACAAAGGACATCATCCACGTCCTCACTATCCTCTGCTATTGATGCCTCTGCCTTCTCTATCTTAGCCTCTGCAATCGTTCGCTCTTCTTATGTTGTGGGCAATCATGCTTGAAGTGACCTTCATTGTCACAGTAGTAGCACCTACGACCCCGAGTCTTGGATCGTCCTTTGTCATCTCATCTCCCCTGTCGGTTGTTCAATTTTTCATGACCTCCACCCGCAATCAAAGCCTGACTCCCACTTGATGTCCCCAATTCGTTGCTCTTTCGACGAGACTCGTTTGAAAGCAACAAGGCTATGATGCCATCTAGCTTGAGAGTGTCAGTTTTATATAGCATGGTCATCACGATGTGATCGTACGACATCGGCAATGACAACAACAGGAGAAGTGCTTAATTCTCTTCCTTGATTTCCTCACCCAGAGATAACACCTCCATCAGAATCCTGTTGAAGTCGTCAAGATGAGCTTCGATCCTTGTTCCCTCGATCATCTTCAAGCCATATAGTTGCTTTTTCGCTAGCAACCAGTTTCTTAGCAATTTAGACTTGTACCTACTCTCAAGCTTCTCCCAGACATCCGCCGGGTTTTCCAAGCCGATCACCTCCCGGAGTGTATTGTCTGACAAGAATAGTTGAATCATGCTATTTTCCAGCGCTCGCTTTTCATCCCACTCCTCTTCTATCAGCTTCTCCGGTTTGTCTACAACTTTGCCAAGAGCTTTGACCAGTCCTTCCCGCATAAGAATATTCTTCACGCGTTGCTTCCATGGAGTGAAGTCTCCATAACCGTTGAAGGGTTCTACAGAGAAGCTTGTAACCCTTCCAACGGACCTCTGACTTGTGCCTTCCTGCCCCGCCATCGATCTATCCCGATCAAGTACGCCCTTGATCGATATCAACGCACACCTGCACCTACACAAATCAGACCGTCGATTTGGAAATCGTTCGATCTAGACTGTCCAATGAACCTAGAGCACCTGAAAACCTAGGCTTGGACTCCTGCATCACCTGATTCCGACACCAAACGCCCCCGATCAAGCCGAAACAACCTCGGCTGCCTGATCGATAAACATGCTCCTTCCAATCTCGGATCTTGTTAACGGGTACAGACGAGACCCGACAGCCCTATCCAAAACCCGGACCCAGCAACCTAACCTTATTAGATCCAAATGGACTTAAAAACTAAGTCCTAATAATCAAATCCGACAAGAACTAATTCGATCCAAAAAATTATTTAAATATTGGATCTGCTACAACTTTTTTCTCTCTCTTTTCTTTCTCCACTCCCCACATCATCACCTACAACAAATCTCTGTTTTTTGTGCTTTCAGGTGATTACAAGAGGAAAAGAAAAAATAGAAAATAAAAAACAAGCTTTAAACAATCACAGCCACACAGCAATAGTTAGGGGTGCAAACGAACCAATACACTCACAACAAGTAGCTCGAAACTCGGCTCGATAAAAGCTCAACTCGACTTGTTTATTATGTTAAATGAACAAACTTGAACAAAAAATAAAGCTCTACGCATTAAATGAGTCGAGCTTGAACAGACTCCTACTCGGCTCGATAAGTTCGCGAGTAACTGGATTAAATATTATATTATATATTTATTTTTAAAAATTAAATTATGAGTATTAATAATTATATTTTTTACTTAAATATATTAAATAATTTAAAATTTGAGTTTAAACTTAGATTGAGTTCCATAAATGAGCTAAATTTAGAGTTTCACAGATGATATTTCATTGATTTTGAGTTCTATAAACGAATTTAAATATACCTTAAGCTTGAATGTGAATTGAATTTTAGCCTAACTACTACTCGAGTTCAAGCTCGACTCGGCTTGATTAATAAATGAACCAAGCTTGAACAAGGGTTCCACATACTCGCTAAAACTCGAGCTCGAACTCAAACTCGTGTAAAAATAAATGAGTCGAGCTTGAACTGATAGAAATGTATACCCTACGTGCCAATCATATATGATATGATTCAACATTTCTAAGAATATCTCATTCAATTAAATAGGCAAAACTTCGTTACTAGATTTTATTAGAAGCGTATATTGTAATGAAGTCCTTGATCACATGCAATGATGATTGAATCATGATGAGATCATGATAATAAGATCGATCATTTAGAGGTATATGATCTAAATGTTCCTAGTCATAGAATCCTTGAGACGGGACATCAAGAATCCGGATAGACTAATGTGTGTAATGTCTTCTCATGTGATGAGAATGACTGATCTCAATGGTCATCAGTGTGGGGACACTGAGATACACACATAGATGCTTATTAGTGGAATGAGTTCACTGAACTGACCAATTTAGAAAAATCTGATCGGTATCTTACCGAACTGTCTATCAAGTTATTCTTACATCTCAATAGCATGGTTAGATCTTTGATCTAAGTCATCAAAGATGTATTATCGGATGTATCTTGTACTTTAATTATTGACTTATGGATCACCATCTTGATGGTCCAATATAGTTATTGTATTGGGTGCAAGAGAAACCCGGTGGAGGCAATTGAGTGGACAACAAGGGATCGTTCACTCTCGGTAGGAGAGAGAGAATGTCCTATGGGATAGTACTCTAAATCCTTGGCCAAGGTACTTAGGATAATTGGAAAAGGAGTTTTCAAATTGATCCAAATCTGAGTACAGGATCACATAGAGTTAGAATATTTAGGGGTTGACAGTCAGTGCCAAACCCCTGACTGACCGGGACATTGTATGAATGAGGATTTAAATCCGTGTGGTAATTGATGATGGAAAGGCTCAATGGATGTTATTTAACTCTCCAAAGTCATTTGGGATCATATGATGTGGCCTGTACCCTTTATGATCAGAAAACTATAAAAATTGTTATCAGATAACGCTTTTGATTTAATTTAAAGGAATTGTTCTTTTAAATTAATTAAGGCTTCAACCAAATTGACTATTGGGCCTCATGGATCACACACAACAGATCTGGTCAATAAGATGAGGGCATGGACGTAATTTTATAGAAGTTTTGGGTTTTTGTGAAAAATTACATCTTCTATATATAAATGGCTTATGAAGCCAAACCCTAACAAGCCATAGGACTAGAGTACATCCCAAGCATCCTCTCTTCCTCCTCTCTCCTCTAGAAGGTGATCTCCCATGGTCAAACTTGGATCTAGAAGGTTTCTGGAGGCATGAAGGAAAGGAGAACTCATCTATTGAAGCAGATCGTGTGGATACCGCTAGAGACTGGACACTTGAACAATTTTCAGCAAGGAGGAATGTCCTCTCTTCATCCATAGTGAGGGATTTTAGAAATCCCATGAGGTACTCTCGTTCTACTTCATATTTAGTTCCCGATTTTACTCGTTCAGCATCGATCAAGGCAAAGATCATGGTTTTATGGAATCAAATATTTTCCGTTGTCATGTATTGATTCCTTACATGAACACCATACAACTCAGCTCGTCTCGGCTCATTTGCACCCCTAGCAATAGCTGCCGCCAAGGTGCCGCCGCGCAAGCCTTCCGTGGGGCTTCCTCACTACGCCGTGACCTGCGTGGGATATGCCGCCGGTAGCTCATCCTTGCACAATCCTCCTCAAAGCAGCGGTTGAAGTTTTTCACCACCCCGAGAAAGCCACCGCCGAGCAGAAAGATTGCTACCACGTATGTGTGGCCAGCCTAGCCGGATCACCTCACCGCTATTGTAGCTTGCTGTCACCAAAGGCTTCTGCTGCCATAGCTGCCTAGTTTGCCTGATCTCCCTTGCCAGAGCAACACCGCGCGCCAGGGGTCCCACCGGCGAGGTTCACCACGGTATACTTCACGGAGCCACAAAGACCTTCTCGTAAAGACACCACCTGTAATGCCAACCCTGCTTCGAAGCGCCTCCTCTTCAAGACGTTGCGTAGGTCTCCACTCGAGTGCCACCCCGGGGATTCCACCTGCAGCAAAAAAACCACTGCAAAATCGGTCAATGTAGGAACGCCGCCACCCAACGTCGTCTTCACCAGCTCGGCCCGGCCCCAAGGTCGGCCCACTTATGGTCCAATCCAAAATATATTGGCCCAACTTGACCTGCCTAACCTATATTGTTGGCCTGACCTGATCTAGCCTTCAAAAAATATAAACTTAACTCGACTTGGCCAAACTTTATGATTTATAAATAGATAATTATTAAATATGATAAATTTAATTATTTAAGATAACATTAGTAATTTAATTAAAATAAATTTTAAAATAAGTAAAAATGATAATTTTGACATTATTTGACTTGCATCAGCCCATATGTAGGCCTGATTAAGGTCCGTGCGTCAAAACTTTTAGTGACTCCCAATTAGTTGGCTCGCGAACCCACGGGTCAGCCCGACCCATTGTCCCCCCGGTTCTCCATGGGATTGAACGAGTAAATTATGTGCGAAATTATCAGCCCCACGATGATCATATTTTTCATATTTTTTTTCTTAAACAGTGTCGCCCTAAAACCTATTTATGAGCATAATTTCTATGACTGATATGCCCCCGAGCCTTCGCCAACGGGTAACCGTAGATCTCGGCCAAGGCGAGGGGTATTCCCGTAAAACACCACGTCACGGTCGTTTTCAGGTTGGTTCCCCGCGCAAACAGTCTTCTCTTCTTGCTCCGGAGGAGGACCATCGCCATTCTACACCCCCCCCCCCCTCATCTTCCGGCAATCGCCTGAGCTTCGGGCCTCCGCCTCCGGCAGAACAGATCCGGGAGTCTGTGGAGAGCATGGGGGCCGGGGGAGGGGAGGGAGGAGCCGCCTTCGTACTGCGGAGGCAGGTTCCTGTTTGCGCCCTCGTATTCGGTGTCCCCGCTGCGGCGGCCGTGGTGGTGCTCTGCAGGAAAAGCGGGGATCACCTCAGGGCCGCCGATCTGTGGCTGCCCTGTTGGAGGCGAGTCCGGCCGGAATGGCTGCTAAGCTACCGGGCAGCCGTGTGCGTGACCATGTCCTACATCCTTTGCCGGATAATCCTGCGGCCGGGCTCCTCGGTCCTCTACTTCTATACCCAGTAAGAAAACACAACTCCGAGTCTTGTGCTTCCCGAAATGATTGTGAAAACGAGGAGATGATTACTCGGACTCTCGGCTTAAAGTTTATTCTGTATCGTGTTATAGTTGATTTGGCCTTTTTGTTTCTCGTCTGCCGCAGTAACGTTTCCGCCGTGATGCTGAAAATGAGATTTTGGAGAGAAGGGATTGCGAGTAGTAATGTTTTAAGGCGATCACACGGAGAACTCTTATCGTCATCTTCTAAGAAGATTCTTCTTATTCCATCTCTGAGAAAACATTGTGATAGTACTGACTTTTGGTTAAGAGAATTTCATCCCTTCCGGGAGAATTCTGCTTGAATTTCAATAGAAGTTCACCCTTTCGAAGAGAATTTTGCTAGAAATTCCATATGATAAAATGGCCTCATTTAATAGAAATCGCTTCAGTGTAACCCTGTCACCAAGTAATAGGGTATTATACATCCTCATGCTGTTAACATGGCGTAAACCTGTTTGCTTTTACCCATGGGTGATAATCCTGTTTGCTCAATTAAGAATCAGTGATCCTCGATAACAATCAGATAATGAGCAAATTTACTCCGCCTCTTCTATAGTGTAGTCCAATACATTTGGCCATGCCATTAGTAAATAATGTCTCTGGCTTGTTTACATTACCACACGGCAAGAGCCTCAGTTCTCAATCACTATTCTACTTGTTCTTCTATTGGATGGCCATGTTCTATATCTTGGTTTTATTCAACTCTCGTCTGTAACTACGTAAATGGTATTGGCTAAATGTGATAACTCTATTAACTTTTGCTATATTGCTGGCAGATGGACTTTTTCCCTTGTCATTGTGTATTTTTTGGTATGTAACCGGTCCTAAATCTTCTTAATTGTTACATCACCTTGTTAATAATTACATCGTTGCCATCTATATGATTATGTTTTCTAACATAAATGTCATTTTACCTTCTTGTCCCAGTTTATGTTTTTCTGATTTCAAGTCTTACATTTATGGACAACATTGTAGCAATATTTAATTATGTAAAAGAAAAAACTAGGGTGAGGAAAAGGGTTTAGAAGGATAAAGGGGAGAAAATTGAGGAAAGTGGAGAGGATGGGAGGAGGCAGAGGAAGAAAAGGTAGGTGCCACATTAGGAGGAGAATTGGAGAAGAGACTGAAACAACAGTGAGGGGATCGATCAGGAAGAGGAGAGTAGGTGTCACCAGGCTGTTGACACCTGGAATTTCAAAAAAAAAAGGGGGGGAAAGCAAAGGAGAAAATGATGAGGGATGGAGATCGACCGGCAGACAAAAAGAAGAAGGGGGGAGGCGAACGCAAATAGCAAGACCAGAGGGCACTTTACCATAGCCGACTTGCGGTTGGGTGCGCAGGAGGGGGGTGATCTCCTTGCAGGATCCCCGGAATAGGGACCAACCCCTTTGCCAGACACCTACGGCAACCCCCTGCACCGACCGGGGGCTCATCCAAGTCCCCACGGACTTCCGAGGGAACCGCATGCCCAGAGACGGCTATAAAAGGAGGGCCGGAGGGTCGTCGCGGAGGAGAGAGGCCAGGAGAGAGGCCAGGAGAGAGGCCGAGAGAGAGAGATCGAGATCGGGAGCTAGGAGAAGGGCTTACCGGAGTTGCCCCTTCCCTCCACCGGAGACGTTCGACCACCGTCGGAAGCCCCCAAATCCTTCCGTAGGTCTGGTCCTCTTGTCGAGCTACGCCGGAAAGGTCTCCCCTCCATTTGGCGAAGCCGGTTTTCTCCTTCCGGGAGTGTTGCTAAGCCGCCGCCGTCGCCGCCGTGCCTCTCTCTGTATCCCTCGAGCAGCTGCTGTGAGGCCAAGGAGGTCTCCGTCGGGGGGTAGGGGGGCTAAGTCCGCCGTCGGGAACGCCTGGAAGCGAGGCCGACGGCGTCGAGAGGTCGCGGCCAGGGCCACGCTGCCGCCGGTCTGCCGCCGTCGCCGAGCTCTGCTGCCGCCGCTTCCGGGAGGAAGGAGCCGTCGGGGGGGGATAATGCCCCCCCCGACTTACGTCCACAGTGGAAAACCACCGTGGGGGCCCCGCCGGTAAAAAAAAAAAAAGATATGCGACCGCCGTGGCCGCGTGCGCGTGAGACAGGGGCCGCGCGCGTGAGGAGGCGGCCGCGAGGAGCTGCCGCGGGAGGCATTGACCCGTGGGTCAACATTGGTGGGGCCCACCAGGGAAGGTTGAAAAAAAAAAGAGGGAAGAAAAAGAAAGCAGGCCGGCCCTTGTTGAACCGGGCCCAGTGAAATCCGTGGAGGCCCAATGGACCTACGCGCGAGCACTAGTTTGAAGGGGCAATTCAAGTAAAAAAAAAGAGAAAGAGCTTTAAAATGAACAATCAACTTAAAATAAATAAAAATACACTAATTAATTTAAACAAACCGAGACGAGCATCCGGCCGGCTAAAAACCCGCCTCATGGTCTCGGCATAACCTAAAAGAACTCAAAATCAATGGGAAAGCAATAGGCCGACTTTAAGCACGCCTCTTGACCCATAAAAAATAATAATAATAAAATAAATAATAAACAGAAGTTAAATAAAAATCCACTTAACTTAATTCACAACCGAGACGAGCATCCGGCCGGCTAAAAATCCGCCTCATGGTCTTGGCTTAACATAAAAGAATGAGAATAAGTAGGGAAAGCAATGGGCCGGCTTTAAGCACGCCCCTTGACCCTTTAAGGTAGTCATAAAAAGGTCTATTTAAGAGACCCCAATGTCTTACCATCTAGCTATATATGAGGCCGTGCATGATCAACATGTCATTAAGCCAATTATATGCTAAAAAAGAGAGAATTGGAGGAAATACCCATAAGTCTATAAGGACCGGGTACATTCCCCATAAATTGACAAGTTCATCATATCCAATGAGGATTGAGTGAAGATGGTCTCAAAACCATCAAGTTGTAATGACATGGAACCAAGCAATGAGATGGCATGTCCGGTGTATAAATGGCCTTGAGTGGAGGATCAATAACCCCATGAAATTGAGAGGATTGCAAATAAAAAAAATGATGAAATAAAATAGAATAAGGCAACCTGAACATAAAAAAGGGTCTCTTAAGCCATACCGGATCTGAAAATACAAAATCCGAGGGTTTAAGACTTGAAACTGGAATTTAAAACAGGGTCTGAAAAAATCTGAAATCACATCTGAAATTCAAAAACCTAAGACCTGGGGTCTGAAGACAAAAAATTTTGAAACGCAAAATCTGTAATTCAATTGAAACAAAGAAAATAACCTGAAATTCATAAAAATCTGAAACACATAAAAATCTAGAATATACAAAATCTGAAACCTAAATCCAAAGCTTAAAACCTGCAAGTATTAAAAACAAATCAAATCAGGCCCAATTCAATATGACATAGCCTTTAGTAATTGGACAACTCAAATCATAAAATCTACTTCCCAACCAGAATCTGGAAGGCATGAGATTTACAGAAATCTGAGAATTTTAAAAAAAACTTGAAGTTTAATTTGAAGAATCCGAAACCTGTAAAGCCTGCCAAGTTAAAAAAAATCTGAAAGTCTAAAATTTAAAAAACTGAAGTTTTAAACATAGTCTGAACTCTAAATCTCTGAAATCTGAAAATCTGAATTCAAAAAAAATTGAAATCTGAACTTCATATCCGGGAGCGGGTAATTAACTTAAGACAACTTAAATCCAATTTTAATCAACTTGAACAAAACTTCAGATGGCATTAAGTCTTAATCGAACCTTAATCAAACTAAATTTTCACATCAAATCATGAACCGCATCGAGTTCATCTCAAAAACAGATGTTAAAGCAAATCTAAACCAACTAAAAAAAATCAAATCAAATCAGATCAACAGAAACACGCATCTAAAAACAGATTTAAAACAAGATCTAAAATAAGATAACTAGTTAAAATTAAACCAAGTTCAAATCAAATAGATCAAGCTCGAGTCTGGAATTCAAGGAAATCTGCAAGTCTGGAAATTTCAAGAAAACTTGGAAAATCCTAATCAAGTTTAACTCAAATTCAACTCAAATCAAACTAAATTTGAATAATTCAATCCCAATAAGACCCATCTCGAAACAAGATTAGGTCAGATTTTAAAATCAAACAAACCTAATCCAAATTCAAATCAAACAAACCAAACAAATTTAATAACCTGTCAGGCATTAATCCAAACCAAACCTTTTCACAATTCAAGAAATTCAACTCCATTCTAAACATGGTCAAATCAATTAAATTAAGTCAAACTCAAATCAAAAATATTTAAATTAAACCCAAATCAATTTTAATCAGACAACTTTAATTCAGATTAAGTTAAATCAATCAAATGAACTATTAATCCGAACCCCGTGAAATCTGCATATTAATCAAATTTTAAAATGAGTTAACTTTAACTAAACAAGTTTAACCTAAAACAAACTGAATTTAAATTAATAAATAATCCATCAACAAATCCAATTCAAGACAATTAAATCCTAAATCAGTTCACATAAATCTGAAAGTTGCATGAGAAAGAATCCATAAACTGTCAAATTCATTAAATTAGATAATTTCACCCCAAACAAACCATATTCCTTAAAGCCAAATCCCACTCAAAATCAAACAATAAACAAATTGTCAAAATTCAGTTAAACAAACTCAAACTCAAACAGAATAACTCATAAATCAATCTAATTCAACTTAAATCAAATTAAATTCAAACCAAATCAAACAAAATTCAAACTAATTTAAACCAAAATTCAAAACCAAACTAAATGTTTGCCTTCCACCAAGTTCATGGGGTTTTTTTTCTGTTTATCCTATTATGTATGTGTATGTTTATTTTTGTGGATGCATCGTTCCTCTATTCAATGAGTTGCTATGACGGATAATCAAGGGTATTCGAGTATTCTCGATGTAATTAACGTCAGATCTTCGCATCATCTGACGGGGAGAGGTCAAAATAAATTTCAAAGAACCTAACAACCTCAATCTATAATTTATGCATACCATTGACCCTAGCTAGTACTTCTATGGAATACCATCTATTTTCCTAAGAATTCAACGCTAAGGTCCAGTCCAATCCAAACAAAAAAATGAATTTCCAAAATCAAAAAATCTTTAAAATGTTTCGAATTTTGAGGTTACATCAATTGACACGCCCAGTGGGAGTTCTCCTTCCCTTCATCTCTCCGTTATAGCAATCTAAGAAGATATGCATTCTTAAATCAAATCTAAACTCTCTACATCTAACTAGCTTGCCTTGTCTATTTCAGGTAAGAAAACTGAGAAGATGTCTTCGAAGGGAGTATTCTGGACTGAGCACTACGTGCACACACGTATCAATGGGGAGCTGGCATTTCCCCCGTGCTCTGTCATGTTCGGGACATATCCGGAGGTGTACCTACCCCTGCACCATCTAGGCGTGGAGCTGGTCGCACCCATTGCGGACCCAACCAACTTCAACCCTATTAGCAAGATTATTCTGGCAGCTCAGATGATGGGGTCTAATGAAGCAGAGCAAGCCAAAGAAGAAGAATCGGTGCAAGTTCAAGCACCACTTGCTGTCAACCAAATCTCAATTACTGAGGAAACTCCCGCACCACTCAAACCGCAAAGGTTCCGTGTTGGGAGGACCCCCACTTCGCGATCCTCGCGCCGCTCATTTTTAATGGGCTCCATGAGGATTCACTGGAATGGACGCCCTGCCGTCCCAGTCTACACTCAAGCCGAGCTGAGGCAAATGAGGCCAAAGCTCACAATATTGCCACTGGCCAACCGGTTTGCCACTCTGGCCCGGTTAGATGGAAACAACAAGGCTGCTTCCCAGCCTTGTGTCAATACTGCTACATCTACCCGGGGGAAGAAGAAACCTTCCACCCGCCAATTCATGTCTGGCCAGTCAATGGCCCAAATTATTGATAGTGGGAGGGGTCAGCCCTTTGATCAGAAGAGCATCAAACCTGGTTGATCAACGACCAACCGCACCACTACTTCTCAGGCAGAGGGTCAGCCCTCGGCCCAGGGCTTCATTTGGGGCAACCGATCAACAGTTCCGCCTCCATATACTAGTTTCAAGGTGAGGGATTGGCCCTCAGCTTGCCAAATCAACAGGGACAACCGATCAACGATCTTGTCCCCCGATGCTGATCAAAGAGCTAGGAATCAATCCTGCGCTCGCCAAGTTCCATATGTTGTTCATTCATCAACGCAGTTTCCTGATGCCTCTCGGTCGGGGAATAAATCCAATGACCACATTGCAACTCGGGAGCGGAAGCAATCTGCGGCCCGGCAAGCACCAATTGTTGGTCGGTTCGCCGATCAACCCCTCCATTTTATTCATCCAACTGGGGGCAAGCCTCCGAGTCGCTTCAACATAGCTCGGACCAAGGATCAACCAGACGTCCGGTATATTGGCAAGGGGCAGGGGAACAAATCCTCTACCCAGAATACAAAACAAACATGGGTGCCCAAGGTCAAGGCACCCACATCAGGATCCTTGCCTAAGGTCATCCAGCCTCATCATACAGCCGGCTGCTCTTCTGGCACCCGGTCTATTCAAAGCTCACGACCAAAGGCCACTCCACCTCGGCCGGCGGTCCAATTTGCACCTCCATTCAGACGCTGCTATGCGTCATATTATCATGATGACCAATTTACGATCCCCCGGACATTGCCACAAAAAGAATCGGTCTCTACCCGGTTTACACTCCCCCATAAAGCCCCAAAGAGACATGTAACATTGGGGGCAGGGGGCAAGATGCAAGTTTTCACATGCTTGGCCGCTTCAAGTTCAAGTCGGCGAGAGGACGGTGCCGAGGCCCCGCAGACCATGACTCGACCCGGCGTGACTAACACTCGCGGTCATAGTGCTCTCCAGGCCGCAGCTGCCAATCCTCCACGACAACCCTCAATGGTTGATCTCCCGCAGCAAGAAGGAGTGGAAGAGGAGGCACCTCATGATGATCGAGAAGTCGAAGCTGCACCCCCAAATCTCGACTTAGCCGAGATATTAAGGGAAAATCAAGAATTAAAAAGGCTTCTCAAGGAATTTACACTACTACAGTCCCAGTTGGCACAAAATTCAGGGGTGGCTGAAGTTCCCGAAGAGCCACATGTTGTGCGTAGGGAGCAACCTCCTGCACCACCTCCTCGGCCGGTGGTATATCCACCTCCCCCTCAACAACCACCACAATGGGTGGCACCAGAGGATGAGATCCACATCACATCTCAGGCTTACCAACCGCCTCAAGACTATGCGGCGGTATCTTAAAAAATGATGATTGAACGCCTGATCGAAGCAAAATTAGCTGAAGATGACGATGGACTAGCCACGGTGGATTTATATCGGGTGCCATACCCTGTCCACCATCAATTTAAGAAGCTGCCGGCAGAAATCACCAAGATTCCCAAGTGTCCAAGGTTCGATGGGCGTGGATCCCCGAAGGAACATTTGGCACTTTATGTCATGCGCATGGGTGAACTGGCGCTTGAGGAGTCATATCTCCTCAGGTACTTTGCCACTACTCTAACTGGAGCCGCCTTTGAATGGTACTCCAAGTTGAAGCCGAACTCAGTAGTAAACTGGGAGGATATGCAAAGAAAGTTCATAGAAAGGTTCAAGTTGACTGAAAGGCCATTCACGCTGGTCGAGTTGACTTCCCTGCGTCAACGTAGGGGCGAATCAGCAGTGGATTATATCAAGCGGTGGAGGAACCTGTGCATGAAATGTTCCAATCCACCAGCAAATGAAGAGGCCGTTGGTCTATGCAAAAGGGGCCTACGACCGGAAATGTTAGAAAGGCTCTTGATAGCCAACATCCGGACATTCGACGAGTTGAATCGGATGGTCTCCGAACTCGAGCTCTTCTATGCTGATAATCCAGCGGCTCTCACCACAAGGCAGAAGATATTCAAAGATAAACAACCGGCAGCCAAAGATGTTTACACGGTGGATTTCACCCCAGCCAAGAACAGTGGCAATGGGGGCAAGAAGGATGCGCAAGCTTCAACCTCAACGCCCAAGAATTCTAATCAACCCGGTCCCGTGACCACATTGGCTGATCGGTTGAAGAAGCCATACTCCTACCCCAGGGAGCACACCAAAAAGTTGTTCAATATGTGCTTAAAGGAAGGTTTGATCACCCTCCCACAACCTAAACGGCCCGGTGATGCTAGTAAAGCCGACGAGCCTAACTTCTGCGCATATCATCGGATGTTGGGTCATGCTCTTGAAGACTGCTACCTGTTCAAGGATCAGGCGGAGGCCCTAATTCGAGATGGAACTATCGACATGGGCAAGCATTTGATCAACCCGCCGCGGTCACATGTCAAACCCAAGCAGCCCCTAAACTTCACAGTGAATGTCATACATCAGGGGCGTTCATTTAACAGACGGGTGCAGGCTCCACCTCAGCAACATGCCGTGCATGATCACCGACACCCTGAAATATACAACATAGCTGCCAGGACCACTGCCATTTTGAAGAGGTTCCGCCAACGGTGTGCCCGCCTAGAACGGGACTTACAGCTCACCATAGTCAACCTACCGGGACTAATGACAGGCGAAGTGGTGGAAGAAGAACTGTACCCAGCTGACAATGACGAGTCGATGGACTTCTCGAGCAGCGGGTCACATACGGGAACCCCAGAAGATACAGTGAATCAGCCTGGTTCATGGGGATCCTGGGAGTCATTAAATTCACCACCAACATGAGACAATAGGGAATGTGAGGTGTCCGATGCAGACTCCTATATGGTCCCTAATGTACAACCAAGAAGGAATCCGCCTACGTTTCCCGGTTACGAGCGATATTCATTCCCTCAGGGAATGACGTACCCGCTATTTCAATATTGCGCCAGAGCGGGTCTAATCGCCCCATACTCTCAAGATAGGTCACACAACTTCCAGTTTCCACGAGAAGGGTGTATGTACCACCTCACTATGAAACACTCCTTGGAAAGTTGTAGAGCTGCCAGGGCACAAATTGAACATCTAATAAGGGGCGAGGTACTCAACCTAGGACGTCACCTGATCCAACCGCCACGGCCGCATGCTGTCCGAGGGCCATACCTCTCAGCCTATGTCATATAGGCCATCCCCGAAGCAAGCACGCAATGGAGAGCGCATGCAAGGGGTAAATCACAGAGGCCAATACAGCCTAAAGTTTATTCAGCTTATCAAACACTCTCCCCGGAAGTGATACGGAGAAACATTGAAGCTGCCAACAAGTTTTATGAAGAAAAGGCTAAGGAGGTTGTCCCTGAGGAACCCGACCAGCCATGGCAGAAAATCCCCACCCGGGAGGAGAAAGCTCAAGCCAGGGCAGAAGCAGCCCGCAAGAAGGCGGAACTACAAGCTGAGTAACTACAAGCTGAGCAGGCTGCGCAAGCCAATGAGGCCGCACAACCAGCACCATACAGAGGACCAGGAGGTCTCACCAACCAAAGAAAGCATGCAAAAAACAGAAGAAAAGTAGATAAAAGAAGGGCGTAACGCCAGGAAGAAAAACTACGAAAAATGGAGGCACGCCTTCAAAATCCCACACCTCTCCAAAGACTTCAGAAACTCATTGATCAGCTCGAGGAATACGAACCAAAACAGCCTTCGGGCCCGGCTCCCCTCGACGCGTATATTCCCTGGGGTGAGTGGGCCAAATATGCTTCATTCAAGCAATGGCTCATGGAAATTAGAAGAAAGATGGCTGCAGGGGAAGAAATCCCATTTGACAGCGTATCAAAATTCTGGGGAGAAGGTGAAGAAGAGCCGGATGCCCATGACCTTACATCCCGCTTCCATGGGTTGTCATGCAATCTAGTAAGCATCCCTCCACCCGCTGATTTCTACAATCGGGGGAATGGCAACCAGGGGCAATCCTCTCGTCCCGCAGTCACCTACCAAAGGCGAAATAACAGAAACACCCGCGGAGGTCGTGGAGGCAGGAGCAACACCCTGACAACAACAAAGTAATTTATTTCAGGGGAGAGCAACCAAGGCCCGTACCACCTCCATTGGTAAGGCAGCCGCCTGCCCGGGTAATTCAATTCCAACCCTTCTCAGATGACGAGGAGGATGATGACACAGTAAATGCCACTTCTGAGGCGCCAGCAAAGCCCGAGGAGGTGCAAAAGGAGTCTGTGGTGGACAAAACTAGTCAACTAAGCACGTCTCAACAACCACCCCAACAAAATGAAGCCGAGGGAGTGGTTCCGAGCGACACGGTGGCAAAAAACATATTGGAACAGTTATTTCCATCTCAACCGGGTTCTCTGCCTCCTTTGGCCGAGGTGAAGGAAAAGGTGGACCAAAAGGTTCTTCTCCAACTAAAAAGACTCCCTGTGCGCCTAAGCCTATAGGAAGTCATATCTTTAAGCAAAGAACTCCGAGAAGCCGTTATGGCAGTGCTTCAAGCACCAGAGGCCTATGAAGCCCATTTGGCCGAGTTGGGCCAATATGAAGCATATGCGGCATCGGTCTCATTCACCGAGGAGGATATGATGTATCCGTCGGCATTCCACAACCGGCCGCTATATATGAAAGGATTGGTGAATGGGCATGAATTGAACCGGATCATGGTCGACACGGGTTCGGCTGTCAACATACTCCTACTCAAGACCTTTAGGGCTTTATACCTTATGCCTTATCTTCAGAAGGTCTCGGGAGTTACTATATCCGGATTCAACCAAGATTCAGAAGAAGCTATGGGAAAAGTTGAGGTGGACTTGGTGCTGGGTGACTTCAGCACCAAAGCGACATTCTATGTCATAGATGCCGATACCACCTACAGGGCTCTCCTAGGCCGCCCCTGGTTACATGCAAATTGGGTCGTGCCGTCGACACTCCATCAATGCATTAAATACAACAAAGAAGGTGTGCAATACAAAGTAAATGCAGACCAAGCCCCTTTCGAGGTGGCCGAGTGTCATCTGTCAGATGCACAACTATATCTCCAGGCAGAATCCTTCAAAGCCAAAGCCGATAAGGGAAAACAAAAGATGGTTGATGAACAGCTTGATGCCGATATCACCATTGATGAGGTCAGGGCAAAGTTGCACAGGCTGAAGATGAGCTCTAAAAGGAAGGAGTGGTGACCCATCAAGTTCAATGCCAACTCTATCACCAAAGCCTTCGAAGACAGCATATGCATGCCACCAGATCTAACATGGCTTGTCGGAGAACGCGAACTTCAAACGGTGCAAAAGCTGGAGATATTCACCGTCCCCTATCCTGATGGGTCAAGCCATACATTCCACCGGGAGGAGTTCCCACGCAAGCCAGCTCGGGATGATGACTTTGGTTGGCCTGAGGATCTGTAAGGAATCGTCCATGAAATTTTGGTGCAGCGGAAGCGACGATTCCTATGGGTTCCTTTAGAATCCATCTCAATTAGAAACGAACGACGAAAATCGAAAACCGATCAAATCGGGTTCGAATATACCTGATTGGGATTCATATAATCCCATGGAGAGGAAGGAGATGAGCTTTTTAAGCTCTACAAACCGTTCAAGCGTCCGGTCTCCAGCAGTATCCACACGAACTTCATCCATAGCAGGTTCTCCCTTCGCGCCGGCCTCGAGAACTCTTCCCGAACGGAGCTCCATCGAATATGGACACCTTCTAGAGAGAGGAGGAGGTAGGGAGGAGGCTAGGGACGTGGTTTTCACCCTTGGCTTGATTGGGTTTGGCTGAAACCATTGGTATTTATAGAGAATTATGGAATTTTTCATAAAAACACAAAATCTCTATAAATTACGCCCTTGCCCCTGTACTTGTGGATAAGTCCTTTTGTGTGTGACCCACTAGGCCCAATAACCTATTTAGTCGAGGCCTAAATAAAATAGAACAATTCTATTTAATTCTAATTAAATCCGTTATCCGATAACAGATTAATCGGCCTACCGAACATGAAGGGTACAAGCCACATCCCATGATCCCAAATGGCTATGGGGATAATCTCATCTCCATTTAGCATTTCCATCATCAGTTACCACATGGATATAAACCCTCATCCATCCAATGTCCCGGTCGGAAATGAGTACGGCATCGACTGTCAACTCCTTAATATACCGACTCTATAGGATCATGTACTCGGAATTGGATCAATTGGAAAACTCCTTTTCCAATTATCCTATCTACCCTGGCCAGGGATTTAGAGTACTATCCCATAGGACATTCACTCTCACTTACCGAGAGTGGACGATTCCTTGTTGTCCGCTCAATTGCCTCCATCGGATTTTCCTTGTACCCGATCCATCGCTATATAGGACCATCTAAATTGTGATCCATAAGTCAATGGTCAAAGCACAAGTTCCACCCAACAAAGCATCTTTGGCGACTCAGGTCAAAGGTCCAACCATGCAACCGTGATGATAGAAAACCCTGATAGACAGTTCGGTAAGATACCATTCAGGGTTTCTAATTTGGTCAGTTCAGTGAACTCATTCAACTAATGAGCACCTGTATGTGTATCTCAGTGTCTCCACACTAATGACCAATGAGATCGGTCGTCCTCATCACATGAGAAGACATCACATACACTAGTCTATCCGGATCCTTGATGTCCCGTCTCAAGTATCCTATGACTAGGAACATTTAGATCAAATACCTCTAGATGATCAATCTCATTATCATGATCTCATCAAGATTTAATCATCATTGTATTTGATCAAGGACTTCATTATGATATTCGCATCTAATAAGAGCTTATAATGAAGATTTGCCTGATTAATTGAATGAGATATTTCTATAAATGTCATATCATATCATATATGATTGACTTGTAGGGCATACATTTCTATCAATTTCCCACTTGCACTAAAGCCAATCACCATCTGACTGATCTGTATCAGCTCAAGGTGAAGCTTAAACACTCTTTGAGTAACTGCTTCAGTTAGTGGATCTGCAATGTTATTAACGGTAGATACTTTATCTTTAATTATATCTTTATAAGTTGCAATCTCTCTGATTGTATGGTATCGCCACAGAAGTTCTAAACTTCTGATGAGACATCGGCTCTACTCCATTGTTTTCTCAAAACAATGATACACTTTTAGAGAAAATTGAGACAATCCCATATTAAATATGTAGATGAAAAACTTCATCTAGACTACTTCTCAAGTAGTGTGCAACCACTATGTAAACTTGTTTACATATGTTGTAGAATTTACAGTGTTCTATCACATAGAACTCTTTCAGCTCACTGCATCACCATTATTCTGACTTAATATCAAACTTATTTGATTAGAAGCTTGTGTTTGTAAAACTACAAGACTTCAAGTCTTATCCTCCAATGTATAGAGATACATTCTCAATGCTTCTCAAGTACCAAATGATATATCTTTAAACTATCCAGTGACTCTCACCTGGATCTTCCTGATGAATGCTCATTACGGAAGATCCGAGGCCCATCTTCATCAGTGCTCTCCTCAGTGAGGAAGAAAAAGTCCAATACAAGCTTTTGCTGGAAGAATTCAGAGATTGCTTCGCCTGGACTTACAATGAAATGCCGGGATTAGCACCAGAGGTGGCAGTCCATAAACTGGCCATACTCCCCTCAGTAAAGCCAGTCAAACAGGGACAAAGACGCATGCGGGCTGATTTGGAGCTCAAAGTCAATGCTGAAATCGACAAACTTATAGAAGTCGACTTCATCGAGCCTTGCATGTACCCTGTTTGGCTCGCCAACATTGTGCCAGTAAAGAAGAAAAATGGACAGATTCGGGTTTGCATTGATTACCGTGACCTGAATAGGGCCTGCCCGAAGGATGACTTCCCTCTGCCAATTCCAGAAAATATGGTAGACGTGACCATGGGGCATGAAGCCTTATCATTCATGGATGGTTCGTCGGGCTACAATCAAATCTTGATGGCCACGGAGGATAAAAGTTTTACGGCATTCCGTACTCCTAAGGGAGTGTTCAACTACAAAAGGATGCCGTTTGGACTCAAAAATGCAGGGGTAACCTAGCATAGGGCCATGACCAAGATCTTTGATGAAATGTTGTATGATCTGGTCGAATGCTATGTCGATGACTTAGTCGTCAAGACGAGAAAGCGAGAGGATCACTTGGGCGATCTGAGAAAAGTCTTTGAGCGGCTCCGACAGTACAAATTAAAAATGAATCCCACGAAGTGCGCCTTCGGCGCATCTAGCGGGAAATTTCTTGGCTTCATAGTCAGATATCGGGGCATTGAAATTGACCCCGATAAAATCAAGGCAATTAGGGAACTGCCGCCTCCGCGCAACATACGGGAGCTGAGATCCCTCCAAGGCAAGGTCGCGTACATCCGGCATTTTATCGCAAACTTGTCCGGCCGGTGTCAACCGTTTTCCAAACTAGCCAAAAAGGGAGCCCCATTTAAATGGGATGATAGCTGTCAAGCCACCTTAGATGGGCTTAAACAATATCTCCTGAATCCATCTATTTTAGGGGCACCTATCAAAGGTAGACCCCTTATTCTGTACATCACTGCGCTGGATACATCCCTGGGTGCTATATTAGCACAACTAAATGATGAAGGCAAGGAGCAACCTCTCTACTATTTGAGTAGAAGATTGATAGGCCCTGAACATAATTACTCCCCGATGGAAAAGATGTGTCTGGCCTTGGTGTTTGCTGCCAAAAAGCTGAGGCACTATCTCCTGGCACATGAGGTCAACTTGATATCCAAGTTTGACCCCATAAAGTACGTGTTGAAGCAACCAATCCCTTCCGGACGCCGCGGGAAATGGGCATTGATGTTGATGGAATTCGACATTAAATATGTCCCGCAGAAAGCAATCAAAGGACAGGGGATGGCAGACTTCCTTTCCGCCCATCCTATACCCGAGGATTCCCCTCTTAACCTCCAGTTACATGACGAAGAGACCTTGAGGGAGGAAGAAAAGCAAGAGGCCCACCAGGTGGACATCAAATACTGGCAGTTGCACTTCGATGGCACAGCCAGCACAGAAAGGAGACCTGATGGAAAATTGAAACCAAGGGCCGGTGCAGGCATAGTATTCCTAAGCCCACAGGGTGGAGTTCTACACCACTCGTGCACTCTGCCAGCAGTCCTTACCAACAATGAAGCCGAATATGAAGCCCTTGTCATCGGTTTGGAAATTGCCCTCGATATGGGAATCCAATGCCTCAAGGTGTTCGGGGATTCAATGCTAGTTGTGCAATAAATGCTCGGGGTATTTGAAGTCCGAAAAGAAGAATTGATGGTCTATCATGCAATGGCTACCCGATTGGCGGAAAAGTTCTACGTCTTCAGCATACAACATGTCAGAAGAGGGTTAAACTCGCAAGCCGATGCCTTGGCCAAATTGGCTTATGTGATCAAACTACCACCGGTAGGAAGGTTGGAAATTGTTGTCAAGCACAGAAGGTTGTTTCCAACATCCGTCATCGACAATGACAACCCAACTACATGGGAAGCTAACATCATAGAAGAGGGTGAAGATGATCACCCCGAACAAATTGATTGGCGCCAGCCAATTATTGACATCAAGAATGGGATCTTACCTGAAGACCGGGCCAAACGTGTGCAATTAACACGTAGGGCGGCCTCCTACCAACTCATTAGTGGGGAGTTATACCGGTTGGTACCCGAAAAAGAAAGATCGATCCTTGCCAGGTGTCTATGCATGAAGGAGGCATTTCAGGTGATGAAGGAAGTTCATAGCGGGTTATGCGGAGCACATCAATCCGGGCCCAAAATGAAGATAGCAATCAAGCTTAAGGGATATTACTGGCCAAGCATGTTCTCCGACTGTGTGAAATTTGCGAAGATATGCCATGAATGCCAGGCATTTGCACTTATCCCTAGGCGCCCACAAACACAACTGCATCCTACCACCCCAACATGGCCTTTCGCCGAATGGGGAATGGATATTGTGGGACCTTTTAAGCCATCCTCCAAAGGTTGTAAGTTCATACTTGCAGCTACCGATTACTTTTCCAGATGGGCAGAAGCTATAGCCGTCAGGGAGGTAACAGGTGAGGTGGTTGCTCGGTTTGTCCAACAAAATCTCATATGCATATATGGAGTGCCGAGCCGTATCATGTTAGACAATGGTACACCATTCAGAAACTAAACAATATACAAGTTGGCCTCCAAATTTTATGTTGATTGGCGGACATCTACTGTGTACAATCCACAAGCAAATGGCTTAGCAGAGGCATTTAATAAAACCCTTTGTAAGCTTCTAGTCAAAGTGGTTGGAAGCAAGAAGCGGAGTTGGGACGAGAAGATGTAAGAAGCACTTTGGGCCTACCGCACCATATATAAAACACCCACAGGTTGCTCACCGTTTTTATTGGTATATGGAAGTGAGGCAGTCATACCCGTGGAGGTGGAATTAGCTTCTTACCGGGTAGCAATCCACCATGGTCTACCTTCTGATGAACCCGATGAAATGCAAAGGCGGTTCATGGAGTTAGAGAAATTGGAGGGGGAAAGGCTGAAAGCCTACGAACACCTCAAAATATATCAAGCTAGGATGTCTCGAGCCTACGATAAGTTGCTGAAAGAGAGATCATTCCAGAAAGGAGACATTGTCATGGTCAAGCAAAATGATATTATGGCAGGTCGCCCCAAAAACAAGTTTCTCCCAAATTGGCTCGGCCCATTTATCATCGACAAGGTGTTCGAGGGAGGTGCCTACACTGTACTTGATTGCAAAGGGAATATTCTATTCCCTCCGCTCAACGGCAAACACATCAAAAGGTATTATGCTCCAGAGCATGAGTTCCATAGGAACCAACTGGAGAATGAAGAATGATGTTGAAAAAAAAGAAAAGAAAAGAGAGGGCTAAAAATAAAGATGCCCGACAGACTTGGTCAATCTCATTGATCGGTTAAGGGCAAAAGTGTCAAGAAAAACCCGGTTAAGGTGAAAACCCGAATAGGGCACCTTAAGCAAAAATGGGTTACCCCGCTGCAAGGATTGTCATCTCGGATCTCGACTTCGTCTCGGAAGCGTGAAAGAGAAGAGATCTCGTGAGATTCTCGGAAAAATCTCGAGAGATCGGATCTCGGATTTCATTTATGCAAGATATACTTTACCCAATGATTGCCATCTCACATCTATATTTTATCTCACGGAGATTAAAGATAAAAGATCTCGAAAAAATATCAAGGAATTAGATCTTTGAAATACCAATCAATGTGCATGTTTAAATGTAGTGTCATATAATCTCTTTAAAAAGGACAAGAGAACTCATATTAAATATTAAAATAAGTTGTGAGAGAATTAAAAGCGTAATACAGAGATAGAGATGGTGAACTATTGTTAGCATGAGACATACAAAGGATCTTATGTCAGATCAAAGTTTCATCTTGAACAATATGAATAGGAGATTGATAACATTTTGGGTCAATTGTACATATATAGTCAATAAAATATTAAGCTATGAAATTTTATCAAACAATAATGTTTAGATGAATATTTGGATGGATTCCATAATAAAATTGGCAATATAAGAAAGAAACTTAACAAGATCATCTAACAAGTTAGGGATAATAATAGGCGGAGAAGATCAAGGTATCACAAGTACTACATAGATATTCTCGTTTCGGCAATCTCGTTTCTCGGATGCACAGAAGAAAAGAGATTCTCGGGAGATCTCGAGAGATTCTCGGGAGATTGCATTCCATGCCCCGCTGTGTGAAAACCCTACAAAAGGGCATACAGGCAAAAATCAATGGGGGACAGGTCTGGATGAAAACCTCGAAAGAGGCAGTCAGACTAGTTAAAAAAAAACAAAAAACAAAAAACAAATAAAGCAGGGCTGACTCCCTTAACCCAATGGGTTGGATGGGTGAGTTTTCCCCTAATTTTATTAGGGAGGAGGTCCGAGTTGCCAATGACGAAACGGCTCCCATAAAACGCATCTACCTTGTAGTTGAAATATGCTGGGGAGACCATACCTGAGGCAATGAGGAAGATCACCTCCCGCCTATAAAATTTTTGGAAGTCTCGCACACCATCCCAAAGGGAGAAAAGATCCCCCCTTGTCCAACAAAAATAGGCTTTACGTCTTGACGGCCATTTCGGCCTGTAGAAGCTTCATCACCATACCACTATGACTCTCCTAGTCTAGGTGGTTATTGAAATCAAATCCTATACCGTTATGACCCTTTCGGTCTATATGGATCTGATTCCACGTCGGTGTTGCTTTTGGTTCATATGCCCCAAGTCTCACTGGCAATCTTTCAAACTTTGAGCCCCCAAGCCCAAGTTTATCCCAGATTCATATCTTAAGCAGAGTATAATCATCTCGTACTCTCTCGGCACCAAGCCACAACATTTTTTCGGCATCAAGCCACAACTTTTTTTTCGGCATCAAGCCACCAGCTCTTTGGTATTAAGCCTTCTCCATAGTCAAACCATCTTTGGCATCAAGCCACGAGCCTCATGTTGGCACTAAGCCATCATATCCCTTCTGGCATCAAGCCATTCCATTCATTTTTGGCATCAAGCCAACACGTATCCTTTTGGCATTAAGCCATTCCATCTCTTTTGGGCATCAAGCCAATCCATCCTCTCCGGCACCAAGCCACCATAACCAACTGGCATTAAGCCATCATCTCTTTTGGGCATCAAGCCACCACATCCCGTTAGGCATTAACCTATAACCAACCATATCCTCTGGGCATCAAGCCACCATCCCTTTTCGGCATCAAGCCACAAACTCATGCCCAATAGGCCAGGTGTGACCTCTTCACACTCACGTATCCTACAGGCTAAGTTTGGCATCAAGCCACCATGTTTTAACCTGACAGGCCAAGTATGGCATTTTCATGCTCGTACGTCCTACAGGCCCTATTCGGCATCAAGCCACAGACTCATACCCAAGAGGCCGAGCGTGACTTCTTCACACTCACATGTCCTACGGGTCTTTCGGCATCAAGCCATCCTAAATTTTGTACCCTATGAACCAAGTGTGATCCTTTCATACTTACAAACCTGCGGGTGTCATAGGCACGAAGCCACTAAGTCATATGGCCCGGGGAAGTCTTAATTCCTCACCATCCAAAATCCTCCGCCTTAGGAGAAGTCTTAATGCCCGAAAACAACCTTTTGGCTCGAGGGAAGAAGAGAATGGGCCAAAAAATGGAGAGGCCCGACAGACTTAGCCGATCTCATCTCATTGATCGGTTGAGGGTAAAGATGTCAAAAGAAAACATGGCTAGAGTGAAAACTTGGAAAAGGCACCCTAGGCAAAATTGGGTAACCCTGCTACATGAAAACCACTCTTGAAGCATGTAGGCAAAAGAATCAAGGGGACCGGTTCGGGTGAAAACCCGAAAAGGGCAGTCGGATCGGTAAAAAGAAAACGAAACAACAACAACAACAACAACAACAACGCTCGAAAGCAACAGCACGACGGACCAAGGCAAGAACACCATGTACAGAAGCAAACATGGCAGAAGGTTCCCCTTCTGAGTCAACAAAGAGAGCCCAAGCCTTTCTCAGCCCCGAAGATGCGCAACCAACAAAAGACAGTGCAACAGAGCAGTTTATCTTGGCACCAAGACAAAAGTAATGTAGTGCAGAAAAAAAATGACAGAACACACAATTCTGATTGATTAAATTGAGGACAAGAGCATAAACATCCCAAAAGAGAAACAAGCACTATGGGAAAGAACAAATACTTATCATACAATTTCATACAAGAGGGTACAATATACAAATGTACAGCCTTAACAAAAACAAATGATATTTTTATTGCTCAGTCATTTTATACACAGAGTACAGCGTGCCCGAACAACTCTCGAGGCCCAGGTTTGGCTTAAAGCAGTTTGTCAAGTACAAACATATATAAATCCCCAGAGTATTCTCTTCCGTGGTTGAAGGTCTCCTACTCGCGAAAGCTCCTGGCATCAGCACCACACCAAGAAGCATGAGCACGAGAAACTACTTTCTTGAACATAATGTGGTTGCCTGTTTACGGTAAAAATAATGAAAACAGAGAGCAATGAGTAACAACAAGGCACAAAAGAAAATAGCTCAACCATATTCGCAACAAGCAATTCAAAGAATTTCAGTCATGGAGCAACAAGCAGTGACAGAAAGAAATGATACACATACATTTACAGGAGCAATACTACAATTTCCAGTCAAACAAGCAGATGGCAAAAGTAAGGCAGACATGGCTCTATATGCACAAGTAATTTCAAAATTTTATAGTCACATGACTGCAGGCAAATCACACAAGAGAAGAGCCTACAACTAAATTTTGGCAGGTAGCCCTGAATATTTCAGTCATGAAACAATAGGCAAGTGACAGGTGACGAAACAAAAGGGTTACTAAATATCTTGCACGGGCAATTCCTTGACGACCTTTGTCTCTAAGGAATCACCCGTGGGGGGCACTTGTTGACACCTGGAATTTCAAAAAAAAAGGGGGGAAAGCAAAGGAGAAAACGATGAGGGATGGAGATCGACCGGCAGACAAAAAGAAGAAGGGGGGAGGCGAACGCAAATAGCAAGACCAGAGGGCACTTTACCACAGCCGACTTGCGGTTGGGTGCGCAGGAGGGGGGTGATCTCCTTGCGGGATCCCCGGAATAGGGACCAGCCCCTTTGCCAGACACCTACGGCAACCCCCTGCACCGACCGGGGGCTCATCCAGGTCCCCACGGACTTCCGAGGGAGCCGCATGCCCGGAGACGGCTATAAAAGGAGGGCCGGAGGGTCGTCGCGGAGGAGAGAGGCCAGGAGAGAGGCCAGGAGAGAGGCCGAGAGAGAGAGATCGAGATCGGGAGCTAGGAGAAGGGCTTACCGGAGTTTCCCCTTCCCTCCACCGGAGACGTTCGACCACCGTCGGAAGCCCCCAAATCCTTCCGTAGGTCTGGTCCTCTTGTCGAGCTACGCCGGCAAAGTCTCCCCTCCATTTGGCGAAGCCGGTTTTCTCCTTCCGGGAGCGTTGCTAAGCCGCCGCCGTCGCCGCCGTGCCTCTCTCTGTATCCCTCGAGCAGCCGCCGCGAGGCCAATGAGGTCTACGTCTGTAAAAAAAAAATGATGAAATAAAATAGAATAAGGCAACCTGAACATAAAAAAAGGTCTCTTAAGTCATACCGGATCTGAAAATACAAAATCAGAGGGTTTAAGACTTGAAACTGGAATTTAAAACAGGGTCTGAAAAAATATGAAATCACATCTGAAATTCAAAAACCTAAGACCTGGGGTCTGAAGACTAAAAATTTTGAAACGCAAAATCCGTAATTCAATTGAAACAAAGAAAATAACCTGAAATTCATAAAAATCTGAAACACATAAAAATCTAGAATATACAAAATCTGAAACCTAAATCCGAAGCTTAAAACCTGCAAGTATTAAAAACAAATCAAATCAGGCCCAATTCAATAACACATAGCCTTTAGTAATTGGACAACTCAAATCATAAAATCTACTTCCCAACCAGAATCTTGAAGGCATGAGATTTACGGAAATCTGAGAATTAAAAAAAAACTTGAAGTTTAATTTGAAGAATCCGAAACCTGTAAAGCCTGCCAAGTTAAAAAAAGGGGTTTTTAATTTTGGGTCTCATTACATATTTAAAATTATTTAAAGGTCCCACTGTTAATAGAATTATTTTAAAGTCCCAACGTTAATGAAAATAAAATTTGACGTCCCCTCTGTTATCTCCCTTTATCCATATTTTGCATTCCCCGAATTACCCTAAGATCTAAATCGTAACTCGCGAACCCCTTGGATCGAAACCCACCCGACAGCAGCGGCCAACTTTCCCCTTTTTCGAAGCTCGTCTCCTCCACCGTCGTTCTTCTCCGTCGTCGTCGCTGCTAGCCGGATTAGTCCACCGCCATCAGAGAGCTTAACCCACTGCTGTTGGAGCCCTTCGATTTCTTGGATTCTCCATGTCTGCCGTGGGTCGAGCACCGCTCATTCCGCCGGCTTCTTACAAGTCACCTGGAAGGAGGCCGCCGCGGAGGGCAACCAATGGAACTAGGTGTTGTCGAGAGATTCCTTCATCAACGAGGCATTCTTCGTGCAGAAGGGCTCCCTGGGCGCGGACCAGGCTATGATGTGCAGCAGTTGTTCCCCGTCGGCAGCGCCGACAGTTTTGCGATGCTAGTGATAAAACCATTTTCTTATATTTAAAAAAGTATAATCATTTTCTTGACAAAAAGTTTGCAGCGGCTGTCATCCTGAGGGTAAAATCCGAAAGAAAGGTGCAAAGATGGAGGACTTAACGGTGTTAGTGAGATATAGGGGCGAAAGTTACCTTTATTTTAAATGTGGGACACAAAAATAAGTTTGAGATGAATGGGACAAAAAAATAAGTGTCCCAGGGTAACAGGGGCGGAAGTTGATTTTCTCTTAAAAAAAATCTGAAAGTCTAAAATTTAAAAAACTGAAGTTTAAAACATAGTCTGAACTCTAAATCTCTGAAATCTGAAAATCTGAATTCAAAAAAATTTGAAATCTGAACTTCATATCCGGGGAGCGGGTAATTAACTTAAGACAACTTAAATCCAATTTTAATCAACTTGAACAAAACTTCAGATGGCATTAAGTCTTAATCGAACCTTAATCAAACTAAATTTTCACATCAAATCATGAATAGCAGTGAGTTCATCTCAAAAACAGATGTTAAAGCAAATCTAAACCAACTAAAAAAAAATCGAATCAAATTAGATCAACAGAAACACGCATCTAAGAACAGATTTAAATCAAGATCTAAAATAAGATAACTAGTTAAAATTAAACCAAGTTCAAATCAAATAGATTAAGCTCGAGTCTGGAATTCAAGGAAATCTGCAAGTCTGGAAATTTCAAGAAAACTTGGAAAATCCTAATCAAGTTTAACTCAAATTCAACTCAAATCAAACTAAATTTGAATAATTCAATCCCAATAAGACCCATCTCGAAACAAGATTAGGTCAGATTTTAAAATCAAACAAACCTAATCCAAATTCAAATCAAACAAACCAAACAAATTTAATAACCTGTCAGGCATTAATCCAAACCAAACCTTTTCACAATTCAAGAAATTCAACTCCATTCTAAACATGGTCAAATCAATTAAATTAAGTCAAACTCAAATCAAAAATCTTTAAATTAAACCCAAATCAATTTTAATCAGACAACTTTAATTCAGATTAAGTTAAATCAATCAAATGAGCTATTAATCCGAACCCCGTGAAATATGCATATTAATCAAATTTTAAAATGAGTTAACTTTAACTAAACAAGTTTAACCTAAAACAAACTGAATTTAAATTAATAAATAACCCATCAACAAATCCAATTCAAGACAATTAAATCCTAAATCAGTTCACATAAATCTGAAAGTTGCATGAGAAAGAATCCATAAACTGTCAAATTCATTAAATTAGATAATTTCATCTCAAACAAACCATATTCCTTAAACCCAAATCCCACTCAAAATCAAACAATAAACAAATTGTCAAAATTCAGTTAAACAAACTCAAACTCAAATAGAATAACTCATAGATCAATCTAATTCAACTTAAATCAAATTAAATTCAAACCAAATCAAACAAAATTCAAAACAATTTAAACCAAAATTCAAAACCAAACTAAATGTTTGCCTTCCACCAAGTTCATGGAGTTTTTTTCTGTTTATCCTATTATGTATGTGTATGTTTATTTTTGTGGATGCATCGTTCCTCTATTCAATGAGTTGCTATGACGGATAATCAAGGGTATTCGAGTATTCTCGATGTAATTAACGTCAGATCTTCGCACCATCCGACGGGGAGAGGTCAAAATAAATTTCAAAGAACCTAACAACCTCGATCTATAATTTATGCATACCATTGACCCTAGCTAGTACTTCTATGGAATACCATCTATTTTCCTAAGAATTCAATGCTAAGGTCCAGTCCAATCCAAACAGAAAAATGAATTTCCAAAATAAAAAAATCTTAAAAATGTTTCGAATTTTGAGGTTACATCACTGGCATAGGGGATATTATATTACCTAGTAGAACTTTACAGCCTCAGCGTGACTATGCAAACATAAGTCAGACAACTCTGTAAAATAAGTTAGATTCTCTGGTGGTCTAGGTTCCTTTTAGGGAATAACTGCCTTGATCTTCTATTCAAGGAGTGAAATAATTTTCAACGAGTCTTATCAACTCTTCACAAAGCTATCCACTGTTCTCTTGAGTCTAGACTGTGTGGACGTGTTACAATCCATGTTGTAGCTAGCAACAATGAGATTTTTATGTTGATACCAAGCAGTTAGATTTAAGGTAAAAGAAATAATTAACTTTACATCGGTTTATAAAGGAAAGAACCGATCTTGATAACTTCATCCTTCTTTCTTGTATTCTGTGCACTGGGAAAATCTGGATTTTGATGGTTCATACCATACATGCCTGATACACTTTGCAAGTAATAATTGGCACTCCTTGATTAATCACAAAGCCAACTGTATTTTGTACCATGACTACATCATAGCAGTTTAAAATTGCATTATAATTGCAAATTCTATAAATGTGCATGATGGCCTTTTGCCACCTTATTTGGTTCTTTTAATGTTTATATACAATGAGTTTGGTATCTAGTTATGTCTTGCATGATTAATATATTTCTAAGTTATTCAAATGCTGGATGACAATGGAAGTTTTGTTGATTTTAATACAACTATAAATTTCTCTTCAATATTTTTAAAATTTCTGTAAAATGACAAGTATAGCTAAGCCTCTGCCTCGCCACTTGGCATCCCTTCTAGTTGTTTGTTCTACTAGTTTGCCTATGCCAACAATCTTAAGTTTCTTCTCTTTTCTTTTCTGGATCTTGTTAGGAAGTACTAGTGAAAGGCATTTTCACTTTTGAGTGTCTTATGTTCTATTAATTTAATATGTACATAATTTATGAAGTAATGGAATAGAAAGACAATGGTAAGAATTACCCATTATGTGGAAAAGATAGATTGATGTTGTTTTTTCTCTGCTGCTCTACTCCATATGTTGCATGCTCTAGCTTGGGACTGTGATATCTGCTTATGGATGCTGGATTTTGTCAACACAAGCCACTACCACAGCTGAAGGATATAAACTTCTGAAAACGGATTCTGGTCTAGAAGAGAATGAAGCAGCTGAAACTGATTTAACAATAGGTGATACTACCAAACTGCAATGCTGTCAGGGACCTGAAGTGAATGAACAAAATGCTGGATTTTGGGGCCATGCAATGCAAGCAGTATACCAGGTGTTTTGTCAAATATTCTCTATTGCTTCATGAATAATATTGGCAATCAGTGGAAACAGCACAATTCATCGTATGTTTATGCCAATCTATAGGGTTCCAAATTTTTGATCTTGGCTTGCCGTTTATCAATAGTACTATATATGCTTTATCACAAAATTTCCCCTTGAGATACACTTTTTAAACTGGCCCTCACTCCTCATCCAGGCATCTGTTTGATCACATCTGTATTTCATGGAATTACAAGTTTTCCTTCTCGTTTATTAAATAATTGATAGTTATGAATGTGTGAAGAGTTCTAAGAGATCAGATTTATTTGAAAAGACAAGTGCAGGTGCTGTGTTGCTTACAGACATTGTTTTCTGGGGACTGATAGTTCCATTTCTTACAGACGAGGATTTTAGCCTGAGCCTGGTAAAGATTTCTCTTTTGTATTTCCAGTTTCTGCCAATTAATTGCAACACTTGTCTAGTATTTGTGCTTGGTATTGGCTTGACTTGCCTTCATCACTGGAACTCATTCAGCCCACGAAACAAATGCAGTTTAGAACTCCATATTATTGGTTATGATAAAAGCACGGGGGACCTTGTGCAAAACTGATGGTTTATTTTATAAAACGAAATCTATAGTTGAGGGTTGAGGTGTTATGTAAAAGAGATTCTAATATGAATGTTAATGCATATTCCCAAAAATGAAATCTCAAGTAGAGTTGTCACGCTGCAGAGAATATCAACTTAATTTTAGTGTAAATTCATTTTTCATTGTCATGGATTCATGCTTCAACTTAGTTACCACTAGCACGAACTCCTTTGGCACGTCCCCTGCTGGTATCTTTGGCACGAACTCCTTTTGCATTTCTATTGTTCTGGTTATTGTTGTGGTCGTGTAAGGTGATTTTAGTTTTCTGGTATAGTATGTATATGCATTGTCAGGTACTGAGAAGAATAAAACCCTAGCTCATGGCAAACTTGGGAAAGATCTGGTCGTATACTACCAATTTGATCTCCTTTAAAGCATCCTTCTTCATTATTCTTCAAATCCCACCCTATTTTTGGGGGTCAAAAGTGGGAATAAGCTTAGTAAACTTGGATCATGGTCTTCTGCTATGGAATGCTTAGTTCTTTCTGAATCCTAAGGCTCCATAAACTCTTCAGTTAGAAGTTGGAAACAGATTTTTTTTTCCATCTCTTCGTCAAGACAAGGGCTGAAAATGTTAGCTGTGTTCTTATTTTCTATGCTACAATTCTATCCCCTTGCACACATTCAGGTAATGAGCCATCTATTGTCATTGTGCAGCTAGAGGGCTTCATACATTCCCTCAACCTTGTCTTTCTTCTCCTTGAGACAGCTCTCAACAGCTTGGTGCGTACGATGCCTCTAAGATCCCATAATTTCTCACCCAAGGTTCTAACTTGGCATTGAATTTTTTTTGACGTTCAGCCCTTTCCTTGGTTCCGAATGGCATACTTCGTTCTATGGTCTAGCGTCTACGTGAGTTTTCAGTGGATCATACATGCCTGCGGTTTTTCATGGTAAGCATATTTGACAGTACACTTGGCGGACCATTCTGACAAAGTGAACACTGTTTTCGCTTGCTCACAGCTCTCGGAAGGCAAAGGGCAATGCATGATCTGACAGACTGATACTCATGCTCATGTCCTGCAGGTGGCCTTACTCTTTTCTGGAGCTTTCAACGCCCTGGGCACCTCTGTGGTAAAAGACATCCGCCCTTTGTCTTCTGCATCTCTTTCTTATTTTTATTCTTTACTCTGAAAGCTGGCTGATTCTCGACCTCACAGGTACCTCTGCCTGGGACTGGTTCACATCCCTTGCTATGCCCTTTATGCACTTCTCGTAAGAGGAAAAACTTCGCTCTTCTCAATGTGGTTTCCCGATGCATACATTAGACCGCATTAGCTGCCACGTGGAAGGCCATCTCCTGTAAATCTGCTCGTTAAGGATTACAGGAAGATTGCTGTTCCAGAAGTGGGTAAGCGCACACATTTCAACTTCACTATTTAAAAGGTGCAGAGCATCATTCCGCTCTTATGTGATCGTGTATAAGATAGACCCGGTTTCACTCTCTCAAAACTGTGTTAAACCTTCATATGGAGTTCCACTTCGATGTCTGCAATTTGCTGCCTCTTATTTCAATCTCTTGTTTCTCTTTACTCTCTAGTTACACTTGGGATTGTTTGACCTACGGGTGTCACTGGTAGAGCCCAACTTAGAACTTAATGCAGCTCTTTACTTTTAAAACTTAAAAGTAAGAACCCTCATCTGCATGTATACTTTTTATTTTTGTTTCAATAATATTTCTAACATTTGTTTTTCACATTACGATTTTTTATTTTAATTAAATATCATGTACATCTCCCAACAAAGTAGCATATCATTTTTTCTATTAAATGGTTATACTAAGAATCAACCAAACGCTTCTTGATAAGAAGTTTGATATGAATACAACACAAGAAACACAATGAAGACTTGTTAAAAGTAAATGTACATTATTTCACCTTGACACCACATTAGACACCTAATCATTCTCCATAAACTTCTTCACTTTGGACAGACCTCAGCACCACATCACCTGCTCGGTTCCGTTGTAACGACCTTCTGTACAATGGCACACTCACAATCGTCCACTGATTTGTAATGCCTAGTATTCATTCATTAAATAGTGATGGTGCGTGTATTGGCACACCATAGGCAATATTCTCAACCTCTGTGCGCCTCCTTCTTCCCGTGGCCAACTCTGTTCTCAGCTTCTGCAAGCACAGCTCCCATCCTCCTCCTATGTTCCGCAAACTCAACTTAGTATTAGAGCAGGAAACTACCTGCCACCAATGGAGGCATTGTCACATGTGATCTCCATTCCACTAAGCGGGGGCTTCAATGCTGCAAACTACACCCATGATATCGAGAATCCATATTACCTAGCTTCCTTCGATAGCCCAAGTACCATTCTGGTCTCATCCATTTTGATTAGAGAGAATTACATTCCCTGACAGAGAGCAATGATCGTGGCTCTTTCTACTAAGAACAAGATAAACTTCATTAATGGCAACATTAGGAAAGTTTCACTCCGTGACCCCTCCTACAACTCTTGGAAGCGTGTTAACAGTATGGTCACATCATGGCTATTGAAATGCATCCATAGATACTTGGTCTCCTCCATCATCTACTGTGAAACAACCCATGAAATTTGGTCAAATCTGAAGAATAGATTTTTCCCATCAAATGGTCCAAGAATTTATAGCTTGGAAAGATCCATCACTAATCTCAAGCAAGGAACTGATCTGGTTGACAAGTATTTCAATTTCTTAAAAGGAATGTGGGACGAATTAGCTCAATTGGAGCAACCTCTTGGAAACGACAACACTAGGCACCTGATGCAATTTCTAATGGGTTTAAACGACATATATGGAAATGTGAGAAGCCATATTCTCCTAATGGACCCTCTGCCTCATGCGACAAAGGCCTACTTCTTAGTTCTTCAAGATGAGTCCCAACGATCCATTTATGCTCCATCACAAATGGAAATCACAGTCATGCTACCAAAAGGGATCAACAGGGAAAGAAGAATAGCAAATTTGGAGAGAAAAGGGCGCGGTGTACTCATTGCAATATATTGGGACATGAGGTTGAACAATGCTATAAAATTAATGTTGCTAGGTGCTTATACTGTAACATCCTCAGGCACATCAGGGAAGAATGCTACAGGCTCCATGGATATCCACCAACACATAGGCTTGCCAAGAAATTATAGCCTAACAAAGCAATGCAAACAACCTTCAATGAAGAACAATATGCTAATCTCATCAAAATGATCCAAGGGACTCATATGATCGAGAGTGTTGAAACAACACAGCCAAGCACAAAATTGAAAATCAAAAATATTGGGTCCTGGACTCTGGAGCAACTGCACACATATCCTCCACTCCAATTGACAAAGGGAATGGTAAATATGTCAACTAGATAAGTCATCCAACAGGTATAAAATTACCCGATGGATCCCTTACTTCTATTCAAAGTTGTGGCTCTATCAAGATTTTTGACAGCATATGTTTGCCAATTGTTTATCATGCACCTACCTTGAAGCACAATTTATGATATGTGAGTAGAATGACCAAGGAATTGAACTACTCCATAACTTTCTTCCCATCCTATTATGTGATACAAGACCTAAAAATGAAAGCCATGATTGGGCAGGACCTTGAAGTTGATGAGCTATACCACATCAAGGTCGAGGACAAGCTACCATGGTGTTTTGCCTCCAATGTTTCCAACTTTAAACTATGACACTTTCATTTTGGACATCCCTCCGAGGTGAAGACAAAGAAGATTTTATCATCTCTTGAAATTCCTTATATTCCTTTTAAATGTTTAGTATGTCCTTTAGCTAAACAAACACGTTTACCTTTCAAGCATAGCTCTTTAAAGACACATGCTCTTTTTGAACTACTTCACTGTGATGTATGGGGATCTTAAAGCATACCGTCTAGAAATGGAGCTAAATATTTTATCACAATTGTTGATGATTTCTCTAAATTTACTTGGGTACACATGCTTAGCGTTAAATCTGAAATACCATATGTTTTGAAAGATTTCATTTCTTATATAGAAACCAATTTCTCTCTACTTGTCAAGATCCTCCGAACTGATAATGGATCGGAATTCTTGAACAAAGAACTATAGAATTTCTTGAAACAGAGGGGTATAACACACCAATGCACATGTCCTTATACATCTCAACCATAGTTGTCAAGGCGACAAGGCGCCCAAGGCGTTGAAGGGTACCGATTCCGCTTAGGCGACAAGGCGGCCGCTTAGGCGTCGCCTAGGCGGTCAAGGCGGTATTCAAGGAAGGCTGAGTCGGGAGGTTGTTATATATAAACAAAACATAAATATAATTATATTTGTTATGTTATAATTGAATATGAGTGTTTTATCAATGCACATAAGTAAATATGATGTGTGTTAGTGTGTGTGAAAGAGAAGAAAGTTAAATAAATTTTTATAAAATTTAAGTATATAACTTATTTATGATTATAAAATTTATATATGTGCAATAGTATAAGTGATGGTAAAATATTGTTATAATATTATTAAATGGGGGGAGCGCAGAGTAGTCGCGGATCGACCTGCGCGGTCAGGTCGCGGGGGTCAAGGGGGCAAAAGTATATTAATATATAAGTGAGACAGAGAGAGAGAGAAGAAAGAGCTGAAAAAGAACTTAATTAAGTATATAATATATGTTTATAATCATAAATCTTAAATATGTATGATAGTATAAGTGATAATACAATATATTAATATATTCAAACTATCATTAAATAAGTGTCCCTTGTGAGGGGTATCAAGGGAGAAAAACTCCGTAAAAACTTTTTTTAATGATGTAAAAATACACAAGGCGCCTTGCTTGGGCGCCTAGGCTGGCGCCTTGGGCACCTTGGCGGGCGCCTTGGGCGCCTTTTTGGCCCCAGACAAGGCGCCCTGGCAAGGCGCCCTTGGAAAGGCGCCTTGCCACCTAGGCGCCGCCTAGGCGGGCGCCTTGACAACTATGATCTCAACAAAACGAGGTTGTTGAGAGGAAGCATAAGCACTTTTTAGAAATAGCTAGAGCTTTAAGATTCCAATCCCACTTGCCTAAGATTTTTTGGAGCAACTGTGTCCTAATGGCATGTTTTTTGATAAACTGACACCCCTCCAAGGTCTTAAAGGACATAACACCTTATGAGCTCCTATTGAAGGCAAAACCAAACTATGACAACTTGAAAACTTTTGGTTGCCTTTGCTTTGCCTCCACTTCCCATCTAGATAAAGACAAGTTAAACCCAAGAGCCAAACCTTGTATCTTCTTAGGATATCCACCTAATCATAAGGCATATAAGGTACTTGACTTGCATACTAAGCATGTGTTCACAAGAAGGGATGTCTTTCATGAAGAGATCTTTTCTTACCAACACTACAATGAGGATAATCAAACTCCTATTCCATTCTAGTTGCTGAAATTGCTCCAGAAGAAATTCCTAGCCACCCAAACATGAGCAATTCAGAAACCAATGATGTCCACAATGTCAGTCTACACCTGTCTGTCCAACCCACCATCAATCAGGAACCTGTTTCCCACAATAGAAATAGGAGAAAACCAAAATACTTGGCAGATTACATCACTAGCTTCAATGTCATGCCTAACCACGGTTACAAGGCCCATCAAATATCAAAGTATTTAAATTATAGTAATGTTTCTAATGACTATTTAGCTTTTCTTTCCACTATTTCAAGAGAACAAGAACCTGAAAGTTATGAGCAAGCTAGGCACATACCACATTGGAAAGAAGCTATGGAAACCGAACTCAAAGCTTTAAGAATCAATCAAACATGGACCTTGGAACAATTGCCAGCCGGGAGAAAACCAATAGGTTGCAAATGGGTCTTCAAAATCAAGTATAACTCTGATGGGTCTATTTCAAGATATAAAGCCCGCCTTGTTGCAAAGGGATATGCCCAAATTGAGGGAATGGACTACAATGAGACCTTTGCCGGTTTGCCCCAATTGCAAAGTTGGTTATGGTTAGAATATTATTATCTATTGATGTCACAAACAATTGGACACTAACTCAGCTTGATGTAAACAATGCCTTTCTTCATGGAAAGCTCGAAGAAGAAGCAACTTACCTCCTGGGCATTCGAGACAGGGGGAGAATGTTTTTTTTCTAACTAGTGCCTGTTAAGTATATACAAATGATAAAAGATATGTATGATGATGCAACTACTAACATATGTACAATTGGTGGAGAAACAAGAGATTTTCCTATTTCAATTGACTTACATCAAGGGTCTGCAATAAGTTCTTATCTTTTTGCATTAGTTATAGATTAAATAACGAAGACTATACAAGATGATATACCTTGGTATATGATATTTGCAGACGATATCGTATTGATAGATGAAACACAAGAATGAGTGAATAGAAAGTTAGAAATGTGGAGAAATATTTTGGAGACTAAAGGTTTCAAGATAAGTATAACTAAAACAGAATATATGCATTGTAAATTTAATGAAAACCAAAGAGAAGTAGGTGAGGGCGTCAGTTTAGATGGGATAATATTGTCTCAAAAAACTCAGTTCAAGTATCTTGAATCAATTATTCAAAAAAATGGAGAATGTGATAAAGACGTTAATCATAAGATTAAAGCAGGTTGGATGAAATGGAGATTGGCTTCAGAAGTTCCATGTGATCGTAAAATTCTATTAACGTTGAAAGAAAAATTTTATCATACAAATATAAGACCCGCAATGTTGTATGGTATTGAATGTTGGACAATAAAAGAAAAACATACTTCTAAAATAAGTGTTGCCGAAATGAGAATGTTAAGATGGATGAGTGGTCACACTATATTAGATAAAATAAGGAATGAATATATTAGAGAAAATGTAAGAGTATCAAGAATTGTAGACAAATTGAAAGAAAGGAGATTGAGATGGTTTGGACATATTAAACGTAGACCTAAAGAGGCTCCAGTTAGAAAGATAAAAAATATTAAAATGACAGAAACAAAAAAAAGGACGTGGTAAACCTAAGTTAACTTGGAGGAGGGTAATTCAATATGATTTAGATGGTTTAAATATCTCTAAAGAAATAACATAAAAGCAACATGAGTGGAGAAAGAGAATCCATATGGCTGACGCCAAGTAATTTAGGATAAAGGCCTTAGTTGAGTTGAGTAGAGTACAAAAGTCCATATATGGCCTTAAACAGTCATCCTAGAACTGGTATGCCAGCTTGCAACACACACTTCACGCAGTCCGATTCATATAGTCCAGGGTTGATTCCCCCTTTTCATGCAAAAGAAAGATGGTCTCTTGGCAATAAATGCTTATATATGTGGACGATATACTAATTATTGGGGATGACATTGAGACATTGCAAAAATTAAATAAGACACTTTGTGATAAATTTCAACTCAAGGATTTGGGAAGACCAAGATATTTTCTAGGTATCGAATTCCTGAAGGTATGTTTTTGAATCAAAGGAAGTATGCTCTGGACATCATCTCCGACTGTGGTCTCTTGGACTCAAAACCAAATGAAGTACCAATGGAGCAAAACCACAAATGCCATGAAGAAAGTCGCGAGCTCAAGGAACCCACTAGAGATAGAAGGCTCATTCGAAGATTACTGTACCAAACTGTAACAAGGCCTGACATCACCTTTTCAGTCAATCTATTGGCTCAATTCATGTCCAATCCCAGAGAAAATCATATAAAGGCTGCTATGAGCATTGTAAAGTATGTTAAAGGGGACCCCGGTTCAGGGATTTTTCTCAAGTCAAGCTCATCAACAGATATGTATGCTTACACCGATGCAAATTGGGGGTCATGCCCCCTTACAAGGCGATCAACTACAAGGTATGTCATCTTCTTGGGAAGTAATCCAATCTCTTAGAAGGCAAAGAAGCAACAAATAGACTCAAGGTCTTTGGCCGAATCTGAGTATAGAGCTATTGCCGCAGGAACTGTGGAAATTCAATGGATAAACTACCTTATAGAGAAATTCAACATTAATCCCAAGCCTGCAACACTCTATTGTGACAGTCAAGTAACATTACATACCTTCAATAATCTGGTATACCATGAGAGAATTAAGCACATAAAAATAGATTACCACTTTGTGAGAGAGAAGATCCATGCAGATTTGATGGAAATCAATTATAGTAACACAAACTCACATGTGGCAGATATATTCACCAAACCACTACACAAGGAGCAATTCAAAATACATAGAAGTAAGCTCATCCAAAACATCTTTGAACCAGCTTGAGGAGGAGTGTTAAAAGTAAATGTACATTATTTCACCTTGACACCACATTAGACACCTAATCACTCTCCAGAAACTTTTTCACTTTGGACGGACCACAGCACCTGCTAGATTCAGTTGTAACAACCTTCTATACACTGGCACACAAGATTGTCTATTGATTTGTAGTTCCTAGTATTCATTCAATAAATAGTGACGGTGTGCTTATTGGCACACCACGGACAATATTCCCAACCTCTGTGCGCCTCCTTCTTGTGGCCAACTCTGTTCTCGGCTTCTCCATGCGCAGCACCCATCCTCCTTTGACATTCCATAAACTCAACTAGACTTGGCAATATCAGTTCTAATATCAGTATTATCTTTTAAGAATACCCATATTAAGATTAATACTATCTCAGTCTAAAAGCTCTGATCAAACAGAGTATTAGTAATAAGTGTCACCACCCATCACGGAAAAAGTGCTATACAACACAGAAGAGTTGTAGACTAAAGTTTTTTTTTTGGAAGACATGGATGTTTAACATTCACTGGTCTCTTCTTCCTTCTATAATTTTTTTAGATTTGATATGAGCCTAAACAAATGTTGAATTTTATTGGGCATTTTTCATATTAACAAGTATATCAGTATTTGCAAGAGAAAAAAATAGGTGCTACATTTTGATCCTTTTGTGACAGTCGTGTACCCTTTAAGAAGCTTAGGAATCCACAACTCATGATGATGTTTTACTGAAACCGGTAACTGAGTCAGACTAAAAGGATATAATACAATCCAGTAAACGCATGTTATTCATTTTTTTCAGAGAACCACAGTTCCATGTTGTCCAGAAACCAACTAAAAGCATCCAAAGCGAGCAAATGACTTCTGACAGAACTTGAGGTTAGATCTCACCCAAACAGTGAAAAGAATAATAATAATTGCAATCACGGCTTGTCCAAATGGAAATATACCCCATACAGTTGCCAGGAATGAATTATGAGATGAAACATCAGAACAACCCGTTACTCTGTGATGTCAAAACAAAGTTTAGCTTCATCCCAAGGATCATTTATTTCGAACTTCTTCTGTATTCTTACAAGCCAAAAAGGACAAACAACGGTGACAAAGATGAGAAACCCTAGAAATTGTTGGAACAGTAAGCAGTGCAAAGGGAAGATGAAACCTAGGGCCAGAGCCACCAATACACAAGAAAAAAGGAGATGCAATCTGAAGTACTTTCTGATGCAAGAAGTGACCAGTGGTGAAAACAAGAAGATCTGCAGTGAGAACAACATTATGGTAAAAAAATGAAGGCTGGAGGGAAGTCAGGAAGCTAAAAGTATAGATGCCACAATTGAGGCATTGAGAGAAATATTACCAGCCGGTGTTTGATTACTAAGTGCACCAGGTGGTTTGATGATCGTCCCAGAATAGTCATGGAGAAAGAGGTGGAGTATGAAGAGGGAGATGGTGAGTGCCCATATAGAGTTAGAGCTGATGGACCTGGTAAGTGTGTGGCATATTGGTGCCAAAACATACAGACCACTGATGAAAAGTGACATCTTGAGAAGATATTGCAGAAACAGCTGTAGTGAGAGGTTGTCGCTAGTCAGGATAAGAACTAAGAAACCGAGACTGAGAAGACCTACATTCAGAAGGAGCAGAGAGCAGAGATGCTTCACCAATGACTGAAGTCAATGTGTATGTCAAAACACAAACCACTACGGCCACAATACAGATATACTGGGACACAGAAACAGAATCAAGCATCACATTTCCCAATTCCCTCTTCACAACGTTGGCATTCATAACCATGTTTTCAAGGAAAGATTCATCAGTGTAGTTGTCATTGTACCCAGGTTGCATCCCTCCATATGCTATTTTCTTCCATTTTCTCGAAATTGCATGCTTTCCAGCAACATTCTCCATTGGGATCTTGAAGTGCAAGTGGCAAGACTTCCTATTCACAACCAGTCAAATATGATAGAATTTCTGCATAAAAAATCAAATTTCAACTCATCTATCATAGTTTTGTTTTGTAGCATTGCGCGATCACAAAAAGAAGCTTAATCGATGTGTATTAAGCTCCACATTACAAAGTTAAGCTCCTCTATAACCTATCAAAATTCTAAATGCATAAGAAGATCATGACTCTTGCTAAGGGTGTGAAAGAAATGAAGTGATGGAAATTTCTTTAAGCATCCAAGAGCACTAATGGGGTGTTTGGTTACATTTCAATTTTTTTGTATGAATTTAAAACGAAAAAGTATATTACAATCGCAAACCTAACAAATTTTAAAAGTGAAAATTATGAAATTAACATGTTTAGTGAAAACTTTTTAATTTTTTAAAATGATGATAAGCTGTTTGGTAATTTTTTAAATTAAAGTTTTCATCAACTTTGGATAATAATTTTTCATATTTTGTAATATAATTATTCAATTTACTTTCTTCCATTACCAGCAAGACATCAACCCTCTCTCTCTCTGGTTCATCACACTTTCCTACTGGTTGTAGACATGGTAGTGTTTATGGCGGACGAACGAGGTTGATCAATGAAACAAGCAAATTTTAAAATATACGAAGGAGATAAGATCACAAATGAGAAAGACAGCCAAAGATTCCAGCAACTTACGATTACCACAAAATGGGGTGAGTTGAAATATCAAAATTTGGCCACCACGCAATTCACCATGGCAAAACCACGCAATTCACCATATACCTTGCAGTCGGTAGTATCAAATCACCCATTTCAGTCATGTGGTTGGGTGTGCTGATGAAGGGAGACAAGATGCATCCGGTCTAATCTTGTGCCCGAGCTCCTCTATCCCAGACGTGATGATGCTTCGCATACCATGTTCTGTTCCTCTGTGTAGACAGGGCATATATCCGCTGCCGAAATTTCCTATGCATGAGTGCTCTCCATCTTCAACCTAGAGTGTATCCATCTCCATGCCTCCTCGTCCACGGATATGCCTATGGCCTTGCTCTCGCCGTCAGCCGGCAGCACAAACACACAACGATAGGTTTATCCCTCGCTTTGGCGACCTGAGCAGAGAGGAGACCTGCCGGCTGCCGGAGAAGAAAGAGGATTGGCAACCGGAGATGAGTCGCCACCGGAGAGAGCTGTCTCGCCATCGGAATCAAATTAATTCAATTTAATTTAATTTGATCCGATTCAAATCATATTTTATTAAAATATAATAGTTATATCAATATATAAATTTATTTTATTTATTTTAAATTATATTCTATTAAAATTTTGTATATATATTTATAGATTACATTAATTTTACTTTAAAAATTCTTAAAATAAATTTATTTTTATAAGAAAAAATATATAAATACTATCTTATGTATAATTTAAATTAAAATATTTAATCTATTTCGTATTATTCGATTTATCGGTTTAGTTTGATTTGAAGAGTTCTAGAAATTAAGCTAAATCAATCGATAGTTTAAACTAAATCAAATCGAATCAAAATATTGATTTGATTTAGTTTTTCGAGTTGAACCCAACAGTGAACAACCCTAATCGGGGAACGTCACGCGTCCTTGTCGAGGGAGTGTCAAAGGGCTTGTTAAAAAAAGTTTGTACCTTTTTTTTTCAACGACAAGGAGAGTGGTAGAAAAATTTTAAAATAAAAAACGGTAATATCAGCCAAACATGTTTTAGAAGACACTTTTATTATAAAATTTTTAAAATAAAAATAAAAAACTTCAACCAAACACCCAATAAAGGAATCACATAATTCTTGGTATGCCTCTCGCTTTCTACTTTTATTTTCTTCCATCTTCATTTTCCAAATTATTGGCCCATCCCATGGAAAAGCAATTGTCAAAATAGTAGGAGGAAACCATAAAATAAAATGTTTTTGATACCAGCAAGGAGAATCATGAAAGGTATTGCCAGGGAAATTTTACAGCCAACCCTTAGACCCTTTTTATAACCTCTACCAGAAGAAAGGAAGAAGATGGGATGATGCCAAACGAACTAGTGGGAAAGACCAATTCTTATATGCGACTTGGTTCAAAGATTGAGTATCAGATTTGATATCGAGGATAATGAGACCAGTGTGATTGAGAAATTACCTAATGTCATGTTTGGCTAGAGTTCTAAAAATGATACTATTTCAATTTGGACATTGATTTTGTAGACAATGGAAGCATCAAAAAGAAAATTAATACGAGTGAACTCTGAACACATGTATCACAATTCATGCATTGTTTGTTTCTAAATTTCAAACTTGATATTAATAACCATTAGCAACATCTTTCGACGATTTATATCAATACAAGACATCAGTTTTTAAATCAAGTCATATCGGTGTTTAATATTGTTACCAACCAAATAGGCTGTAAGTGAGGATGCTAAACTATCAATGATCTGATCAATCTGTTGACTGACTCTCCAATTCACAAAATTGGATCTCAAATCTCACTTAAGGCATGCGCATATGTAGATTCATAGATATAAAACAATCAATCAAGAGGAGAGATCAGAGTTTACCTCCACACTCATGATGTTATGATGTGGTGAATCAGTATATGAGAAGGTCTTGCAAGCGATGAAGATAAACCATCACTAGGTGTGGTTGCCAGGCACTCAAGCGAGGGGATGGGGGTTCGACCATGGGTGAGGTGACAATAGAAGGAGCGAGTTGGCCAGTGCCAGCATCTGCGGATGGGGCTATGGTGCATGGCTAACATGGGCAGAAAGGGGAAACAGGTGCTGGCGCTGGATCAACGACTGCCAGTGGTGACTATAGCTCTAAGGTGGGGGATGCAGAGAAGGAAGGGGGAAAGGGAGATGGCATGGTTGTGGAGGAAGATACACAGGTGCAAATGCTTGTTGAGAGAGAGAGAGAGAGAGAGGACGTCTCCAAAACTTGTATTCATTGTGTTATGTGAACTATGTCTTTATAGGAGATGCAAGTAAAGAGAAAGAGACGAGATAAACTCAAAGATTCAATAACTTGATAGACTTCCTACCAAGATAAACTTTCTAATAAGATAAATCTCATCCTAACTTAATCTTATCTTAACAACTAGATAAGGATAAGCCTAAACAATTTTGCATCATTATCCAACACTTATGTAGCGCAATGAGGGTGATGAACAACACAGTGGACCTAGAAAGGGGTATGCGGCACACAAAGAGGTGTGGTAATGTTGAAACATTGTTAAGGAGAAAGGGAAGATGATGGGATTGTTATAAGAGAAGTGAGGTGGTCTGCGGAGAATACTAGGGATGGGGAAGATGGCGATGACTCGATAGACATCAGAGTGAGAGCAGTAGAGATTACCACATAAGATGTAGGTTGGAGAAGAAACTATGGTGCAATGACAGTCGGAGATGATGAAACAGATTGAAAGTCCAGTGATGCGCCGTCGTTGCCCAACACACCACCCTTTTAGTTTCTCTTTTACCTTCTTAACTCCAATCATCCATACCACAGATGAGAAAAAAGAAAGAGAAAATTGACTTCGGGTCTGATTAAGAAAGTTAACTTAACACCTAATCCATTGACCAAATGTGTATAACATGAGATCCATTTTCAACAAATTCTATAATCATAGATCCACTTATCTGGTTTTCATCAATCAACTACCACCGATTCCTAAAATGCCCTCAGTCGAAAAGAGGGAAAGATGTGTAGATGCCACAAGTCGGGTTGACTGTTCAACGCGAGGTAGACGATGGTGATGACAATCTAGCACTTGAAGCTTTGCTCGTCTTCCTCCTCCGACGACACTATTTTGACTCTACTTTGTTCATCTTCCTCCTCTAACGATGCTATCTACTCCATCTAAGGTCTCTTTTCTTCACGGCGACTTATGGCGATGGTGATCTAGGGCCTTTTTGCTTTCAACAACAACATTGTCTACATGTTGAGAAGCTACAGTTAGCTTGTGAGGACTCAAACTTGAGGTGGGTCTTTTAGCTTCGTGGTGACCTTTGGTGAAGGTGATGGCGATCTATGGCTCAGAATAGGGGGTTGGCTTCTTTTTCACTTCACTTATCTTCCTCCTTCGATGACATTTTCTTTTCTTGTAGCTAGCTTTGGATCTGGGCCTCTACTCATTTAGGGGATTTGCAATTCTACTCATTTGGGAAATTTTGGGCTTCAAAGGCCAAAGGGGAATCTTGAGTTCTAAATCCAAAAGGGGGATTTAGTGCTTGAAAGGTGTTTAATCTAGTGCTCTGCTTGTTTTCCTCCTTCGACAACATTGCCTTCAGCTCCATCGATTTCTGTGTAGGTACGTTGTTTGTCCAATTTTTGACGTATAGATAGCATTTATATTACATTTCCTTCAACACCTCACATTCTTTGTTGCTATTGAGGGGCCCTAAAGCACAAGGGGATTTTACTTGTCGATGTCAATTGGGTGGTCCGTGGACTTTTGTTGCTCTTCATGGAACTTTTGGGTAATAGGTTTCATGTTACGTCAATTTTAACTTGCTCGATCTGTTCATTTGCTACCCTATAATGCAATCACATTTTTTGGTCTAATTGTCATTTCTGTTTTTGTATACTTGATTTATCCATTGGGTCAATCTAGTAGGTTCTTTGCAGCTAGTTTTGGTGTAGCAGATATATTTCAATTCATCCTCTTCATCTAAGGGTTTCATAGTTTGATGTTGATCCATTCTACATGATTCAATCATGAACTTCATATATACTTGTTTGATAATCTGACCGATGTCTCTTTTATCTTCTATGGTGTGTAATTGCTTCCACGTTCCCACAATGATCAATATTACTCTGATTGTGATTAATAATTGTCATGCCATGTTTATTTTCTATTTGATGTATACAGACTTGATCATGAACTTCATATATACTTGTTAATTAATCTCTTCCAAGTTTATTCTTTTACTTGCCCAGTGAATTGTGTGTAATTGTTGTTAGGTTCCCACAGTGAAGTATGATTTTGCATTATTTTTTTGCTTGCATAATAATGAGAACAATGTCTTCGTATTGTCATATATGGTTACTTCATGGGGAGTTTACTACAATCACATTAGTGGATTTTCTATGTGAGTCTTACATAAAAAGTTTTGAGTTATTCTTAGAAGCAGGTGTTAAAGAGGGTTCAATGAATTAGGCTGAAGTTGTACCAGACAACTCCTCCTCCAAAGATTGTATCTGTTATACCCTCTAACAAGTAAGGTGTCTTCATATTAATGCCCTTAATTTACTTAAATTCATTGTCCTATGAATAAATTTCAAGCATATTTGTGTGGTAGAGAAAAAGGGTTGTTATTTCAAGCATATTTGTATAGAGAATATTTCAATCATTTTTAATTACAGTGGGAAGGGTTATCTCATACGTTACAATTCAGACACATGTCAAAAGATGAAATCACAAATGAAGTTTGTAGTAGATGGGCTTTGGATAGACAAATTGTGGAGTTTAAATATGTCATTCCTGAACAAGAGTCATGTTTCATTCGTATCATGAATGATCAAGATTTACATAATGCAATATATATATATTATTCTATAGAGAAGAGGTTCATAAATATTCATGTAGCAGCATCAACATCCAATTGTGAAGTAATGACAAGATCATCAACAGTTGTTAATTCATTCGAAGTAATGATAAGATCATCAACAATTAATGTTTCAAATGAAAATTCATTCAAGGTAATGACAAAATCATTAGCTATTGTCAATTTATGAAAGAACATATGTTCATGTTAAGAATGGTAGGTTTTAAATTTTCCGTGCAAGCATCTTTGTGCAATAATTCATAAAATAGAAGATAAAATAGAAACTTTTTGTTCAATGTATTACATAACACATGCTTACAAGTAATGTCATAAGGTGTGTATTTCTCTGATGTCTAATATGAGCAAACTTGAAGTTGACTTTGAAGAAATTGTAATGAGACCTTTGACTAAAAAGAGATCCGGAAGAAATAAAAAGAAAAGAATTCCTTTACAATAGTCATTGGAACTTGATAGAGTAATTTACACATGTTCTAGATGCAAACAATGTTGTCGTAACCTTCAATTTTGTAGGAATCCCATTGCAGAATAGGTATGCAATTTATTTCATTCCTGTACACATACCAATATCTTTATGTTCATATCTTCTTTTTTAAATTAATAACTTCTTTTAATGTTCTAGATATAGCTAGTAGTACTTCAATTTCTAGCATGCAATGTATTAATAGACATAGTTATTGTGTGATCAAAGTAAGTCAAACTGAATGGAACCCATAAAGAAATTTTTTTAAGTGCAAGGTAATAATCAATCAATTTTTACAAGAAAATTATTCATTCTTATTACTGTTTGTCATATGACCAATATAATTTTTATATAAGTTGAAGGGTATGATTTTTCATGTGGTGTGATGACATGGCAACTTATTTTGGTGGTACTAGTTGTTGTGAGAAGGATAATTGGATTCGTCATCTCCAAGAATGCATAATTTTACTTGTAATTGAGCTAAGGCAGCTGAAGATGCATAGGGACAAGGTAAAAATGTTTGTTGTAAGCTACGTTAAAACTTTAATTGAATTTGATGATGATGATGATGATGAGGACGCGATTCATGCTTCTTCTAATGAAATTGCAACTATATCTTTGGAATGACAATGATGATGATTTGACAAACTTTTTTATTTGGGAAACTTGTCCTATAATATGACATTATGTAGTTTGAGACTTGTGTACTTTTTTACATGTTATGTAGGAAAACTTAATGCTTATGTTATTTTGTGTGTATCCGGTGAAAATTTGTGATCTATTAAAAAATATTAATGTGCATGCATATATATGTATACATGACAAATTGATCTTAATTCTATGTACAGGTTTAACTTTTTGAGTGCATAAAGGTTGATTTGTATACATGACAAATATATGGCGATTATTTGAATGTATACAGGTTGAACTTTTTGAATGTATACAAGTTGGATTATTTTGAATGTATAAAGGTTGTATTATTTTGAATGTATACAGGTTGATTTGTATGTATGCTTAACATTTTGAATGTATATAGGTTGATTTGTATACATGACAAAATTATGTTGATTAGTTGGGATCCTATTTTTACTTAAACGGTGAAGCCCATAGGTCGATTTTAATGTATACAGGGCTTTGATGGTTTCCGATATGAACAGGTTGAATTTATATTTATATATAGGCTGATTTATTTTTATGCATATAAGTTGATTTTTTTCTAGTTTTTTTATGTATACTTGCCTTTTTCGGTGATTTTTATGATTTTAATGATTTTTTAAGTATATCTCTATTTTCTGGTGATCTTTTACCCTTGCAGGTCGATGTGTACATGTCTAGTATTTTGGCGATTTTTTATGTATGCAGGTGATTTTTCCCGACTCTTTTATGTATACATGCCTATTTTTTTTGGAGATTTGTTGTCACGACCCGGAATATAGAAATGCGCAGCGGAATAAATCCGGAAAATCGAGACAGTTTAGGAGAACAAGCTAACTCCAAAATACTCAATCAAATATGAATAATTCAAACAACCTATAATGATCCAAACAAATTCAAACTCCAAGAAATACCACAATTAATCAACACCAAACAACTAAGAAGGACTCAGCACATAGTCCGTCCAACAACTATAAAGTTAAACCAAGCAATTATCAACCACAATCAGGAGGGAAAATCAACAACCTAAAAGATATATGTGGTGATCACTCGTCACCAAACTCCTCGTCCTCTGGGTCCTCAAGTGGCTCTGGATCACCTCCAACGTCCTCCTCGAAGTCCTCTCCAAACTCCTCCTCGGGAAGAGGCTCCTCAAAATCACCGAAAAAAAAAGTTAATAACGGGAAGGGGTGAGTCACCACGTACTCGCAGGTCTTACACCCGAACTACCCCACTATAATAAATTCTAATGTTATGATAGATAATAAGCCTAAAAATACAGATTATAATATAGGGTTTAAACTAATTCTATATCTCCAATTAAACTAATTAAAGAGCTTTCTTACTACCCCATGAATTGACATGATTCAATGAACAATAACCTGACATAACCTGAGCTTTAAGAAGACTAGTTATGCATGCAATACATAAACCTATCATGACAAAATGACCAATCTAAACCACTATCAAACATGCCAAAATGCATAATAAATCATCTGTCTGAGTAAGTTATATGCTCCACTTGGACATTGTAGCAAATGTCACAAAACTAACACCAGATCTACCATATATAAAAGTAACATATACTAAGCTAAATCCCATAGTACCCCATAGGCAGGGGAGTACTTAGGATAAACCGCGGTATCCGGGATCGAAGGATGCTCCGGACTGTTCTAATTCATCTGCTGCCCACAAGACCAAATTATAGTCTGGTGAAGTAGAATTCCATTACATTGCAGCCCTCTGCATACTACATCTCTCAAGATGAAAGCACATACATAACTCAGACAAGTAACCAATCAAAAATAACCATGGACATGTGCATGATAATCTAAACATAGAACACACAGTTGAACAATCATAACTGTATACCTCACATATGCATGCCATACCAAAATTAAACTCAAACTATACCAATTGACTAACATCATGATACTCTAAACTTTGAATCGTGCAATTCTAACATATAAACATGATGTATGCATGCAATAACAATGATTATCTACCTACTATATGAATTACAAAGCTGAAAATAAATACCTCAATGCCATAACTCTTGATCCGGCTATTTATTAAATCGGGTTATAGTTTAAGGTAGTCGAAAAGTTAACCATGCTATACTAACCATATTCTACACAAAACATGATGTTTGACATGCTAGCATTCTTTCTAATCTAATGTCTAACATATGGTAATTATGCATGATCATACAATCTAAAATAAACACATTGGACAAATCAAGTTACTTATATCTAAGTAAGCTAATAAATCAGGTAGCCCACCAATATTTTATTTCATCTAACCCGAGTTAACTAACATCGTTTTAACGGTTTCAATTAATCATATCGGAATGCTAAGGATAGCCGAGACGCCTACCCTAACGGCGATGACAACGGCGCACGGAATTCCAACGGAATCGATCCAGATGACGAGTGTGTTGCCGCAGTCACGACGGCGCTGGAAAATCGATCCAGATAGGTGTCTAAAAATCTGTTGGAACAAGGGGATAATACTAAGAAGAATAATATAGTGCTGCGATATGAGAGAGAGAGGATAGGAGAGAGAGAGAGGGGGGGGTACCGCGGAGGGGGGTGGCGCACGGCGGCGCACACCGCGTGCGGGCGTGCGCGGTCGCAGGGGGCAGCGGCGGGGAGGGCCCCGGCCGGCGCGCGCGGGGCGGCGCCGGCGGTGCAGGTCAACGGGGGGGGGGGACGGCGCGGGGCGGCGCCGGCAGCACCGCCGCGCGCGGGCGGCCGGGCGTGGCCGGGACGGCGGGGCTGTTGCCGGCGTGGCGCGCCGGCCGGCGCAAGCGGCGGACAACGCGCGGTGCACGGGGACGCAGCGGCGCTGGCCGGTGCGCGCGCGGCCGGTGCGCGCGGGGACGGCTCCGGCTGGTGTAGGCGGCGCTGGCCGGTGCGCGCGGCACCGGTGCGCGCGGGGGCGGCTCCAGCTGGTGCAGGCGGTGGCCGCGAGGTCGACTGGGGGGGAGAGGAAGCGTCGCGCGGCGACGGAGAAGAAGGAGAAGAAGAAGAATAGGAAGAATAGGGCGCTCGGCTGAGGCAGTTTCGGGAGGGGGGCGTAACCGAAGGGAAAAAAATAAAAGGGAAGGATGGGGAAAAATAATAGTAATAATAAATATAATAATTAATTCTCTTTTTTTTAACCTAAAAACAGTAACGTTACAATCTACCCTCCTACCAAAAATTTTTGACCTCGAAAATTAAATTAACTAACCAAATAGTTGCGGGTGAAGACGCCTTATATCCTCCTCCACTTCCCACGTCGACTCCTCCGACGAGTGATGCTTCCAAAGAACCTTAACCATCGGAATTTGCTTCCTTCTCAATTGCGTCACCATCCGGTCCGTGATCCGAATCGGCCTCTCATCAAAGCTCAAATTTGGCTGCACCTTGATCTCCTGGAAATCTATAACATGGGTTGGATCTGATACATACTTCCGAAGTAGAGATACGTGGAAAACCGGTTGTATCCTCGCCATTGCCGGGGGCAAAGCCAACCTGTAAGCAACCTCACCAACACGTTTCACAATATGAAATGGACCCACATACCTTGGGTTCAATTTCCCACGCCGACCAAACCTGATAACTCCCTTTGAAGGAGAAACCTTCAAGAACACATGGTCACCCTCCTCAAACTGGACAATTCTGCGCTTCAGATCAGCATAACTCTTCTGGCGGCTCTGAGCAGTAAGTAATTTTTGGCGAATTAACTTGACCTTCTCATTGCTATCCTGCACCCAATCTGGCCAAATAAGACTGCGATCTCCAACCTCTTCCCAGCAAAGAGGTGATCTGCACGGCCTCCCATACAATGCCTCAAACGGCGCCATACCGATACTGGAATGAAAACTATTATTATAAGCAAACTCAATGAGCGGCAACTGCAAATCCCAACTGTCCTGCCATTCCAGTGCTCCAGCCCTCAACATGTCTTCCAATGTCTGAATAGTGCGTTCTGACTGACCATCTATTTGGGGATGATATGCCGAGCTGAACTTGAGCTGAGAGCCCAAAGCATCCTGCAAACCTTTCCACACCCTCCCAGTGAATCTGGGATCTCTATCAGATACTATAGAAACAGGTACTCCATGATACTTGACAACCCCATCAAAGTACAACCTCACCAAGCTCTCTGTCGGTTGGGCTTCCTTAATAGGTAAGAAATGAGCTGCCTTGGTGAGTCTATCCACCACTACCCATATGGCATCACACTACTTCTTGGTTTTAGGCAAACTAGTGACAAAGTCCATGGTGATATGATCCCACTTCCATTCTGGAATCTCTAATGGCTGAAGTGGTCCTGCTGGCTTCCTATGCTCTGTCTTCACCTGTTGACAAATCAAACATCTGGATACATAGTCAGCCACATCTCTTTTCATGCCTTCCCACCAGAACTGCCACCTCAGATCTTGATACATCTTGTTTGCCCCTGGATGAATAGCATACTGAGATCTATGAGCTTCTGCCAATATATCCTGCCTTAGCTCTGTATTTTCTGCCACACATAGTCTTCCTTGATGCCTGACTGTACCATCTTCATATTTAGATATATCTGGCCTTCTGACCAACTCATGCACTGCCTGATTCCCAGCTTGAGCTTCTTTCACCCTGTCTACTAAAGCTGACCCAATAGAAAGTTGTGCCATAAAAGATGTTAAATTATCTACTTCCCTTCTGGGTGTACAATCAATCAATATTTCCATACCTTCCCATGCCCGGTGCAACTGCATAGCCATCATCTTTTTCCTGCTAAGTGCATCAGCTACAACATTAGCCTTCCCTGGATGGTAGTTTAGGCTAAAGTCATAATCCTTCATGTACTCCACCCATCTTCTCTACCTCAAGTTCAAGTCCTTCTGAGTGAATATATATACTTCAAACTCTTGTGATCTGTGAACATTTCAAAAATTTCACCATACAAGTAATGCCTCCACACCTTTAAGGCATGGATCACAGCTGCCATCTCTAAATCATGCACAGGATAATTCTTCTCATGAGGCTTCAGTTGCCTGGAAGCATAGGCAACAACTCTATCATGCTGCATGAGCACACAACCCAAACCAACCCTGGATGCATCAGTGTAGACCACAAAACCTCCTGAACCAGAAGGTAGCACAAGAACAGGTGCCGTGGTCAACTTCTCCTTCAAGCACTGGAAGCTCTCATCACATTTCTCTGTCCACTTAAACCCTCCTTTCTTGGTCAGAGCAGTCAATGGGGCTGATATGGAAGCAAACCCCTCAATAAACCTGCGATAGTATCCTGCCAAACCAAGGAAACTCCTCACCTCAGTGGGGTTGGTAGGCCATTCCCAATTCTGCACTGCCTCCACCTTGCTTGGGTCAACCTGCACACCTGCCTCAGAAATAATATGACCCAAGAAGTTAACACTCTTGAGCCAAAAGGCACACTTACTGAACTTAGCATAGAGTTGGTGCTCCCTCAAGATCTGTAAAACAATCCTCAAATGTTGACTATGCTCATCATCACTAGCAGAGTAATTCAAAATGTCATCAATAAAAACAACCACAAACTGATCAAGATATGCCCTGAAAATCTAGTTCATCAGTCCCATAAATGCTGCAGGTGCATTGGTAAGGCCAAAAGGCATCACCAAAAACTCATAATGGCCATACCGGGTCCTGAATGCCGACTTGGGAATATCCTCCTTCTTGATCCTCAACTGATGATAACCTAATCTCAAATCAATCTTAGAAAATATCTTGGCATTCTGTAATTGATCAAACAAGTTATTTATACGAGGCAGGGGATACTTATTCTTGATGGTCAACTGGTTCAGCTTCCTGTAATCAATACACAATCTCAGCGATCCATCCTTCTTCCTGACAAACAATACTGGTGCACCCCAAGGTGACACACTAGGGCGAATAAAACCCAGATCTAGCAATTCTTCCAATTGTTTCTTCAGCTCTTTCAGCTCTGCAGGTGCCATCCTGTAAGGAGCAATAGAAATAGCGGCATCCCCAGGGACAAGATCAATGGCAAAATCAATGTCCCTAGGTGGTGGCAAACCTGGCAATTCATCAGGAAACACATCTACAAATTCATTAACTATAGCCACATCCCCCAATGCCAGACTATCTCCTGACTCCTCCACTTTGGTAACACAGGCCAAATAAGCCTCACACTGGGCACCAATCAATCCAGAAGATTTCAATGCAGAAATCAACATCTTGGACCTGCCATAACTAGGACACTTATAGAAGAAAGTGTCACCCCCAGGTATCTGAAAAATCACCCTCTTCTTGAAGCAATCTAGGATGGCATGGTGATGTTCTAGCCATCCATCCCAAGGATGACATCAAAACCCTCCATCTCAAGCACAAATAATCTGGCCCTCAAAATATGACCACTAATCTCTATATCACACTGGGGCATGCAAAAAGATACATCTACTGATTTCCCTGAGGGCATACTGACACTGACTGGGCTACAATAATTAACCTCATTCTTGCAAAATTTGAACAGAAATGTAGCAAATCGGAAAGAAATAAAGGAATCCGTAGCACCAGAATCAAACAACACTCTAGCATGGTATCCAGCAACTAAAAGAGTACCTTCTGCTGCATTTGTTGCCTCAGGGAGATCCTGGCACTCCATAGAAAATACCTTAGCTTGTGCGCTCCGTGGTGGTGGCTGTGGTGCTCGTGGTACCCGGGGTGCTACAAACTGCCTCCTGGGTGGTGCTGGTCACTGCTGGGGCACAAACCGCTGCTGCTGGGGTGCTACGCACTGAGGAGGTGCTGGAAGGGTGAGCTGTGGACGACGAACCTCCTCTCTAATCTAAACTGGCGGTGGTGGTGCACCTCTACCCCTACTGGGACAATTTGCAATCAAGTGACCAGGCTGCCCACACCCAAAACAAACTCCATTGTTGAGGTGACAAGAGGTGCCAGAATGGTATTTCCTGCACAAACCACATGGTAACTCATACTCTGCCCTCTTCCTCTTGCGATCCACCCCCTGTTGGGGTTGAGTGCGAACCGGTGCTCTCTGATACTGAGAAGGCTGCCTGTAAGCTCCATACTCTGCTCTACCCTGCAAGCTGCCTCATAAACTGCTGCTAGACTGCGCCAGACCTTGGACACCAATCTGTCCCTGATAGCTCCATGAAGTCCACCCACGAACTTCTTGGCTCTCTCGCATTCCTCCTCGTACAGGTTCGGTGCATAGGCCTCCAACTCTACAAATTTGCTCTCATATTCCATCACAGTCATACTGCCCTGCTCCAAAAGTAGGAACTCCATCTTCTCATCTCTGATATGCATGGGGATGTACTTGTCCTTGAAGACTCCGACAAAGTCGTCCCAATCGATCTCAACCTCTGTCACCTCAGCATATCGGGTGCAGAGTAAAGACTCCCACCAAGCTCCTGCAGAATGAGATAACATATGTGCGGCAAGGCGGACCATGTCCTCAGGCGGACACTGCATAGCCCTGAAGATCTTGCCCACTTCCCTTAGCCAGTTCTCTGCCATAGCAGGTTCCCTCTCGCCACGGAAAGCTGGTGGACTCAGCCTCTTGAACTCCTCCAAGGTGCTGATCTGCGGTCTCTCTGCTCTGGCATTCGCCTGCTGTGCCCTACCCTGCTGGGCCTAGTTCTGAGCATGAACCGTCTGGAAGAGCTCGTGAATGGCACCAAGGATGCCAGCTGCATATGGTACCTGACCTCCAACTGCCACTGGCGCTTGACCTTCATCCTGACCTTGCACTGGTGCTTGACCTCCACCCTGTACTAAGTCCTGCTGGCGACGACCTTGCTGGTCTCCATTCAACTCTGGTACATTCCGTGCATCGCCATTTCCACGCCTACGGTTGTAACCCTTGGAGGCCATCCTGTTCCAAGAAACAAACATCCCATCAGATAATTCCAACATATAACTTCCAATAAGACAAAAAGATCTAAATTCCATCTAGAATCCAAATCAACTTGATCTAAATCAAACTTTGTTCTCCAAAATCCAAATAATGCATCCGGGCAGATCCAGAAGGATCTTCAGGCCGGAAGAATGCTCTGATACCAACTCCTGTCACGACCCGGAATATACAAATGCGCAGCGGAATAAATCCAAAAAATCGAGTCAGTTTAGGAGAACAAGCTAACTCCACAATACTCAATCAAATATGAATAATTCAAACAACCTATAATGATCCAAACAAATTCAAACTCCAAGAAATACCACAATTAATCAACACCAAACAACTAAGAAGGACTCAACACATAGTCTGTCCAACAACTATAAAGTTAAACCAAGCAATTATCAACCACAATCAGGAGGGAAAATCAACAACCTAAAAGATATATGTGGTGATCACTCGTCACCAAACTCCTCGTCCTCTGGGTCCTCAAGTGGCTCTAGATCACCTCCAACGTCCTCCTCGAAGTCCTCTCCAAACTCCTCCTCGGGAAGAGGCTCCTCAAAATCAGCTGAAAAAAAAAGTTAATAACGGGAAGGGGTGAGTCACCACAGACTCAGTAGGTCTTACACCCGAACTACCCCACTATAATAAATTCTAATGTTATGATAGATAATAAGCCTAAAAATACAGATTATAATATAGGGTTTAAACTAATTCTATATCTCCAATTAAACTAATTAAAGAGCTTTCTTACTACCCCATGAATTGACATGATTCAATGAACAATAACCTGACATAACCTGAGCTTTAAGAAGACTAGTTATGCATGCAATACATAAACCTATCATGACAAAATGACCAATCTAAACCACTATCAAACATGCCAAAATGCATAATAAATCATCTGTCTGAGTAAGTTATATGCTCCACTTGGACATTGTAGCAAATGTCACAAAACTAACACCAGATCTACCATATATAAAAGTAACATATACTAAGCTAAATCCCATAGTACCCCATAGGCAGGGGAGTACTTAGGATAAACCGTGGTATCCGGGATCGAAGGATGCTCCGGACTGTTCTAATTCATCTGCTGCCCACAAGACCAAATTATAGTCTGGTGAAGTAGAATTCCATTACATTGCAGCCCTCTGCATACTACATCTCTCAAGATGAAAGCACATACATAACTCGGACAAGTAACCAATCAAAAATAACCATGGACATGTGCATGATAATCTAAACATAGAACACACAAGTTGAACAATCATAACTGTATACCTCACATATGCATGCCATACCAAAATTAAACTCAAACTATACCAATTGACTAACATCATGATACTCTAAACTTTGAATCGTGCAATTCTAACATATAAACATGATGTATGCATGCAATAACAATGATTATCTACCTACTACATGAATTACAAAGCTGAAAATAAATACCTCAATGCCATAACTCCTGATCCGGCTATTTATTAAATCGGGTTATAGTTTAAGGTAGTCGAAAAGTTAACCATGCTATACTAACCATATTCTACACAAAACATGATGTTTGACATGCTAGCATTCTTTCTAATCTAATGTCTAACATATGGTAATTATGCATGATCATACAATCTAAAATAAACACATTGAACAAATCAAGTTACTTATATCTAAGTAAGCTAATAAATCAGGTAGCCCACCAATATTTTATTTCATCTAACCCGAGTTAACTAACATCGTTTTAACGGTTTCAATTAATCATATCGGAATGCTAAGGATAGCCAAGACGCCTACCTTAACGGCGACGACAACGGCGCACGGAATTCCAACGGAATCGATCCGGATGACGAGTGTGTTGCCGCGGTCACGACGGCGCTGGAAAATCGATCCGGATAGGTGTCTAAAAATCTGTTGGAACAAGGGGATAATACTAAGAAGAATAATATAGTGCTGCGATATGAGAGAGAGAGGATAGGAGAGAGAGAGGGGGTACCACGGAGGGGGGTGGTGCATGGCGGCGCACACCGCGCGTAGGCGCGCGCGGTCGCAGGGGGGCAGCGGCGGGGACGGCACCGGCTGGCGCGCGTGGGGCGGCGCCGGCAGGTGCAGGTCAACGGGGGGGGACAGCGCGGGGCGGCGCCGGCAGCGGCTGTCGCGCGCGAGCGGCCGGGCGTGGCCGGGACGGCGGGGCTGGTGCCGGCGTGGCGCGCCGGCCGGCGCAAGCGGTGGACAACGCGCGGCACGCGGGGGCGGCTCTGGCTGGTGCAGGCGGTGGCCGCGAGGTCGACTGGGGGGGGAGAAGAAACGTCGCGCAGCGACGGAGAAGAAGGAGAAGAAGAAGAATAGGAAGAATAGGGTGCTCGGCGGAGGCGGTTTCGGGAGGGGGGCGTAACCGAAGGGAAAAAAAATAAAAGGGAAGGATAGGGAAAAATAATAGTAATAATAAATATAATAATTAATTCTCTTTTTTTTAACCTAAAAACAGTAACGTTACATTTGTAATGTATACGGGTTGATTTTTTATGACTTTTTGATGAATGTATGTCCATTTTTTGGTGATTTTTTATGGATACAGGTTAATATTTTCCTAATTTTTTATGTATACATTTCTATTTTTTGGCGATTTTTATGCGTACAGGTTGATTTTTCTGGCTTTTTTGTATGTATGCATGTCTATTTTTTGGTGATTTTTTATGTATACAGGTGAATTTTTTCTTGGAGATTTGTGAGGTATACAGGTGGATTTTTTATGACTTTTTGATAGAATGTATCTCTATTTTTTCATTTTTATGCATATAGTTTCATTTTTTTAGTTTTTTTATGTATTCATGTCTATTTTTAAAAATTTTATGCATATAAGTAGAGTTGTCAATGGAGCGGGCTGACCCTCAGGCCGGGCCTTCTCTGAGCATGATTTAAGATCATGGAATTAGGCCCGCGGGCTCAAGATGGACTAGATTTCGGGTTGGCGGGCCAGCATGTGGTGCTACATTCCCCCGGCGGGCGAGGGCGTGGTGGAGCGTCAGCTCGTGGCGCTCCGTGCCGCCAGCGGTTGCCCTCGGGCCTCACTTCCTTCTCCTGGTGTAGACACGCCAAATTGGCTTGATTCGGAGCCCTAGACTCTTATTTCTTAGGCGATATCTTTTATCTGACCGTTATCTGATCTGGATTATCTCGTGGACATGAGCTAAGTACATTGGTGGAGCCCCCTTGTTAGGTGAGAATGGACCAATGATTTCCAGAATATTGCCGTAACCTTCAAGCGAGAGCCGCACGTGAACTGTAAAAACACGAAACCTGCTCGATGACCGACCTTGAATGGTCCATAACTGAAGGTCTCGGGAGTCTCGCATGTGTTCCGTAACATTCAGGGTTTCCGAGAAGTCATTTCGGTAGGCGTCGGTCCATGACGTCATTCGTTACGGCTTTTTCGATCTGTGCTGACACGGCTATCCCGGACCATGTATTAGGCTTTTCCGGTCATCACCGGGTCTTTTCAGGTCATCCGGGTCGATTCTAGTCGTATATTCTATCAACCGCGGCGATAAGGCCGGTTCGGTCAATTTTAGGGTTTCGCGGCTTTTACGGCTTTCGATTCTCGTTTACCGGGTTAATCTCAGATTTTTCGATGACTTCGGATTGTCCGATCGTACCGGACTTGTTCGGTCATCATTTCAAGTCATCCCGAGTTGACCCGAGATTTCTCGACCGGAACCGTGCTCTTTCGGATCTTCGCCCCGGGTTTCGGCTTTCCGCTAGAGGGTAAACCGGTAGAAAGCCCCGTACGAACATATCGGGAGTTATACGGCTGGTTTACTGACTTGAGGAGGTGCGGTTGAAGGCCCTCTTTCCAACGCGACAAACGGGAGCCGAATCGGACATCCGGTTTGCAAGATACGGCTCGTGGAACACGCGCGCAGGAGAGAGAGTGTACCGCGCCCCCGATCCGCTTGAAAGGGGAGGGCGCGCTCTGCGCGTCCTCAACCCAGGGGGCGCGCCCTCAACCCAGAGAGTGTACCGCGCCCTCAAACTGGGGGCGCGCCCTGCGCTCCCCCGGTTCCTTTGAAAACCGGGGGCGCGGTCAGTTGCTTTAAATCGAAAATTACCCCAATTAGCACCTTCTAAACCGGGTTTTTGGAAGGTTGCTGGGGAGGATTTTCACTTATTTGTACCGCGCCCCCGGTTCGGGGGCGCGTTACGTATATAAAGTCGATTTTTAGCAATTTCCGGAAGTTTCCGTCGATTCTTAACAGTGAGACGCGTAACGCGCCCCCGCCCCCTTTGAAACAGGGGGGCGCGCAGACCGTGCCCCCGAACTGGGGGCACGCCCTGCGCGCCCTTGGTTTGAGGGCGCGCCCTGCGCGCCCTCGTCTCCTTTGAAACGCGGGGGTGCGGTACATCCAGTTTCTAAATTTTGCACCGGCTCTCTTCCCCTATAAATTGAGGGCCATTCTCAACGACCCAAGGTTGAATCCCCCGGTGCCTAGCTCGTCCAGAGGTCGTCCAAGCTCTTCTCCAAAGCCATCCCGACGTCCAAAGGCGATCCGAAGTCAAGAAATCGATCCCGAGGTGAAGGAGAAGGCTCGATCCGGGCGTTCTGCATCAACCATTTTCATCGACCTCTACAGAAAATCCTGGGATCCTGCTGCAAAAGTCTTCAACATAGAAGCTGTTCATCTCTTCGTCCTCTTTCATCTCCAACTGACGGCACTCAATTCCGACTTGCCGTTTGTTCGTGGCAATTACTACACCCAGGGCGCGCATCCAGGTTCTGTTTTCCACATCCGCCCCTTTTCATAATTTTTACTGACTTCTACAGGAGAATTTCGGAGAAGTCATCAACATAGGGATTCTTTATCTCTGAGTTTTCTGTCTATTCCAACAAACGGCACTCGATTCTGACATTGGGGTCGTCCGTAACATCCTCTGCACCAAAGTCGCGCAAGAAGGGTACCAAGCTACCCGAACCGGCTGTCTTCAACCAACTCGGCTTCAACTCAAGCCAAATCATTCTATAAGCTTTCTCAACTCCATTAACTCTGTTTATTTAATGTTTTAAAGCATATTTTAGTTCATTTACATCATTTTTACATAATCAAAAACACAAAAAAAGGGGTTAAGGCTCACCCCGAAGCCGGTGAGTCCAATTCCAATTGCTTCTTTCTTATCTTCTTACTACAGTTACTACACTTCTCACAAGTCTAACCAAACTCTTCACTTGGTTTATTGTTCTAGTTGCACAAAGTTGAACAAGCTAGCATTGGATTGGAGACTCTTCTTCATCGGCCGGCTGAAGAAGAAGAAGGTTGAACTCACATCCCTTTCTCCCACGCTAAGGTACACACGGTCAACTTCTTTCTATTTCCATTACATAAAGCGGAGCCCGCGGCTCCTGGCGACCACACTTTCTTTTTATTCATGTTCTAAATTCATATCCTCCTCACTCTCCTCCCACATGACCCGAACCATCTCCGGTGCTCGAGCGACGCCGTGAGATGAAAGTTCGGGGATCAATGTGAGTGTGGGATCGAGGTGAGGAGTCTTTACCGCTTTCCGAGTGTTTTCCGATTCACTCCCTTTCCCCCTATTCCATCTTTCATCTTATCTTGAGGTGCCGATCCGGAACCCTTTTTCGGAGTCGACAGCTTTTTGGCGACCACGGTGGGGCATCCAATGTCTTCAACCGTGCTAGCTTGATTGATTCGTGCAACTAGTTGTTTTCTGACTTGGTTCCCGCGTGAACCGGCTTGTCCTTTACCCTTTTCCATGTCAATTTACCTTTAAAAACTTTCTGATTACTCTTCCTTTAAGATTGTCCCCCATGTGGACTTGATTTCTTGTCTTTAATTTCAGCCCGGTTCCCGCGTGAACCACTTTTTCTTATAAACCGGTTCCCGCGTGAACCACCTTTCTTTTTCCAACTTGGTTCCCGCGTGAACCAACTTACTTTCAGATCGGTCCCCGCGTGGACCACCCATTTGCAGCACCTTTAGATTGGCCCCACGTGGCTCTCTTTTCATTTTGTCAACTCTTACACCGGTTCCCGTGTGAACCACCCCTTTTCCTTCAAAAAACCGGTTCCCGCGTGAACCACCTTTCTTTTCCAACTCGGTTCCCGCGTGAACCAACTTACCTTCAGATCGGTCCCCGCGTGGAACACCCCTTTGCACCAATTAGATTGGCCCCACGTGGCCCTCATTTCCTTTTTCCAATCAAACAAACCGGTTCCCGCGTGAACCACCTATTTTCCCTTCAAAAAACCGGTTCCCGCGTGAACCACCTACTTTTCCAAAACTCGGCTCCCCCGCGTGAGCCACTTTATTTTCAATTCGGTCCCCGCGTGGACCATCCTTTTACCTTTACTTCAGATTTGTCCCCACTTGAACACTCCAACACAAGCCGGTTCCCGTGCGAACCACCTTTTAGTTGTTAGTTGCTAGTTACTTGTTTACTCTATCATTGCTTGTCTTGCTTGCATTCACTTGTTTGATTTATTTAATAGCTTTCATTCATGTTTGCATATTGATTGCTTCTTCTCCTTCTACCCTCCATTTTTCATTTTTGCGTTAGCTTTGCATCGGGTACCGGACTTGTTCCGATCCGTAGGGCATTCGAGGCGGGGGCTCTCTCTCCCAACACACCCTCACCCTCCAAACACCTTCTTGGTGGATTCTTACCTCTCTTCTGGGATATTCCTTCCTAGTTGATTTGGTGGTTTCCATCAAGACCTCCGTAAGTCCCCATCCGTGGAGTATTCCTCTCCGCACGATTGGGCTGGTTGTACCACTTTCCCAAAACCCGAAGAACCCAAGTACCTACTCGTGGTGAATGAGTGATAACCTTAGGTCTTGAAGATTGAAGCAATAGGAACCATACCCAATTTGAGTGAACAATTGCTAACAATCTATCTAATCTAAGGTTTTAACCCAAAATTTGTCGAGTAGTCATTTTAAAAACCTTGTTTGCATAACTTGCTTGCTCACAACAATTGAAAAGAAAAAAATTTCTCTTTCAAAACACCTAAAAAAAAAATCCCTTTAATTTTTATGTTCAACTTGCTTGCCAAACAACCAAATTGAAACCAAATCAAATCAAACAAACAACCATCATGAAAAAAAAAAAACTCTCTTTGCATTTACACCATTCATTTGCTTTCTTTCAACCATTTTGTAAGGAAATTTGACAGGATGCCCACTCTAAGGTCTGGAAGACACGTCGGGATGACGGACTACTGCGGCCAAGAGGAGGAGTACGAGACGGGCCACTACGAGCTTCAACAACCCATGGCTCAACCAGAGGGCCATGTCAACGCCGTCGGGGAGCCGTAAACTCAAAATCCTACTCATCAACCCGCTTCACTTAGCGTGGAGAAACTCCTCCAGGGTCTATCTCTTCATCTAGACCCCGAATCTTTTTCGCTTGTGCAATCCTTGACAAAGGGCAAGATGCCCGCCACTCAAGATCCGGTCGAGGGAAATCAAGCCCCCTCACCACCTCAGTCAGCAGTCAGGCCCCAAATCATCTCTTCTCCTGGACAACACTGCCGTGTCTCCACTCACCTTATTATGGGGCATTCACATAACTCTGTTCCAATTCCTGTTTCCAACCTACCTCCTCCAACTCAACACTTTGCTCCCGTGGCTCAGGAATCTAGCCTCACCCGTGCGTTAATGAACAAACTCAACCAGATGGATGAGCGTTTCGAAGAGATGAGGCACCGCCTCGATTCTAAAGCCATCCCCGAAATCTCTGTCCCATCCTTCCCGCTCTACACCTTCCTCCTTCGCAGATACCGCCTTCCAACGTTACAACGGGACCGGTAATCCTTTCAACCATCTAAAAAGCTTTCTCTATGACTCCTCATTCTCGGAAAAATGACCGCAAAGCCCTTGCCTTCCTATTCCGTCGGTCATTGGATGGAGCCGCCCTTGACTGGTTCTATTCTCTTGATTCCATTGTGGCGGCGGATTTCGACATTGTCAAGCCGAAGTTTCTACAGAGGTACAGGGATAGGGTGGGGCCACCGCTCGATAACCGACTTAATTGCTGAAAAGATGAGGCCGGATGAAGACTTTGCCGCATTTGCCGATCGGTGGAGGGGAATGGCTGAGAGGCTTGTGGATACCATCTCAGAGGGGGAGCAGGTGAGGATGCTCATTGGGAACACCACGCCTAACCTTCGCAACCTTCTGATCATGCACCGTCCAACAACCATGAGTGAGTTGTGTGATAGCGCCCGCTACCTCCAAGCCCACTTTAAGGATGCATCCATGATCAACCCGTTCGACACCAAGCCCCGTAATACTAGAAAGCCTACACTGTAGGACCCACCACCGAAGGGGTAGTAAATAATGAGAGCATCAATGCCATGGGTAACTGTGGTGGGTACCGTCAAAGCCAATACCGTAACCCACCACCCAATCAACAATACCGCCCGGCCCTCAACCAGCTCCTCAGCCACAACAACAACTTGCATACAACCGAGCACCACCACAGCAACCCACCTACAACCGAGCGCCCCAGCAACCAAATGCCTACAACCGAGCACCTCAACAACAACATGTCTACAACCGACCACCACCACCACAACAAGCCTACAACCAAGTGCCACCACCAGCCAACCGACCTAGGAGGGGGGGACCCAAGAGAGAATACTACCCTCAACTGCCATTCCCCCTCACCGATATCTTCAACGCATTGATGGCCGAACAGCGTAGAGCTTCCGAAGGAGAGAGAAGGATGGCCGGCAAATGTTGACATGACAAAATACCGCGCTTACCATCGGTATCCCGGGCACACGGTGGATGTCTGTTTCCGCTTAAAGATTACATTCATGACCTCAACGATCGGGGAACATTGATCGGGCACGGATGGGAGAGTCTATACAAGCCATGAAGGCACGGCGAATCAACCTCGGCGACAAGCAAGTACAACGACAGCCCGGCCCGGGCATAGTCCAAGATCCGCTCCCGGTACATGCACCCGTACAAGCACCGGCACCAGCACCACCAAACCAACGACTCGGCCTCGTCCACTCCGCCATCGAGGAGTCAACCCACCATTCCCGGGGTTGGCGGTGTCGAGGATCAACTCACCTCCATGCCCGCCATACCAACCCCACCTATAAACCGCACCATACTCTCCATACCGAGAGCTGCCCCCAGCCCACAAACTATCCAAACATCACTACCCTCACCAACCATTAACCCTCCACGACGCTTAATCATTAGACCGCCACCAGCCTCCCAACCATCACCCCAACCTAACCCACCAACCACCATTAATCCTCCACGGCGTCTAATCATTAGACCGCCACTAGCGCCCCAGACAACACCTAGCCTACCAGTCACTGCCACCCCACGACCCCTCATCATTAGACCATCACCACCAACACCCCAACCATCACCCAACATACCAGCCTCCACCAATCCACGACCCCTCATCATCCGATCCTCACCACCCCTACCTACCATGGGCTCCTCAACCTACCAACCAACCCTACCATCACCATCATCACCACTTCCCCCTACCACGCTGGCGCCGGCACTTCGTAGCGGGAGGATGTTCCAAAGGGTCTTCCCCCAGGTCGGGATACAACCACAGGAACAAGCAGAAGAGGAGGTGGTAGAAGAACCGTTGCCCGGCATGGCATATGACCTATTGAAGCACTTGGACAAAATGCCGGCACGGATTTCAATTCTGGAGCTGATAAAGAGGTCGAAGAATCATCAGGACATCTTGCAACAATATTTGCAGCGGGTCATGGTCAATGAGGACCTCCCGCCTGAGAAGATCATTACCGTCCTGACCCCGAGGAGTGAACATCCGGCACTCACCTTCACACAAGAGGAGTTGGCACGGCCAGAGATCAGAAAGTACGCTTTGCGTGTCGCAGTAGTCATCCGAGGCGTGGAGATCAAATCCTGCTTGATTGACACCGGAGCATCCATAAATGTCATGCCGCCAGAAACATTGCAACTTTGCGGCATCTTCGATGAAGAAATTGAGCCATCTGCCGTCACGGTGACCGCATATGACAACTCCCGGAAGCCGGCACGAGGGGTGGTTACATTGAAAGTAGGGCTCGGGCCGTGTGCTATCACCGCCGAGTTTCACGTTCTAGAACTGGACCCTACATTCAAAGCTATTTTGGGACGCCCGTACCTTGAGGCAATAGGAGCTGTTGCCTCCACTAATCATCAGTGTCTGAATTTCCCATACAAGGGCCAGGTGATCAAAGTAACCAACATCCCCATTCTGAATGACGTGGATGACCCCTCTTCTGCACTACCAATATCAAAATCTTTCCAGCCGTTGGTTTCAACTACAGAGCTACCTGAGGTCATGGTATTAACGACGCCTCCAGATTCAGTTGCGTGGCGGATGATGAAAGGGATGGGCTATCAACCAGGAAAGGGGCTGGGAAAGGAGCTGCAGGGGGTTGTGCACCCCATTGAAGCCGTACAAAGACCAAAGAGACACGGGCTTGGCTATAAGCCCGCTCACTCCGCGGATGGTCTACCAGCCAAAAAATGCCATGGGACTCCAAAAATTCTTTATCAAAGGGGAGACCATGATGATGGCCGGGGACAAAGAAGAAGAACAAGTCAAGAGGAAGAAGGCACCATAGCAAGAGGAGGAGGTGGACAACCTGAGTTCATCTTTGGCTCGGTTGTTCATAGAGGAGGTAGAACCAGTCAAGGGCAAGTCCATCTCTAAACAACTTGTCCACTCGAACCCACCTCCAAACAACATCCCGCGTGAACCGTATCCTACGGTCACGTATTTCAAAATCCTCACTCTATCCCTCTTGGATTCGCTTGATGGGCTATCTAGCCCAATTCCCACTTCTGGGCCAAAATGGCCACTCGAATCGATCAATGGGCCCGAGAGCCCATTCAAATCTTCTTACTCCACTGGGCTTCTATGCCCATTCCAATCCAACAACCTTGGGCCCGCGTGCCCACCAGTCGGGCCCACGTGCCCTTTAGATTTATTTTCTTGCTTTGGGCCCGCGTGCCCACCATTTGGGCCCACGTGCCCCTTAGATCTTTTCACCACCTTTGTGCCTATCTGCCCATTTCTTGTCATCATCGGCCCCGCGAGTCCATTTTTCTTCCATTTACTTAAGCTTTGTATTTCTGCTCGAGCCCCATCGGCTCATTCCCTTTTTTTTATTGAAAATACCCAAAATACCAAAAAAAAAACGTCCTCTCACAAACTCAGTTTTCCATTGAGGAGACGTCGCTACTTGTCTCGGAGGGTGCTCCCAACCAGGGACCCCTCTTCTCCAACTCACTGATCGATCTGCTCGATCCTTCACCCATTGTTAATACCACCTTTTCAATTCCGTCTTCTTTAGGGGTAGTTAGGGTAGAAAAGAAGAAAATTCTAGGTAAACGTGTGCCAGAAAGATATCTCCAACAAATAGCTCAAAAATGCAAGGAATGTGCAAGGCTGCCAAGTTTTTTGGAAAATGCTATCCAGCTTGATGAAATCCAATATGAGGATGAATTCAATGTAGATCATACACGGGGAGTTTACGAGGTCTTATCGAAAAGATCCCGATTTCGAGGATGGAATTGAGGACTTGGCTGATGCGTATGCGTCTGGACTTAAAAGATTTGAAGAACCATTAGCCACGGTGGATGAACCGACAAAAGAATTGAATCTCGGAACACTGGAAGATCCCAAGACAATCCTCCTAAGCGCAAACCTCACTCCCACTGAGGAACAAAGTTTGATTAAGATTTTGGAAGAATATAAGGACACGTTCGCATGGACATACGAAGACATGCCGGGGTTAGACAACTCGTTAGTTGAACATCGTCTAACTTTGAAACCTGGAGTTACCCCGGTCAAGCAAAAATTAAGGAGATTCCACCCTGATGTTGCACTTAAAATGAAAGAGGAGGTCGACAAGTTACATCAAGCAAGATTCATTAAGGTCGTCCTTTATCCGCAATGGGTGGCAAACATAGTCCCTGTCATGAAGAAGGATGGTCGAGTTCGGATCTGTATAGACTTCAGGGACTTGAACCGAGCGTGTCCTAAAGATGACTTTCCTCTACCTCATATTGACGTACTGGTTGATAACACTGCTGGATTCGAGATGTTGTCGTTCATGGATGGCTATTCTGGATATAATCAAATCCGGTTGGCCGAAGAGGACCAGGAGAAGACCTCGTTCACCACACCTTGGGGAACCTATCGCTATGTCGTCATGCCCTTTGGATCGAAGAATGCCGGTGCTACCTATCAGAGGGCAATGATGGCTATCTTCCATGACATGATGCATACCCTTGTAGAGGTGTACGTGGACGACCTGGTCGTTAAGTCCAGAAGCCGAGAAGATCACCCGGAAGTGTTGAGAAAGGTCTTGCAAAGGGCTCGGGAATATAAATTGAAGATGAACCCAAAGAAATGCACGTTTGGAGTATCCTCAGGAAAACTGCTGGGGTCCATAGTGAGCAAAAGGGGCATAGAGATCGACCCAAATAAGGCCAAGGCAATCATTGGTATGCCTCCTCCGAGAAATATGAAAGAACTTCGAGGATTAATCAGGAGGCTACAGTTTGTCCGCCGGTTCATCTCACAACATTCCCAAAGGTGTAAACCATTCTATGAGTTGACCAAGGAGGGGGCCGAGTTCAAATGGGATTCGAAGTGCCAAGATGCATTCGATGGTTTGAAAAGATACCGGCTAGTCCCTCTGTGCTTAGACTACCAGTCCCTAGCAAGCCCTTAGTTTTGTATATCTTGATTTTGGAGAATTCTCTTGGGGAAGTCCTTGCACAAGTGGATGAAGAAGGGAAAGAAAGGGAAACTTACTACTTGTCAAAGATCTTTGATCCATGCGAGCGAAGTATACCGTAGTGGAGAAGACCCGTGCCGCACTAGTCCGGGTAGTTCGAAGCTTAAACACTATTTCTTAGCTCATGAGGTCAACCTTATCGCCCGCATCAATCCCATCAAATTCCTTCCGGAGAAAACTGTTCTAACCGATCGGTTAGGTCGTTGGCGAGCTTCCTTTCTCGCTTGATATCACCTATGTCCCCCAGAAGGCGATTAAGGGCTATGCCATTGCCGAACATCTAGCCCATCACCCTATACCCCTCTTTGACCCGGTCCAATCGGAGCTCCCGGATGACGAACTAATGTTGATCCGCTCTTCCCACCTTTGGACATTATATTTTGACGGGGCTCTGAATTCACACGGTAAGGGAATAGGAATCGTCCTTCTATCACCCGAGGGTGTCACCATTCCACAGGCATTTCAGCTTGACTTCCCAGCAACCAACAATATAGCTGAATATGAAGCCTTGCTGGCCGGGCTGGAGGCCGCTCATTTCTATGGTGCCACGGAATTAAGGGTGATAGGTGATAGCCAACTAATCCTTCGCCAAGTCCTAACCAAATACCGAACTTCTCATCCAAACCTCAAACCTTACCGAGAACTCACCTCTTGCTACATCAAACTCTTTTCCAAACTCACTTTTGTCCATGTTCCTCGAGCTCAGAACATCCTTGCTGATGCCCTAGCCTCCTTAGCTTCATCTCTATCAGTCCCGCTAGGTAGACAGGTGCGGACTATTTATGTCCGTAGAAGGTCGATGCCAGCGATTAAGGATGGGCGATTTCGAAAGTTACGGAGAGATTTGGCAGGAAGGAGTATCTAGAGCGTAAAGAGGAAGTTTCTCTAGTCGAGTTGGAAGAGTTAGATGAGGGTGAGAGGCCCCGGTTTGATGAGATCGCGAGGTATTGTCAAGATCAAACATATCCACCGGATCAAATGCAAAAGAAAAGAAGGCCATCGTGAGAGTATCCCGCAGGTATACCATCCTAGGAGGGGTGCTCTACAAGAGGAGCCTGAGCGGAATCTTATTGAGATGCGTCGATGAAGAAGAGGCAGAATTGGTGCTTAAGGAAGCACATTCCGGGGTTTGTGGGGGCCATGTCAATGCTCAAGCTCTTGCCAAGAAAATCATCAGGCAGGGGTATTATTGGCCAACCCTAGAAGAGGATTGCTCCATCTTTGTCCGGCACTGTCATTCTTGCCAACTTCATGCCGACAAGATCCATTCTCCCGCATCTTCCCTTCATCCGATTCATGCCCCATGGCCCTTCGCCATGTGGGCTTTCGATATCATTGGCCCTCTAAGTGATCTTAACTCTGAAATCCGTTCCAAATCGTTCATCCTGACGGCAACAGAGTACTTCACCAAGTGGGCAGAAGCGGAAGCAATCGTGGAGATCAAGGCATCAACACTGTGCTCCTTCATCAAGCGCAACATCATCGCCAGGTTCGGGATACCCAGCGACATCGTCACCGACAATGGACCGCAATTTCTCTCTCAAGATCTGCGTGATCTTTGCAACAGGTACCGCATTGCATTGCATCATTCATCTCCTTACTACCCGCAAGGCAATGGTCAAGCAGAAGCCACCAACAAAACTTTGATTAAAATCATCAAGAAAACCTGTAAGTCTAGCAAGTTCGCAGACTGGCCAGATAAGCTTATAGATGCCCTATGGGCTTATCGTACTTCTGTACGGACCCCCACTGGTCAAACCCCGTATGCTCTTGCATATGGGATGGAAGCGGTGGTCCCGTACGAAGTACTCCTTCCATCACTCCGAGTTCAACTCGATAGGGACATCCCTGTCGATGAGAGACGAGAATCTCTCCTTGCACAACTTGAACTCCTAGATGAAAAAAGGTTGGCTGCCTCCGAGCATGCCCGGACTTATCAGAACCGATTGAAAAGGTTTTATCAAAAGAGGGTGGTAGAGAGAAAGTTCGAAATCGGTGAGATGGTAGTAAAACGTATATTCGTTAAGCCGGGTGGTCCCCGCTCCAAGTTGCAACCTAACTGGGAAGGGCCTTTTGTTTTAACTGAAAAATATCCAGGTAATGCATATGAGCTAACCAACGCCGATGGAGAAAAATTGAACCATCCATGGAACGGCGTTTACCTAAAAAAATATTTTCCTTAGAAGAAAAAAAAAATGGAGAATTTCTGGTATGATATCAAGTCATCGATCCAAGGGTGTTAGCTAGAAGACAAGGGTAGACATCACCTTGCACACACAACACCTCCCGATCCCAGAATCTAGATAGCCCAACACTCAAGAGAGGCAAGGCAGAACCCTGAAGGCGGAAAGGAAACCTTACCCTATTCTCTTCTATTCGGTCCAAGATAGGTGAAGGGGACTAGAGGAGGATAGTATAGAAAATGCCCGCCGCCTTAGTAGGAGGCCGTCTCGTAGGGTGCAAAAGGGTGCCAAAAGATGGGCAATGAACCCCACAGTTTAAACAAATATGGGCCTGTTCGAATGAGTACCTGAAAGAATAGAAAATGAAGAAAAAGGCACCAAAAGATGGGCAATGACCCCACAGGTCAAAGACTTGTCTAAGTAAGTGCCACATGTAGAAAAGACCCGAAGAGGCCGAACCCCAACGGGCAATTTGGGCATGAGTAGAGAAACCCTCCTCAACATCCCCAAATCCTATCAAAGACTTCCTCTATTATTCTTCCATCTTAAAACCCCTAGGGTAGGGTAAACTGTCCAAACTCAGGGGGAATCCAAACCGATCAAGAGAAGAGGGCAAGAAAGATTCTGGGTAGGGAACCTTATTCACACGTGGTGCTTATCGCTTGAATCTTGATCAACACTCAAAGATCGATGAATGGTCTCAATACCGACACATTCTCCACAAAAATCCAAAAGAAGCAAATATTTTTCAAAAATCCGAAAAATGAATATTTTCAAAAATCCAAAAAAAATCAAATATTTTCAAAAAAAAAACAAAAAAAAAACAACAACAAATATTTTCAAAAAAAAAATCCGAAAAAATTTGAATATCTTCAAAAATAAAAAATTGAATACTTTCCGAAAATCTAAAAAAAAAATGCATCATCTAACTTGGCATAACCTTGTTTTTTTGCCTTTGCTGGCATTCATGTTTATCTTTATGTCTTGCATGTTTTATTTCCGCATTGCATATTTTCCTTCATTATCACCCCATTAAGAGGGCTCCTCCCTTTGACCTAAGTCAAAGTTGGCCATAATAGGCAAAGGGATGAGTCGTTGTGAAGATCTAATCCTCTTTTATCAAGTGTTTTCAGGGACTTTAAAATAAGAGGAGAAAGTTCTCTCAACGACAGGATTCTGAGATCAAGAAGGGAGCGACTCTCACCATAGTAGGTAAGCTCTCTCAAATTTTACCTTGTCTGTCATTTTGTACATTCTACCTGGTTGATAAGGCTGCCCCCCTTGACATATAAGCAAGGCAAGACAACAATAGGCAAGGGGGTAAGCCATAGAACAGATTTAACCCTTCTATTGAGTATTTCAGAAAAGAAACACAAGTCAAGGAGGGGTGAGAATCTCGCCAACAGGTATGTCTCTTAACCCTACATCCTTTACTTATTTTTATTATTTGCTATCCCTTAGAAGGCTTCGCCCCTTGACAAACTTGCAGGGGGTTAAGCCGAAATGTGATACTAACTACCCTTTTGAGCGATGTCAAGCAGATCAGATAAACACTGAAGCAAACAAGTGAAGATCTGATTATGCCATTAAGTGCTACAACAAACAAGAAAAGCGACTACAACATCGGAAAAGCTAGGCTCGCTACGTAAATCGGTGCTCGCCGCTACCCCCTCCAGAGAATGACCATGTGGAGGAGGCATGGTAGCCGTGTCCGCCAAAGCCGCCGGCAGCCGCCTCATTGCGGCGACGCTCCGAAGAAGTGGCCGAGAACGCGAAGCACCGTGCTCGTGGCTCGGCTCGGCCACTCGCCCTCGCCGGCTCCGCCCGTGGTGACCCCGACTACGAGCGGCGCCACCACTCCGATGCGTGCCACTCCGATGGGAGCTGCTCCGATGGGTGAAACCTCGGCTCGGCCGTGGAGGGATGCCCCGGCGGTAAACCCGCAATGTCGCCTCTCGCCGCCGACAAACGAACCCGTGCTCGCAGTGCATCTCGCTCCGCAGATCGCATGGCTCGGCTATGCCGGGCGCTCCATCTCGCGCATGACTCTCTCGTGCTGAAGGCGGAGATCCGAGACGATCATCTGGGAACGAAGATCGCCTGGGGCAGACCGCAATGTCTCCACCTCAGACTCCAAGGACTGGATACGGGAGAACAAGCTACTCTGAAGCTCGGCAACCTGGAAGAAGAGAAAGTATATGAACCAAGAAAAATCAACAACCAGAATAGACAACAATGAAAGATACCTCTGCCTCCTTGGTCGTCAGGGCCTCTCTCGCCTCACTAAGACACTGGCGGAGCTCAGCCACCTCTTCCCTCGACAGAGAAGGAGATGAACCCTCGGCACGAGCCTTCCGCTGTGAATAGAAGAAAAACACATCAAGGCAATCATATGTTGATGATACAAATGAAGGTCAAAGGCAGTGTCTACCTCAGTCTCCAGCATGCCGCGAAGAGTGGCCACCTCCTGCCGAAGGTCAACAATCTCCAGCTGTTGGCGTAGCAGTAGAGCCCGAGCCTCCTGAAATGACATGAAGGTCAGAAGAGAACAACAACACAGAATTAAAGGAAAGCAAGAAGCATTTACCTGACCCTCTGGAACGAACAAGTGGCCCTATGCCTCCGCGTATCGGCGAAGGTAGTCTCGGCTATCCTCTGCCCAGCCAATAACTACCTCGCCGCCTTCATACCACAAAGTGATCGAGGCGTGGTGCCTCTCCACCCAGTCCACGGGGAGGAGAAGGCGCCTGGGACGAGCACCAACTAGGGGAAGAGGAGGAGGAGGCTCCAACCGATCTGCTCCCGGACCGAGGGCACGTGCCGAGAACCGAAGCCACAGTGGCGCCAGCTCATTGACGCACAGAAGATGAAGATCGCGGCCAAAGACACGACCAGCATGGGCAATCCAGGGCTGGAGTTGGTCATCGGTCATGAGATATGGCCTCCAACACACCTGTGGGAAGCAAAATCACGATTATTATTTCAACAGGAGAATATTGATACACAAATTAAACACATACCTCAGTGTGTGGGAAGCGGAGAATCTGTGCACGAATCGAAGCCAACTGGCTGCGATGACCACCAGTAGGGCGGATAGGCTCCCAACGAGCCATCAGGGGGAGGAGGTCGGGGTAGGACTGCTGTGCCCGACCCAGGGGGAAGTAGAGGTAGCTCCAGACCTGTAAAAGGCACAACTCGTCAGAGCAAAGCAGAGCAATACAAGTGTACAAGAAAGGAAAGCTGCTAAAAGTCACCTGAAGAAAAGGAGAGAAGCCGGCAACCGAAACAACCCGCCTCGGCCGGAGGCCACAGAACAAATGGGCGAGCATTGCTGCCCCCCACGCGTACGTGCCAACCTCGCTCCAGTCGGCAAGCAAAGGGAGGAACCGCAAATGGATGCGGTCCATCTTCGAGCCCAACAAGGCGCCCGAAGAAGAAGAGGAGGAAGCGGCGCGAGTCTACATCCGCCTCCAAAGAGCCGTGTAACCCGGTAAGTGCCGCCGCAGCTGGCCGACCATGCGGCGAGAAAAAGGCTGTCCTGACTCTCGCCACGGACACGCTCGGCATCCACCAAGCCTACCATCTCACCAGCCTCTAGTCTGGCGATGGTGCGTAGGCCATCCTCCGGGTCGAACTCGGGCTCATATGCGAAGAGGGCCCGGAACTCCCGCGAATAGTCAGAAGAGGTGGCACACACCACCGGCCTACCGTAAACACGAAGACCGGTGATGTGTGCAACATCCTCTAATGAGGGCACCATGTGCCCCCATGGGAACGAAACACAAAGGAGTCTGGGTCCCAGGACTCACGGAGGACCTGCACCAGTGGTAGGTCCTCCCAAAAAGGAGTCACCCGGAGGATGGGCCCAAACCCCATCTCCTCTAATCGAACCTGCTGGAAGTCCGGTAAGCCTAGGTAGGCAGCATGCACCAGGTCCCACGAGATCCGAGATTTTATCCGGGCCTGCAATAGATTCATTTCATTAGTTCACTCAATTTTTATTGCCAAAATGCAAATGAACTAATCATTAAGTGCAGGAAAAGAAAATGTACCTCTCGGACTGCTGGAAGCTCGGGCTCCTCGGAATCGAAATCGTGGCGGCGAACATGTCTCGGCATCTGTGCCAAAAGGGAAGTTGACATTAAACATTGTTACATATTTTTTATTTTATTCATAAAAAAAAAAATCCTCAGCCGAACACGCCCTCCTCTCCTTTGGAGAGGGAGGGCGCGCTCAGAGCGCCCTCCACTTGAGGGCGCGCTGAGCGCGCCCTCATTATAGGGGCGCGCTCTGCGCGCCCCTTCCCAGAGAGGAAAGAGAGGGCGCGCAGACCGCGCCCTCCTCTTGGGGGCGCGGTCTGCGCGTCCCCAAACCGGGGGCGCGGTCTGAGCGCCCCGGGTTAGAGGGCGTGGTCAACGTTCGCGTTGACCGTACCCTCTCATCTGCTCGGTCTCTGTTTTCGCGATAACTTCGTCAAATCAACTCGGAATCGCGTAAAACTTGAACCAAATCAAAGAGCATAAGCTGATCTACATTTTTTGTAACAGGGGCACTAACCTTTGACGGCGTCTCGGACTCCGTATCTGAGTTGGAACTCTGGAGCTTCTGGCGCGAGGAGAGATGGTGTGCCGGTGGAAATGAGATATTCTTACCTCCACGGGGTATTTATAGAGAGTAAAAATGTGAAAATGGGAGAAATTTGAAAATATCACCCAAGATTCACAAAATCGAGCTGATCGCAACGCCACCGAAAGAATTCTGATCTGATGCACGGTTTGCTCAAAATAATTTTGTGAAGAAAAATTCTTTTTAAATTCTCATCAAAAATCTCTCTTTTCACATAACTTTGAATGTCTCAATTCCTAAATTAGTTAGACATATTTATATTTTTTATCATCACTAGCTAACATTTTTCAGGGGTCAGGAGAAAATTCTATACATTTACTAGTCAGAAATGGCTGAAAATGTATTTTTCAGGAGCAAAATTGATAAAAATGGCGAAAATTTCAGAAAGCGCCAAGCTGTTCAGAAAATCAAGCCGATCAAGGAGTCACCGAAAGAAAATTCATCAGACTCACGGTTTGCTCTGAAAAATTACCTAAAGAAAAAAAGGCATGTTAAAACCTTTCAAAAATATCTTGTTTCATGTTAAAAAATATTCAAGGTGTTGAAAAATAACAAGGCATATTCATCATAATTATCAACATTTGTCTTGCATTTTTTCGAAACAAGGTAAATTTATTTTGAATTTTCACTCAAATTTGCTATAAATAATTCATTGTTTATTCAAAATAAAAACAACATGGCTGACAAGTTAAAGCAGGAAAAGAAGACTCTCAGGCAAGTAGAAGCTTCAACGCGGAGATGTAGCGGCGCTTCCGGTCAGGGTCCTCCTCAATCAGGAGGCTTGGGCGGCACACCCGACTCGTCTCCCACAAGGCAACGGCTGAGATCGCCTCCTCCTCGTCATCCGCGAGCCAAGCCGCCCGCCCTTGGTAGGTGGCAGGTGGGACAGCTTGGGCAACTCGTACCGAGGCAAGCCGATCTGGGAGTGGCAACGGTGAGCGTTGTACAACACAAAGGCCGAACCTGTAACCAGGCGGAGATCAACGCCGGGCACAAAGCACACCTGGAAGTCCTTCTGCATCAAGGAAGCAGAAGAGTGCAAGAAGCTAGAACGGTTCATGGAGGCAAAGTGAGCACGCCAGTCCGGCCTTTTCTTCACTGATGCACACCTATTTGCGACTCTCTCGGCAAAGCCAAGCGCATCGGCATATGGAAACAAGGGGCTACGGCGGAAGAGCTGCGACCTGGTGGCCACCTCACCGGCTGGATCGAACTTAAAGTGAAGATCGGCCCAGCAAGCAAGTAAAAGCGCACTGCCGAAGGGAGGACGACCCATGCAAGCTGCGGACAGTCCGCAGTACAAGTAGCCCAAAACTGAAGGCCCCAACCGCGCACCGGTCCAGATGCCGCGGATGCACGAGAGTTGATCAACCTCCAGGAAACCATCCTCCGAAGGAAACAAGAACACCGCGGTAAGGCAAGCCGCGAAACCCTTTGCACCGCGCAGAATCCGGTCCTCGTCCAGACCAGGAGCCGTCAGAAGAGAGATTGTCCAAGCCACCAACTTGGGAACACTGATTCGCTTGCCGGCCAACAAGGTGCTGATCTGCCGAGCCTCGACAAAATCCTGCAAAAATTCCAAGCAAGAGAGGGATCCAGAAGAGATGGACATACCTTCACTTTCTCCCTTCTTAGTCCGAGGGAGGCCGAGAAGGAGCTCTGCTTCTTCAAGAAGAACTGTACACTCAAAGCTGCCGAACACGAACGTGTGAGTGTCGGGATGCCACAACTCAACAAGAGCTCCCATCAAACCGAAGTCAAGGGAGTAGCCTGAATATTGCTTGGCATGGATCAAGAGCCCGGTTAAGCCCCAATCTCGAAGAATTGCTCTGACCGACAAGCCGAGGACGTCAAGCAAGCCGGAAAGCCAGGGAGGAGAGCAATACCGGCGAGGCCCAGGGAAGTTTGGGTAATCCTACACCCAAACAGGAGGTAAGAGAAAATTTTTTTTAAGGAAAAGAAGAAGAGAATGGTTGAAAGCTAAAATTGGCAGCGAACTTACCAAGTCGGCGCCGATTCTGGCCTTCAGATGACCCGGGATGCTTGAAATACCTCGAACCGAGCCAACACGCTGCTTTTTCAAAGGAGGAGCCATCCTGGGTGTTGTTAGGACGATTTGGTCGTCCTAAGAGGAGTTTATATAGGGAAAATCGATCCCGATTTGAATCGGATTCGGATCCGATCAAAACAGGAAACTGGGATCGAACGCGCCCCCAAGGAGGGGGCGCGCAGGTCGCACCCCCCAACCTAGGGCGCGCTGGCCGCGCCCCCGAACTGAGGGCGCGCAGGCCGCGCCCTCGGTTCGGGGGCACGTTCGGTCAAATTTTTGAAAATTTCTCAAAAAATTCAGAAAAAAATTCAAAAAAAATACAGAAAAAATTTAAGAAAAATTTGTAAAATAAAATACAATTATGTTTGATCTTTATTAAGGATGGGTGAACATTATTGTTCATTCGGAACTAACATTTTGATGAAAGACAGGAATTGCTCGCGGAAACGGAGGAATGGACATGGGAAACCCCCATAACTTGCCGACTAGCATATATGTCGCTAGTCGTGTATTATTATCTTATGCATTACTTGTTGAAGACCATGAGCATAGAGAAGACTTGACCCGAGATCCCCTTCATCAAAATCTACGACGGTCGGGTCATCTCTAATGCTCACGGATAAGCCAAAGTTGTGCTGTGAGGGACGATAGTTCCCGAATGGGTATCTTGACCTCATAGACAATCTATATCTTCAACTATTTGTTATACAAGTTTTATTTTATTGAGCCCAACATGCATCATGTAGTATTAATTGCATTACATTTTGTGTTGTCATTACATACATCATTTCCTAATCTTCACCTTCTCACCCTCTCGATCATTCTAAATCTCACCGTGTCATTCACCATATTCTCTAGTCCCACCAACCTCTCTAATATCCCACCGTGTCTATTAATCCCACCGTGTTCGGTAACCACTTTTTGCACTCAAATCTTTCAATTCTTTTCACCATAGAGGCCATTGCAACTTCTTTTGCTACTTATCCCACCGTGGCAGCCATTTCGTCCCGCCAAGGGCCTTCAATTTTGATCAGAACTTTCACCGTCATTATCTTCACGGTCTATGTTTAAACATTTGCCTTTCGGAATCTGAGATCATTCCATTCCGAATTGAATCTTGTCTCTTGGAAGACTTAAATAAATCTGAGAGCCTGAATGTGCTCGATTGGTATTCTTTTACTTTTTCAAAACAAATCTCTTTTTAAATTTTAGCCCGTCACAGTACAGGAACACCGCAAAGATTGGGTTACCGGCTGATGATGAACCTACGAACCCATGTTTCGGGGACTCCCCACCGCGTTGGGGGTTGGCTATCCTTCTCTCGTGCCAATGGAACATCTTTTACCAATCGAACATAGGAGGACTTGATGAAACATGGCGGTTAACCAAGAGACTTGAGGAGATTCGTCTTGCCGAATCTGGTCGTTGAGCGTGTCTATATCTACACCTTGATGCCACCATTTCAGTCCATCGCCATTTCACTCCACTACATTCCACTACGATTCATCTCGCTTCGCTACGCTTTCTCTACGTTTCACTTCGCTCCGCTACATGCCATTCCCTTGCAAAGCCGACATCAAGGCGAGGCAAGCTGTAGACACGCCAAATTGGCTTGATTCGGAGCCCTAGACTCTTATTTCTTAGGCGATATCTTTTATCTGACCGTTATCTGATCTGGATTATCTCGTGGACATGAGCTAAGTACATTGGTGGAGCCCCCTTGTTAGGTGAGAATGGACCAATGATTTCCGGAATATTGTCGTAACCTTCAAGCGAGAGCCGCACGTGAACTGTAAAAACACGAAACCTGCTCGATGACCGACCTTGAATGGTCCATAACTGAAGGTCTCGGGAGTCCCGCATGTGTTCCGTAACATTCAGGGTTTCCGAGAAGTCATTTCGGTAGGCGTCGGTCAATGACGGCATTCGTTACGGCTTTTTTCGATCTGTGCTGACACGGCTATCCCGGACCATGTATTAGGCTTTTCCGGTCATCACCGGGTCTTTTCAGGTCATCCGGGTCGATTCTAGTCGTATATTCTATCAACCGCGGCGATAAGGCCGGTTCGGTCAATTTTAGGGTTTCGCGGCTTTTACGGCTTTCGATTCACGTTTACCGGGTTAATCTCAGATTTTTCGATGACTTCGGATTGTCCGATTGTACCGGACTTGTTCGGTCATCATTTCAAGTCATCCCGAGTTGACCCGAGATTTCTCGACCGGAACCGTGCTCTTTCGGATCTTCGCCCCGGGTTTCGGCTTTCCGCTAGAGGGTAAACCGGTAGAAAGCCCCGTACGAATATATCGGGAGTGATACGGCTGGTTTACTGACTTGAGGAGGTGCGGTTGAAGGCCCTCTTTCCAACGCGACAAACGGGAGCCGAATCGGACATCCGGTTTGCAAGATACGGCTCGCGGAACACGTGCGCAGGAGAGAGAGTGTACCGCGCCCCCGCTCCGCTTGAAAGGGGAGGGCGCGCCCTGCGCGTCCTCAACCCAGGGGCGCGCCCTGCGCGCCCTCAAACTGGGGGCGCGCCCTGCGCGCCCCCGGTTCCTTTGAAAACCGGGGGCGCGGTCAGTTGCTTTAAATCGAAAATTATCCCGATTAGCACCTTCTAAACCGGGTTTTTGGAAGGTTGCCGGGGAGGATTTTCACTTATTTGTACCGCGCCCCCGGTTCGGGGGTGCGTTACGTATATAAAGTCGATTTTTAGCAATTTCCGGAAGTTTCCGTCGATTCTTAGCAGTGAGACACGTAACGCGCCCCCGCCCCCTTTGAAACAGGGGGGCGCGCAGACCGCGCCCCCGAACTGGGGGCGCGCCCTGCGCGCCCTTGGTTTGAGGGCGCGCCCTGCGCGCCCTCGTCTCCTTTGAAACGCGGGGGCGCGGTACATCCAGTTTCTAAATTTTGCACCGGCTCTCTTCCCCTATAAATTGAGGGCCATTCTCAACGACCCAAGGTTGAATCCCCCGGTGCCTAGCTCGTCCAGAGGTCGTCCAAGCTCTTCTCCAAAGCCGTCCCGACGTCCAAAGGCGATCCGAAGTCAAGAAATCGATCCCGAGGTGAAGGAGAAGGCTCGATCCAGGCGTTCTGCATCAACCATCTTCATCGACTTCTACAGAAAATCCGGGGATCCTGCTGCAAAAGTCTTCAACATAGAAGCTGTTCATCTCTTCGTCCTCTTTCATCTCCAACTGACGGCACTCAATTCCGACTTGCCGTTTGTTCGTGGCAATTACTACACCCAGGGCGCGCATCCAGGTTCTGTTTTCCACATCCGCCCCTTTTCATAATTTTTACTGACTTCTACAGGAGAATTTCGGAGAAGTCATCAACATAGGGATTCTTTATCTCTGAGTTTTCTGTCTATTCCAACAAACGGCACTCGATTCTGACATCAGGGTCGTCCGTAACATCCTCTGCACCAAAGTCGCGCAAGAAGGGTACCAAGCTACCCGAACCGGCTGTCTTCAACCAACTCGGCTTCAACTCAAGCCAAATCATTCTATAAGCTTTCTCAACTCCATTAACTCTGTTTATTTAATGTTTAAAAGCATATTTTAGTTCATTTACATCATTTTTACATAATCAAAAACACAAAAAAAAGGGGTTAAGGCTCACCCCGAAGCCGGTGAGTCCAATTCCAATTGCTTCTTTCTTATCTTCTTACTACAGTTACTACACTTCTCACAAGTCTAACCAAACTCTTCACTTGGTTTATTGTTCTAGTTGCACAGGTTGATCAAGCTAGCATTGGATTGGAGACTCTTCTTCATCGGCCGGCCGAAGAAGAAGAAGGTTGAACTCACATCCCTTTCTCCCACGCTAAGGTACACACGGTCAACTTCTTTCTATTTCCATTACATAAAGCGGAGCCCGCGGCTCCTGGCGACCACACTTTCTTTTTATTCATGTTCTAAATTCATATCCTCCTCACTCTCCTCCCACATGACCCGAACCATCTCCGGTGCTCGAGCGACGCCGTGAGATGAAAGTTCGGGGATCAATGTGAGTGTGGGATCGAGGTGAGGAGTCTTTACCGCTTTCCGAGTGTTTTCCGATTCACTCCCTTTCCCCCTATTCCATCTTTCATCTTATCTTGAGGTGCCGATCCGGAACCCTTTTTCGGAGTCGACACCTGGCTGCCTCCCCGCCCTCGCGCTGCACCCCCGCACCCAGCCCCGCAGCCACCCTCGCTGCCCCCTCGGCCTCGCCACCCCCACGCAGCGCCCGGCCGCCTCTAAGGCTTGCCACCACCCCGCTGCAGCCGCCTGGCCGTCGACCTGCGAGTGCACCCCTCGGCCCCGCCGTCGGCCTGCACCCTGCGCCCGGCCACCCTCCTCTCCAACGCGAGCCCCATCGTCGTCGGCCTGCCTGCACCCCCCTCGCCACCCTCGTGCCCGGCCACCGCCGCCGCACGAGCCTGCACCCCCGGCCGCCCTCCATCTGCCGCCTGCTTCCCCTTGCCACCCCCGTGCCACCCCTCGGCTCCGCCGCGGCCTTCCACCCCATGCCACCCCGCGAGCCACGACACCCTCGGCCTAGCCACCCTCGCCTGCACCCCCGCGCCTGCACCACCCCAGCCCCGCCTGCACCCCCCTCGCCACCCTCGCCTGCGGCCCCCTCCCCCCTCGTGCCCATGCCTCCCCTTCTTTCCCTCGTATGAAAATTAGGATGAATATAAAATTATATTTTAAATAAGATGGGTCGGACCGGGCCCAATTTATATTTTTTATAGGCTGGGCCGGGTTGAGTTGTTAACACAATGCAGACCAGGCCGGACCAGCCCGTTATATATTAGACGGGTCTAGATCGAGTCAGCCACGGGCCGGGCCGGGCCGGTCCATTGACAGTCTTACATAAAGGTTGATTTTTTATGATTTTTTATGTTTGCGTCTATTTTCTGACAAGTTTTTACAAATACAGGTTGTTTTTTCTGATTTTTTATGTCTAACGATTTTTTATGTACACACTTAGATTTTTATCCCTGATTTAACGCTGGCGACTGACATCTGTTTAATAAATTGCAAGGGTAAAAACGTTCGGACCCTTGGTTCATTTCGGCAAAAGAAAAAAAATACTTCTTTTTAAGTACAAGTTGGTTGATGTCCATTTTTTTAAAAAATAAAAGTACTTCCAAGTACAACTAACTTGAATATTATATAGCATATAATAAATTATATAAAAATTATATTTAAATTATATTATTTTAAATAAATATATAAATTATGTGATATTACATTGTCTTACTAAATATGGCATCCATATTACTGTACAATACATAAATTTATATCGTGAAAACCTGTCACCAAAAAGAAATGCATTGCAGCAATTTTAGATATTAGAAGCTATAGATAATCACAAAATCTAATTATTTTGATACAGTATTAGAAATAAATATGTTATAATTCGGAGTAGAAGATGTCGATAAATTTTTACGTTGCAGGTTTGAGTCAATTAATATGGTATTAGAGTGAAAGGTCAACGGATTCTCTTTTGTGGACTATCACGCACAACAAAGTCAAAAGAGCTTACAGGTAAAGTAACAAGTCAGATAATCTCATATCAGACGAAGAGGGAAGATTTTCATACTTGAAAATTTAGAAAATGAAAATTTAGACTTCTCTAATTTAGTATCACAGTTTTGAGTAGGTTAGAAGAGATGACTAGCCAACCTAAGGTGCCCTGATATTTCGATATTTTGATTTGATTTCGATAAAAATAGAAGGATTTGAAACTTATTTTTGTATCCTATAAATTATTGAAATCGAAATTAGATATTTCGATAATTTATTTAGAATCAAAACCGGAATCGGTTGATTCTATTTTAGTTAATTCGCATTCAATAAAAAATAAATAAATGTAAATAAAATAAAATAAATTATAAAATGTAATAAATGAATTAATAAAATAATAAAAATCAGAATTTAATAATTATATATAAATTATTAACTTATTTTTAAATAAAAAATAATATTTAATAGAAATTATCAGATTCAGTTTTAATTTTGATAACGAAATTAAAATTGGATCAAAATTGAAACAATGATTCTAAAATTATCATAATCGAAATCGAAACCTTTTAACTTTTATCGGAATTGAAATCAGATTGATGATTCTGTTATTTATTCTGACCCATTTACGGTGCTACACGGAGGGGACTCGGGTCTACTTCAGCTCGATGGCGGAAGAGAAGATGAGCAGCAACCGTGAGACCTGCTAGACCCCCCTTGGCGCCTCTCACCATCCCAGAAGCTCCCTCCTCCAACCGTTGCTGCCCGCGTCACCTGCCAAGCTATCGATACACAACCGGCAGGGTTCCAGCCGCAGCATCGTCCTCCACGACGATGCCACCCACGGATGCGGCTGACATTGCATTGAGCGAACAAGGAACTAGTAGGAGATCGGAGGAGGAGTCTACGACCGTTCCTCCGCTGATGTCTACCTCGACCACCGCCATCTCCGTCAGCTAGCACTGCCGGCTAAGCCTGTGCTTGCAGGGCCGTGCGCAGGAGGTGCGATGCGGAGACGGGGAAAGGGTGATCATGCCCGGTTCATCGAAGGAGCCAACGAAGATGGCTTGGCTCGTAGCGGACAAAGAACGATGGGGGGGGGGGAGCCGTACCGTAAGATGCATCGCTTTCCTCCGAACAGAGAAGAAGAAATGGAATAAATTAAAAGAAAAGAAAAAGTTGACTTCGGTCAACATTCTCGAGAGGAAGCAAAGAAGTGAGATCCGGTTAAAAAAGGAGGAATAAGATAGAATGAATGAATGATGTAGGTAAAAAAATATCATATATTATAAATATAATATAATGAAGAATGTTATTATATATACTATTAGATTATATCAAGACAAAATAAATAATCATAACTTTGGAAAATAAATCATGTGAATTAAAGGGTACACAACCAAGTACATGAATGAAGTCTACTTTCGACTTCGATGTATACTCTTCCTTTTTTTGCTTCTATTCTCCTCAACCTCAGTAGTTGGCGTAAACTTAAGAACAAATAGAGAAAATGGGTGGTTGTGAAGTGAGTTCTAAATACTGAGTTCTAATTGATGAAGGTATACTTGGCATCTAAGTAGATGGTCCCGCACCCGCAGCAAACCGCGTTGGGTCTTGAGTCCATGATGAAAATGGTTGGCGCTATGCATTTACATTTATTTTAGGGGGTGGAATCTCTTCATAGTCAACAACATTAAGTTGAAGACTCCTCAATGTCAATTCTTGTAACCAAAGTATTTCACTTTTTGTTTGTCTGTAATTTGTATCTCGGTGTGATTGTAATAACTCTCTTGTTCGATTAGTTAAGCCAAACTGAAAATATGAATAGGGTAAAATTAGTAATGAATTTATACTATGTATAAAGAAAAATTAATTACCTACTAACGTTCTTTCAATAGCTCCTTTAGAATAATATTGTTGAGGAGCGACATGAGAATAAATTATTTACTATGTAAATTAATAAATAAACTATATATATTAATAGATTATTAACTATATATATAATTTAGTATATAGACCAATTCAGAATACATAACAGCTCTTAGCAATATTGAAGAATATATTTTAATGTTGGAAAATAATAATCATCACCACCAAAATATCTATGTTGCTTTTCAAAATTAAATAATAGAATAAAAAAGCAAAATATGATAGAGTGAAGTAACTATACTAGTATCTTCAATAATCACCTAATACCTTTCATTGAAAAAAATATCAACAATGAAGAATCGAAAGAACAATTAAAAATGAGAAAAAAGAATAGCACTTTATGAATACATTAATAAAAATCTTCCCGTTGAAATTAAAACCCTCATTGATAACAAAATATAGAATGACCCAGTTCTACCACTATTACAAGAGTATAAAAATTGTATAAAAAAATGTTGACAAACAAAGAATAACACTAGTGCACCATGAAATAGACAATCAAACAATCTATGCTCTTAAACTGAACGTAATGAATAAATTAATAATCACAAGAGATCAAATAAATAATCTAATTTTTTTGATAATAGTCAAAACTATAGTTGGATGGATTTCATTACCAATACAAAGCTTCGAAATCGACATAATGGCAACCTTTATTGAAACCATTATAGGAAACACATTCACTTCAATACATATATGGAGGATGAGACCACAATATTCATTCGACATAGAATATCAAGAATTCGATGAAATGATCAATATTGACGACGAGCAAAGGAAAAACATTCTACACATCAAAACTGAAAGTAGAGGCCCATTGATGTTCCAAGTTGGACCAACGGGAGAATATTGATTCGTGACCAAGCAAAAATGGTTCGCAAAAGTCACCATGGCCTCGGACATGGATATCAAGAACAATTGGATACAAATATCTTAGGCCCAAATGGCAAAGCAAAATGAAGAAATACCTTCAGTAGTTGGGCATACGAAATGGAGCAATAGAGTCATCCACCATCTCATCAATAATTGTAAACTTTGTGAATTATTGTATTGTTTTTACTTTAATGTCTCATCTTTGTAAAGACTGAGAAAGGGTATTAAATCAAAGGACGATGGGGCCCAAAGATGCACCTGCTTCGATAAAATACAACCTTTACAATCTAGTCAAGTATTTTAATATATTCGATATGAGCCTCGGGGAGCCGATCGAATATTGTTAAGTCTAAAACCACGGGCGCACATGGTTTTCTACCCACGGTTTTCGAATTTCAAAGTCTCTGAAGTCCATGTCAGTCTATTCCCGATCTTATATAAGGACTCATAGTCTGTCTATGGAAGACACTTGTAAGCTTCGACCATAAGAATAAGTTTTTTGTCTTGTGATCCTTTGAGTGTCAAGCGTTTCCTTTAGGCAATTATGTTCCTTCGTCTCCTCCTTCGACAGATGCTCGTCTCCATAAACTCCTTCATCTCCTCCTTTAATGGATGCTTGTCTCCATAAAAATAATTAATAATTAAAAATAATTTGTTCTAACTATATCCCATAATAATATATAAATAATTAATTTAAATATAAAATTAAACATATTGTGTATAAACAAACTCTACATATTATATAATATATTCAAAATAATAAAAATTTATTTGGAGCATATATACAATTATATGTATTATATATATTATTTATATATATATTTTGATGGAGAGAGAAAGGAAAAAAAAGAAAAGAAAATTTGATAGCATTACGTGGATGGCGGTTGGAGGAGAGAATTGAAAGAGGAGAGAGAGAGAGAGAGCTGCTAGCCGGAAGAAGAGGAGGAGAAGTTCTGTGCGATGAAGGCGGAAGGCAGAAGCCTTTAAATAGGCATGAGATGAGGCAACATGCCAGTGGACATTCATGGATGCCACAGTTGATTCTCACGGGTGCCACAGCCCGGTGCTCACGGACACCACAACTTAGTGTTAACGGGAGCGGGCTCAAGGAGGCCACAACACCAAAGTCGCTGTCGGTGGCAGCGACAGAGCCAAAGTCACTAAATAGTCCAGTGATTTCAATGCAAACTCGCTAGGTTCTCCAGCGATAGAGCCAAAGTCACTAGCAAGTCTAGCGACTTCAACACAAAGTCATTGGCCTCCCATCAACTTCACCAAATCCGCTGGGGAGGTCAACAACTTCTCCTTACCCCTCATGAAATTGATGTCGCATTTGGCAACTTCTATCAAACCGTGTTAAATCTAGAAATAAAACTTTTATCGTGTCATATTCGAAAATACTCTTTTAAACCATGCTACTTTAAAAATTTTCTCTGCGTGCATCAGCCACCTAGAAACACCATGTGGACGCCATGCACCTACGCGACGCCGTCACCACCACCCCGCGGCCTCCCGTAATCAGCCCCACGGCTGCCATTGCATTGCTTGACATTGACCCGCATTGCCTCACCTGCATGCTGCATGCACGTGAATGTCGTCGCTTGCCCCCTACGATGACGAGAGCGGATCACCTCAGTTCCCGGGTGGAGGGAGCTCCTGTAGTCCTCAATGACATGAGGACACCTGGTGTTGCGAAAAATGAAGCGTCAGTTCGCTTTAAAGAGGGCGTAAAGTAGATATGACATCGCTCGGTAGTGAGTAAATAGAGGGTCAGTAGTGAGTCTTTGAAGCCTCGGTAGCTTGGTAGTGGGTCTTTGGAGCCTCAGTAACTCGGTAGCGAGTTGATAGGCGGTCGGTAGTGGATCCTCAAGGCTCGGTAGTGGGTTAATAGGGGGTCGGTAGGGGGTCTTTGAAGCCTTGGAAGCTCGGTAGTGAGTCTTTGGAGCCTCAGTAACTCGGTAGTGAGTTGATAGGCGGTCGGTAGTGGATCCTCAAGGCTCGGTAGTGGGTTAATAGAGGGTCGGTAGTGGGTCTTTGGAGCCTCGGTAGCTCGGTAGTGAGTCTTTGGAGCCTCGGTAACTCGGTAGCGAGTTGATAGGCAGTCGGTAGTGGATCCTCAAAGCTCGGTAGCAACTATAACAGGTCTCGGTAGAGTCTTTAAAGGCTCGGTAGCAAGTTAAACTAGGCTCGATAATGGATTAGTAGAGGGTCGGTAGTGAGTTTTTAAAGTCTCGGTAGCTCGGTAGCAAGTTGATAGGAGGTCAGTAGTGGGTCCTTAAGGCTCGGTAGTAGGTTAATAGAGCCTCGGTAACAAGTCTCGATAGTAAGTCCTTAAAGTCTTGGTAGCAAGTTAAACTAGACTCGGTAGTGAGTTAAACTAGGCTCGATAGCAGGTTAAATTAGGCTCGGTAGCAGGTTCTGGATAAGTTGAAAAGATGTCATGTCATCTTTAAAGCTCACTGACGCTTCCTTTCTGCGACACCAAGTGTCCTCATGTCATTGAGGACCGCGGGAGCTCCCTCCACCCGGCGACTGAGGTGATCTGCTCTCTACGATGACTGTCATCCGTGGCCGCCCGCGCGATCGTCGCCACCTCTTCGCATGCCTCCCGCGCGTCCTTGCTCCCTCCTCGGTTTATGCCTTGCCTGCACGTGTTGCCAAGCTCTTGCGGCCTATCAGTGTCGCCGCTCCCGGTTGACCCGTGTCATCGCCATTCGCGCTTCCTGTGTGAATGCCGCCGCTTCGCGGCCTCCACATCACCACCCCTTGGCCACTGCTACCCTTTGTCACTGAGCCACTATGTGAGTATCTTTACTGTGGCCTCCTGCTGTCCACCCACCCCTGGCTGACTACACACCCGTGCATGTTGATCGCTATTGCTATCCACCCAAGCGCGCGCCCGCATGTGAACTGCAGTTGCCTCCCCTAGGCCACCGCCACCGCTATGCGCAGCGGCCAATGCCACATGCGTCGTCCACCCTCATGCTATAGTGTGCCAGCCACCCCCCGCCGGTCGACTCTCTCTCTCTCTCTTCTCACTATTCTCTCTCCTATCGCTCTCTTCTCTCATATCTATCCTCTCATTGTTTTTCTTATAGAGCCTTGAATAAATTCAGATTTTTGACCTTGCCATCACCACTTCCCGCCACCTTTTGAAATTTGATCAGTTGTATTTACACCTTTGAGGTAGGCATTCTCGGCTAACTATATTATATCTATAATTCAATTAAAATATAAAACATGAGTCGTTAAATCTTAGTTAACAAACTGTAATTAATGGTTTAGGTAGTTTAGATAATTGTTTTGGGTTGATTATAAGTTTAACCTATGCTAGAATAGATTATTTAGATATTGATTGGTTTAAAACTAGTTGTAGTAGGCTGTTAATCCTTTTAATTGTAGTTCTTTTAGCATAGTTAATTGGTGAAATGAAATGGCTTAATTCATGTAAAGTGGAACCAATAAGTGATTGTTGTTAATGTATTGCATATTTATATGTTAGTTTTTGGTTATAGAGTGATTGCATTATGTGTTGCATAGTAATTTATGTGTATGTCGCATGTGTCAATCATTTTAAGTCTTATACATGATATGCATTGGCATGTTAGTTTTGGCAAGTGGATATATGTCTGAGTAAAGTGTGCTTTCATTTTGTGAAATGTGGTTGATGCAACAAGTTGCATTCTGTGACGAATTGTACTTGACCAGACTATGGTTAGTGCTCGTGGGTGGTGGGGATAGAACATTTCAGAGAATCCTTTGATCCCAGGTACCATAGTTCATCCTAAGTACACCCTTGCCTAGGTGTACTACGAGATTTAGTTAGCTATATAATTACTTTCTATATGTATGTAAATCTGGTGCAAGTGGCTACAAGGTCCAAATGGAGCATATGTTTTACTCAGTCTATATTGTGTTGCATGGTAGCATGTTAATTAGTGTGGTAGTAGATATAGATTGTCATTTCAATAGAGGTTCTTAGTTTCTTCATTTAGTATATTATTGGTGATCATGTCATGTTTAGATGAAAGAGTATTTAGTCATCAAGTTATTATAGATGTTTGTTGTGTCTATTCAAGTTGGTAGTGCATTGTATGAATCATATGCTATTTAATTAGTTGAGAGAATGAAAGATCACCTTATTTGCATAATGAGACTTTGGAAATTAGCCTTATTTATATCATATATAATCTGAATTTTGGGCTTGGTAGACCTTGTTATCATCCAGGAATCATGGTATTGTAGGGTAGAGAAGGGTTCTAAGTCCTATTGGGTCTTTTTGACTCATCCCTTCATATCTTTAATATTTTTTAGAATCATAGGTTTAGCGCAGTAGAAGCATAGTGGTGATTTAAAATTTTGAAATTCGAGAAGCTAGTTGATTACTTATTCATTGTTGGTATTTAATTTGTTTAGATTTCAACTTCATGGTGATATTTTGGATAGAATTATTGAAATTATAAATTTATATTTCAAAGTTAGTCTTACCTTGTAAAATGATGTATTTAAGAGTTTATTTCCCCGGTTACATCGCTAGAATATATTCTGCTGTGCATGTTAAAATCCGGGTCGTGACAACACTACTCGATCTACTGCATCAGGTTCTGTCGACTTCACCTTGAGACTGGCTTGTTGGATAATGATGCAACATATTTGTGTTTATCCTTATCTAGTTTTTAAGATAGGATTAGGCTTATCATGTAAGGAAATTTATCTAGATAGGATGTCTATCAAGTTGTTAACAAGATAGACATACTTGTGTTTATATCTTTTATCTTTCTCTCCTTGTATTTCTATATAAATGGATGTGTGGAATAAGAACATGATCATCGAGTTTTTGGAGACATCTTCTCTTTCTCTATCATTCATAGTGGTATTAGAGCCATCAAAGGCTCCTGTTTCTATCCTTCTGCCATATTGCACTACAACACTCTTGTTTTCTAGTTATTCGGAGAAGGTTGTGTCGACGTTGTCTATTGTTTTTCTTCCGCCAGAAAGTGCTGCTCACCTTATGTTTCTTCCCACCCTGACTCATTGGGAGTCCTGCCGCGAGGAGAACCGCATTGGCATTTCCCGTCGGCTGTCGTCAGGAGCAGCATCTAGATCCCGCTGTCTTCCTCCGTCACGCCGATTGACCATGAGGGGGAGTACTTACCTGCACCACAGTTTGAAGACGTGCCATCATCAGCACCACACATTGAGCATCTTCGTTCCTTCGTTAATCTATTGGGAAGTTTGTTAAGCGAACCAGTGTGTCTAGGCGTGGCGGCAAAGTCAAAATTATCTTTGGTTGGTCAAAATCATAAGTGCAATTTCAATTACCATGACAAAACAATATTTTTAAGTCAAAATTAATTTTTTGGTAACATTTGAGATCAACGTCCACCAAGCAACAATTTGGCCAAATAGATATTTTTAGATATGAAATTTGGTGAGATACATTATGGCACATCTCAACAATTATTCAACGAATCAATCTTTGATTTCATTATTTAATTGAGAGAACAATGTCATTTGGTGCATTAAGATGAGAACTTTATTTGTTTCTTAAGATCTTTGGGATCTAGTTGATAGTGGTTTTGTAGACCCATGAAATTAGAAAGTTTTACGTATGAAGATAGCAGAAAGAAATGAGTTGAAAGAAAATAGGAAAAAGGATGCTAAGGCATTGTTGTTTATTCGACAAGTTATTTATGATGCAATGCAATCTTTCCTAGAATTTTTGTTGCATTTAAATTTAAAAAGGCATGGGATATTTTGAAAAGAGAATACCAAGGTTCTCAAAAAGTTGTTGCTGTCAAACTTCAAACTCTTAGAAGAGAGTTTGAGACTTTAGCTTTGAAAAATATAAAATCTATTCAATTTTTTCAGTATAACTATCTCTGTAGTTAATGAAATCAGGTCACTTGGTGAATCACTTCTTGATCAGAAAGTTGTGGAAAAAGTACTTAGAAGTTTGTCTTCTAAATTTGATCTTGTTGGAGCTGCCTTTAAAGAGTCTAAAGATCCTTCTCAATATTCTCTTAATGAACTAAAGGGTTATTTGCAATCTCATGAACAAAGATTGAATATATCGACAGAGAACACTTTAGAGCATGCACTCACCTCAAAATTTGACATCTCAAAAGATGGCAAGAAAGAGAACAAAGATGATGCACGAGATAACAAAGGATATCGAGGCCGAGGAAGAGGCAGAGGTCAAGGTAGAGGCATAGGTCAAGGTAGAGGCAGAGGAAGAGGAATATCCAACTCAAGTGATCAGAGATCATAGAACAATGAAAATGGTAATCAACATTTAACAAATTTAAATGTCGATATTGCTAGAAAATAGGTCATATTGAGAAGTTCTGTTGGACAAAACAAAAGCAAAGGAACAAGTAAAGGTGGTTGAAGAAAAAAAATTAATGCTAATCTTTTTCTTGCTTGTCTTCACACTAAATCCTATTCACATGATATATGGTTATTAGATAGTGGATGTAGCAATCCTATGACAGGTTTAAGAGAGATGTTTAAAATTATTGATCACTTAGTGAAGACCATGATTCACCTAGGTGATGGAAAGCAAATCAAAGCAGAAGGGAAAGGTACCATCTCAGTTAAGCTTAAATTAAGTATTGAAAGGCAAATACATGATGTTCTTTTCATTCCTGGTTTAGCCCATAATCTTCTAAGCATTGGTCAATTAATCCAAAATGGTTATTCTGTCAAATTTTTGGAAAATTCTTGTGAGATTCAAGACAAAAATGGTGGACTAGTTATAAATGTAAAGATGACAGAAAACAAGATGTTCCCATGTGGGCATTTAAATTACAATGGTTTGAAATTGTTGAATCAAAAGCATATGGTAATTGGTATACCACATCTTGAACATACTGATGATATTTGTGAGGTTTGTATTTATGGTAAGAAACATAGAAATTTATTTCCAATCAAAAGTTCATGGAGAGCACATACACCACTTCAACTTGTTCATGCAGATATTTGTAGACCAATGAGAACCATATCACTTGGTGGAAGTAAGTACTTTATGTTGTTTATTGATGATTTTAGCAGGAAAAGTTGGGTGTATTTCTTGACATACAAATTTGAAGCATATTCAAAGTTTTTGTTGTTTAAAGCGTATGTTGAGAAGCAGAGTGGATATAACATAAAAGTTTTGAGAACTAACAACGGAGGAGAGTTTTTATCTAACAATTTTACCTCATTTTGTAAAGCAAATGGTGTTCATAGACAACTCACAGCAAGTTACACACCTCAGCGAAATGGAATCGCAAAATGCAAGAGTCGAACTATCACAGAGATGGCCCATAGCATGTTGAAGGCAAAACAACTTTCAAATAAATTTTAGATAGAGGCAGTAGGAATGGCTTGCTATCTTCTCAATAGGTCTCCTACAAAGCAGTGCAGAATCAAACTCCCTTTGAAGCTTGGCATGGTACGAAACCTAACATAGCTCATTTGAAATTTTTGGCTTAGTAGCATATGCTCTTGTTAATGCTGAAACAAGAGAGAAGCTTGATCAAAAGAGTAAGAAATGCATCTTCATTGGTTATAGCACTAAAAAAAGGGTTATTGGTTGTATAATCCTTTGAGCAAGAATATTTTTATAAGCAGGGATGTCATATTTAATGAGAATTCTTCTTGGAACTTTGATGGTTATCAAGTTTGGACAGGTTATAAAGAGATGCATGATTCTTTATCTCCAGTTGCAGACACAAGACAAGGTGTGACTTCTATAGAAAGTAACAATCCAAATGAGTTGGATAGAGAGTTAGATGGATTGCCAAGAAAGATGAGATCTTTACATGATATCTATGAGTCTTGTAGTTTTGCCTTGTTTTCAGCAGAGCCAACAACTTTTCAGGAAGGAGTCAAACATGAAGAATGGTAGTAAGCAATAGATGAAAAAAATGCAACAACTGAAAAGAATGACACAAGGGAGTTGGTAAATCTATGAAAGGAGAAAATTCTGATTGGCCTAAAGTGAATCTACAAGACAAAATACAATGTTAATGGCAATGTTCAAAAACACAAAGTAAGACTAGTGGCATGGAGTTATTCATAACAAGAAGGTACTGATTTTTATGAAACATTTTCTCTTGTTGCTAGAATAGAACCAATCAAAACTGTTTTGGCATTTACTACACATATGGAATGGCATGTTTATCAATTTGATGTTAAATTTGCATTTCTAAATGGTATTTTGGATGAAGAAGTCTTTGTTGAGCAGCTAAGAGGATATGTTGTTCGTGATATAGAAGAAAAGTTTATAGGTTGAAAAAAGCTCTTTACGGCCTTAAACAAACCCCAAGAGCTTGGTAATTGACTCATATTTTTATAAATTGGGTTTCAAAAGAAGTGCTAATGAACCAACACTCTACACAAGAGCAAGTGGTAAGAACATTCTTGTTGTGAATTTATATGTTGATGATATCATTTATACAGGTTCTTCACTTGAGTTGGTTATTGATTTCAAGAACAAAATGATGGATGAGTTTGAAATGAGAAATTTGGGACTATTGCATTATTTTATGGGTTTAGAAGTTAAGCAGACATAAAATGGGATATTCTTATCCCATGAGAGGTATGCAAATGACTTGTTGAAAATGTTTAACATAGAAAATTGTAAACCTAGAAACACTACAATGAATGTGAATGAGAAACTCAGGCTAATGGATGGTACAGAAAAAGTTGATTCATGTTACTTTAGAAGATCAGTTGGAGGTTTGATTTATTTAACTCATACTCGACCTGATTTAATGTTTCCTGTAAGTCTTGTATCTAGATTTATGTATTATCCTTCAAAACAACATCTAGGTGCTACAAAAAGAATTCTTTAATATGTTTGTGGAATTGTTTCACAAGGAGTATGGTATACTCCTACGACTGATTTCAGGTTGACAGGTTGTACAGATAGTGATTGGGCAGGCTCTTTAGATGATAGAAAGAACACCACTGATTATGTTTTTCTATTAGGTGCATGAGCTATTCCTTGGGCATCAAAGAAGCAAACTACAATAGCATTGCCATTATCTGAAGTAGAATATGTAGCAGCTGTATCAACAACTTGTCAGGCTATGTGGTTTAAACGCATTCTTGAAGATTTGCAGCAAGAACAAAGTGAAGCAATTGCAATTTTCTGTGATAATATGTCTGCAATTTTAATGACAAAAAAATCTAATTTTTCATGTATGTACAAAACACATTGAGATACGTCATCATTTTATTTGAGGAGCTGTTTCAAAAAGAACAATCAAGTTAACACATTGCAGGACTGAAGATCAACTGGCCGATCTCATGATAAAGTCATTAAGTTATGAAAAATTTCATAAATTGAAGAAGCTATTTGGTGTAAATGATTTTTCATCAAGGGGGAATGTTGGATAATGATGCAACATATTTGTGTTTATCCTTATCTAGTTGTTAAGATAGGATTAGGCTTATCTTGTTAGAAAGTTTATCTAGATAGGATGTCTATCAAGTTGTTAACATGATAGACATACTTGTGTTTATCTCTTTTATCTTTCTCTCCTCGTATTTCCCTATAATGGATGTGTGGAATAAGAACATGATCATCAAGTTTTTGGAGATGTCTTCTTCTCTTTCTTTATCTTTCATGACTTGCCCCTCCCTTCATCACTCGACTTCACCTTTGGTCATCCCACGATACTTGATCTGCTGCATCAGGTTCCCCCCCTTTCTAATATTGATCATCGGCAAGTGAGTTCCCCAAAAAACATTAATTACTGTCCATGCACATTGAGCATTGAGCTTTGTGTATCATCTAAGTTAACATTTTATAGTAGTGAATATTTTTTATTCATTTATCTATTGTTCTATGAATAAAAAATACATGTTGATAAATATAGATCAATTATATTTAAAAATAGACAAAATTGAAACTTGTATATATATTAAATTTATATCTTACATTATAATCATATATCTCATGTTGAAGTTGAATTGGTGAATTAATCATTCATTTTATTTAACAATCTCATCTTATATCAAGCATCATAAATTTAATTAGCATGTTCCATTTGATTAACATGATAATTAAGTTGATTATCCATGCCATCATATAAATTTGTTTTACTTCTTATCAACGTTAAACTCTCTAGTCCTAATAGCTAGTAGATTAGTTACTATAGAATTCGCAAATATGGACACATTGAATGGAATAAATTATGATGAGTGGCATAGAAAAATTAGATATTGTCTACTTTATGACAATATCTAATTTTCATGGAAACTGAAACCTAGTTCTTGCTACATAGGAATGATGGCAATAGAATGCAAGAAGGAGAAGATGTGATAGTGCATGAAAATGAATTGATAGTCAGAGCCAAGAATTTAGCCACTTTTGGAAGTAAGATTCCAAAGAAATTATTCATCACAACTGCATTGATTAGAAAATTACCCTCATTGAACATATTTGCCACAATCTTAAGAATTGCTAGTTCAATTTTAGTTGTCATTAACTGGCCATTAAGGTTAGCAACAAAATTTTATATTATGACTAGAAGGAAAAGACTAGAGTTAAATATAAAAGAGGCCAATGCCATAAATTAGATGTTAGTTGCTCAATATCAACACCACAATAAGATTCCTGAATATGCTTGCTATAGTTATGGAAAGTTTGGTCATTTCAAAACCAATTGTTCAAGTAATCATAGAAATGTGGGTGAAAATCTACACCCGGAAGATAAAGGAATTTGAAGAAAAGAATTTGTTGGCATTACTGAATGTGGCGTAGGATTGACAAATTTAGATAAGTGGTGGGTCGATTTAGGAGCAACTAGGCATATTGCAAAGACTAAGAAATGACTTGTGTCCTTAAAGAAATTTAATGCTGGGGAACATAGGCTAATGATGGGAAATGACACCTATATCGATGTAGAAGGTGTTGTTACTTATAGGTTGGATCTTAGGGATAATATTATGATCCTCAAAGATGTGTTTTATGCATTTAAAATCTGACGGAATCTCATCTCCGTTCCAGCATTGGTAAAAAATGGCCTCGATGTTAGATTCTAGAATGAAGGAGTGTCAATTGGAAATGATGGAGATATATATGGAATAGGGAAGTTTTTCCGAGAGCATGATCTATTTTATATTCTCGTAATTGACATTGGAAAGAGTAATTTAGAGCTAGTTCTGAGCATTCCTTGTGTTATCATACAGAATGTGATCTTGGGCATTTTAGATTGAGTCATCTCGAAAAATATAAAATGGAATTAATGGCAATAATGAATATGTTGCCATTGTCAAAGATAGAATTGTCATGTTGTGAACATTGCTTAGTCGGAAAGGTGACTAAGAAGTCATTCACAATTGGACATAGATCACAAGAATTATTAGAGTTGATCCACTCAGATATTTGTGGACCTCTAAGTTTGAAATCATATGATAACAAGAAATATTTTATTACATTTATTGATGACTACTCAAAGTATGTCTATGTGTATCTCATTTCTGCTTAGTTTGAGGCACTCAACTATTTAAAAAAATATACTACAGAAGTGGAGAGGCAATTGGGTAGGGATATTAAGATGTTAAGAATTGATAGTGGTAAAGAGTATAACTCAAAGGAGTTTGAGTTATCTTGCCAAGAGCATAGAATAAAAAAGCATATAATAATGTCTTATACGCCACAACAGAATGGTGTGGTTGAAAGGAAAAATAGAACTTTAATCAATGTGGTTAGATGTATCCTATCTCATTCTGGTATTCAGAAGATATTTTAGAGAGAAGCATTGCTCACAGTAAGTTATATACTGAATAGAATACCCACCAAGTTTATCGAGTGCACACCTTATGAATTATGGAATGAGAGGAAACTAAATCTGAGTCATCTCAGGAAATGGGGTCAATAGCCCATGTTCTCATTCTAGAACAACTTAGAAATAAGTTGGAACTAAGAATATTGAAATGTAAGTTCATAGGATATTGTGAAAAATCTAATGGCTATAGGTTCTTCCATAACGAAAAAAGGATTATTGAATATATGGATGTTACATTCCTAGAAAATCTAGAGAAAAAGGAACCTTGTGAAGTTGAGAAGGAACCTATAATTGTAATAGATGATAATTATTACAATGAAGACTCTAGAAATGATCTTCCAATGGAAGAAGAACTTATGATAGCAGAACAATCTCAACAAGAAATAGTTGAGGATCAGAATAATCTTATGATAGAAGTACCATCTGATATACTTGTAATTAGAAACAAGAGAATTAGAATTCCACCACCATGGATGGGTGATTTCTATTTATACTCATGTGTGTCTTCATGTCTAACAGTAGATAATGATGAGAAAAATTACACAGACCCAATAAATTACATCGATGCCATGAAATCACGCAAATCAAAATAATGGCTAGATGTAATGAAAAAAGAAATGAACTCTATGAAAATTAATAGAGTGTGAGAATTGTGTGATTTGCCTATGAATACGAAGGCTATTGGGTGTAATTAGATATGTAAAAGAAAGCTTCGAGCTGATGAGTCTATATAAAAGTGTAAGGCTCGGTTAGTTGCCAAGGGTTTTAATCAGAAGGAAGGTATCAAATTTCAAGAAACCTATTCTCCTGTAGCGAAGTTTGCATCTATAAAGATGCTATTAGAAATTATCGCATATCTTGACTTAGAATTATACCAATTGGATGTCAAAACTGCATTCCTCAATGGAGAGTTGGAGGAAGATATATATATATATATATGTGACAACCTGAAGGGTTTTAGGTGGATAAGATATATAAGTTAAGAAAATATTTGTATGGATTAAAGCAATCATCTAGACAAAGGTATCTCAAATTTCATGATGTAATTATTTAACTCGACTTTGTTTCAAATCAATTGGATAGCAGTGTGTATGTAATGAAGAGTGGGAGCATGATTATTATGTTATTCATGTATGTGGATGATATATTGCATGTCGGGAATGACATGGAAAAATTGAATAATGTTAAGTTTGAACTCAGTGAGAAATTTGAGATGAAGGACATGAGAGAGGCGTCCTATATCCTTGGTGTCTAGATTGAGAGGGACATGAAGTCTAGATTGTTGTCCATAAGCCATGAAAAGTACATACGATCCATACTTAGAAGATTTGGGATGCAGAATTACAATTCGGCAAATACACCACTGGTTTATGGGAAGAAGTTAAGCAAGAAGCAATATCTTAAAGAGAGTCAAGGCTCGCTTAACATGCCTTATACTCAAACTGTCAGAAACTTAATGTATGCAATGCTTTGCACTAAGCCTGATATAGCATTTGCAGTAACCTTAATGAGCAGTTATCAAAGTAATCCTAGACCAGCACATTGGTAAACTGTTAAGTGGATTGTGAAGTACCTAAAAGAAACATTGCACCACAGGTTAGTATACCAAGCGAAATCACTTGAAATGCTTGGTTACTCTAATGTGGATTTCGGAGGAGATAAAGATGATAGAAAGTCCACTTCAGGACAGTTGCTCATATTTGGTGGTGCAGTTGTTTCTTAGGGTAGCAAAAAATAGAGGTGTGTGGCAAGATACGCACAGAAAGTTGAGTATGTTGCCTATAGTATGGTAATTACTGACGCCGCCTGGATTAGACAATTTCTTATTGATTTATGTCTCAATTTAGTTGATTGGCCAATTGAGATCTTTTGTGACAATTAGGCTGCCATCGGCTTGATTAATAGTGGAGCAAATAGATCAAGAGGAGAGCATATAGGGATACAATATCATTATATAAAAGATATTGTGTAGAAAGAAAAAATAAAGATGGGTTATATCCCCACTAGTGATATGATTGATGATCCTTTGACAAAGGATATCTCGACGAAAAATTTTATTAAGCATGTTGGCTTAATGATACTTAGAAATTTGAGTCAATGATAATGTTCATGAACAACGATATTATATATGAGTTGCAAAATAAATTAGATGCATTTCACGAAAAATGAATGTATTTGAATATATATGTATCTCACAAATAGTGAGAGTACATAAAAATGTATATACAACTCATGGATAGTGGAAATGCATATGAATAAATGTGTATCACATGGATAATGAGAGTACATAAAAAATTTATTAATATCTCAGAATATAGAAATGATTATATTCTCACAAATAATAGGTATGTAATCGGAAATCACGAATCACATGGTATAGATGACCAAGTGAGAGATGTTAGCACATGGCCACCATCTCAAATAAATATGGAATGTCACATCGTACCAGAACAACCAGAAAGGACATTTTTGGGAGAAAGTTGAGGTGGGTGCAATTGGGACAGAGGTGTAGGCGGAAGCATCTCAATAATAGGAGAACAATAGGAGGAACCATCCACCGGTTGTGTAGTCTCCATCGAAGCTCCAAAATGTCGCTGGAACATCATCTCCTAGTTCCATTTTGCTCTCTCTGCGATTGATCTCAACACTTTTTTGGTTGTTACTGCTGCTGCTGCTCGTGGAGCAGCTGTGGGAGGCAACTGTGGACTAAAAAATAATAAAACACACCTCTAGGGCGAGACTTGATTTAGCCTTGAGAAAACTGCCTCGCCCATGTGCCACCCACGTATTTGAACCACATGTGTGTTGCGAATTGACGCAATCCAAATTCCATTAGCATAGTTTTGTGGGAGCAGATCCATATTAAACTGCCAATTTTGATTGAATGGTAACGGAAGCATTTAAAAAAATGTACATAGAGGTACATGGGTAAAATCTGCAAAGAACAATTGGTAATAGAAGACATTTGGTTGTAAAAGAAAGAAAGAAAGAAATCAATTAATTTAGTAACTCCAACAATAGCTTGCTCAAGTGACAACGTTAGAGGTCCAGTGGCCTTGCCGAAGACCTTGATTTAAGGACTCAAACAAATTGATTTGTTATCTTATGCCCTGTTTGGTTAGAGTTTCATTTTTGGTACTATATCAATATTGATATTAATATCTTCAAATGTTGGAGTATCAATATCAAAATTAATACAAGTGGACAGTTGTATTACATAATATGCTTTGTTTTCTCTACAAATTTTAAAATTGATACAATTAACCAAACACCTCTTAATGATTTCTTTCAATATCAATTTCAAAATTGATAGTGATAGAGGTACCTAATACTGTTACCAAACAGGGCATTAGGGTTTTAAGATATTTAGTTGCAAAATAAATTTTTAAAAATTTCAACAATAAAAAATTATATTAAAGTAAATTGTGAGCTAGTCAATAATATAAACTTGTCATGTCTTGAGAAGATGTGACAACAAGAAAAGAGTGGAAACCATATATAATCAAATGATACGGGGACTGCATGATAAAAAAAAGCCTCACCTCCTTTGAAGAAAATATGTTTAAAAATATAAATTAATAATAGTTGCAAAATAGCATTATTAACAAATTTTGTTACAAAAACATAAAAGTATAACAAAAACTCAATTTATCGTCTAAGAAAACACCTCATTAATCTAAAAATTCTACCTCTTAAATTTATGTTTAATATTTTAGTTTGTGATAAAATTAAGCACTTGATTTGATTAAGATATTTCTACGCCGATCCATTTGATGTTTATCTAAACATATATTACATATGTAACATTTATCCTTATAAAAATTACGTCTGAAAATAAAAATTGTGTTTATAAATTATTTTTAAAAGATTTAGTGAAATTTAGGAAATGTCTTTATAAATTAATAAGACATAAAATCAAACAATTTAAACCTGCACATTAGAGGTCAGGGGTTAATTAAGTCAAAACAAATTAATCCCTAAGACTCTATTTGACACCGAGATAAAAATAAAAGAGATTAAATAAACCATTACTTGTGACTGATCTTATCATCGGTTATGTTTGATTTGTTTAGGATAAGTTTTGAGAATTTCCATATCCTATGCATCAAGATCCCAACAGCAATTGCAATTCACACCAATATGTACACTACAGGAAATAAGGTTATTAGCGACGGCTGACCGCCGTCGCCACAAATACAAAAGCCGTCGCCAGAAGGTAATAGCGACGGCTGTTCCGCCGTCGCAATCCTGTCATAAATAAGCCCGTCGCCAATTTTAATGGCGACGGCTAATGTTAAGCCGTCGCTTTTAGCATTATTTGCGACGATTAACGCCGTCGCAATTAAGTTATTAGAGACGGCTGAAACCGTCCCTCATAAAGTTTTTAGCGACGGCACTAAGCCGTCGCAAATAAAGTTAAACCCGTAAAAGCCATTAGCGATGGCTTCTCGCCGTCGCCAAAACATCAATTTTTGCATCTCCGGGGGCTCAGTTTTCTAGTTTTGCGACGACGCGCAAGCCGTCGCTTTAAACTTTTTTTGCGACGGCTACCAGAAGCCGTCGCTAGTAAAAGACAGTAATTATAAGCGACGGCTCCCAGCCGTCGCTAATACCCAATTTTCAGCCCCGGCAACACCCGCGGGGTTGCATTTTCTGGTTTTGCGACGGCTTAGAGCCGTCGCCATTACATACATAGTCGTCGCTTAAAGTTAATAATAGCGACGGCTTACAGAGCCGTCGCTAAAACCCATTTTTTGGCCGCGGCAACGCCCGCCGGGTGCATTTCCTGGTTTTGGGACGGCTTTGAGCCGTCGCTATTACATGAATAGCCGTCGCTTAAACGAACTTTAGCGACGGCTTAGAGGAGCCGTCGCGAATAACTTACAGTTTTTAAATTTTTTTTTTCACACAATTGTATTCTCGTAGCAAGACCTACATACACAAATAATTTGTCGATTTGCCCGATCGAAGCCATTCACATTCATTCATACATAATAAACACTGACATTCTTTAATAAGAAAAGTTCATATTTATAAAACGTATCATTACACAACAACTACCTCAAATACAAAGAAATAATAAAATAGAGAGTAAACTCTCTCACTCATCCTCCCCAAAAGAACGCTCATCGTCTTCTGCGTCCTCGTCATCGTCCTCCTCCTCCTCGTCTCCCCGTGCGCCTGTACGGCCTTGGGGTGGCCTCGAACTAGACGGATTTGCAGGTGGGAGCCTACTGTTTAATTGAGCTAACATTTCTTGTGTTAGCCGTGTCATCGACTCTTGGAAATGTTGACGTTGGGTGTCCAGTTGTTGTTGGAGCGAGTTGGGCAATCCGGCTTCGATCGGGCAATCCGGCCTCGGGGTGGGGTGTTATGCATTTTTCCAAGCTAACCGGCCGGTTTACCCGATCCAAGCCGGAATCCGGCTTCGATCGGGCAAACCGGCCTCGGGGTGGGGTGTTATGCATTTTTCCAAGCTAACCGGCCGGTTTGCCCGATCCAAGCCGGAATCCGGCTTCGATCGGGCAAACCGGCCTCGGGGTGGGGTGTTATGCATTTTTCCAATCTAACCGGCCGGTTTGCCCGATCCAAGCCTGAATCCGGCTTCGATCGGGCAAACCGGCCTCGGGGTGGGGTGTTATGCATTTTTCCAAGCTAACCGGCCGGTTTGCCCGATCCAAGCCGGAATCCGGCTTCGATCGGGCAATCCGGCCTCGGGGTGGGGTGTTATGCATTTTTCCAAGCTAACCGGCCGGTTTGCCCGATCCAAGTCGGAATCCGGCTTCGATCGGGCAATCCGGCCTCGGGGTGGGGTGTTATACATTTTTCCAAGCTATCCGGCCGGTTTGCCCGATCCAAGCCGGAATCCGGCTTCGATCGGGCAATCCGGCCTCGGGGTGGGGTGTTATGCATTTTTCCAAGCTAACCGGCCGGTTTGCCCGATCCAAGCCGGAATCCGGCTTCGATCGGGAAAACCGGCCTCGGGGTGGGGTGTTATGCATTTTTCCAAGCTAACCGGCCGGTTTGCCCGATCCAAGCCGGAATCCAGCTTCGATCGGGCAAACCGGCCTCGGGGTGGGGTGTTATGCATTTTTCCAAGCTAACCGGCCGGTTTGCCCGATCCAAGCCGGAATCCGGCTTCGATCGGGCAATCCGGCCTCGGGGTGCGGTGTTATGCATTTTTCCAAGCTATCCGGCCGGTTTGCCCGATCCAAGCCGTAATCCGGCTTCGATCGGGCAAACCGGCCTCGGGGTGGGGTGTTATGCATTTTTCCAAGCTATCCGGCCGGTTTGCCCGATCCAAGCCGGAATCCGGCTTCGATCGGGCAAACCGGCCTCGGGTTGGGGTGTTATGCATTTTTCCAAGTTAACCGGCCGGTTTGCCCGATCCAAGCCGGAATCCGGCTTCGATCGGGCAAACCGGCCTCGAGGTGGGGTGTTATGCATTTTTCCAAGCTAACCGGCCGGTTTGCCCGATCCAAGCCGGAATCCGGCTTCGATCGGGCAATCCGGCCTCGGGGTGGGGTGTTATGCATTTTTCCAAGCTATCCGGCCGGTTTGCCCGATCCAAGCAGGAATCCGGCTTCAATCGGGCAAACCGGCCTCGGGGTGGGGTGTTATGCATTTTTCCAAGCTAACCGGCCGGTTTGCCCGATCCAAGTCAGAATCCGGCTTCGATCGGGCAAACCGGCCTCGGGGTGGGGTGTTATGCATTTTTCCAAGCTAACCGGCCGGTTTGCCCGATCCAAGCCGGAATCCAGCCTCGATCGGGCAATCCGGCCTCGGGGTGGGGTGTTATGCATTTTTCCAAGCTAACGGCCAGTTTGCCCGATCCAATCCGGAATCCGGCTTCGATCGGGCAAACCGGCCTCGGGGTGGGGTGTTATGCATTTTTCCAAGCTAACCGGCCGGTTTGCCCGATCCAAGCCGGAATCCGGCCTCGGTCGGGCAATCCGGCCTCGGGGTGGGGTGTTATGCATTTTTCCAAGCTATCCGGCCGGTTTGCCCGATCCAAGCCGGAATCCGGCTTCGATCGGGCAATCCGGCCTCGGGGTGGGGTGTTATGCATTTTTCCAAGCTATCCGGCCGGTTTGCCCGATCCAAGCCGGAATCCGGCTTCGATCGGGCAAACCGGCCTCGGGGTGGGGTGTTATGCATTTTTCCAAGCTAACCGGCCGGTTTGCCCGATCCAAGTCGGAATCCGGCTTCGATCGGGCAAACCGGCCTCGGGGTGGGGTGTTATGCATTTTTCCAAGCTAACCGGCCGGTTTGCCCGATCCAAGCCGGAATCCGGCTTCGATTGGGCAATCCGGCCTCGGGGTGGGGTGTTATGCATTTTTCCAAGCTAACCGGCCGGTTTGCCCGATCCAAGCCGGAATCCGGCTTCGATCGGGCAAACCGGCCTCGGGGTGGGTGTTATGCATTTTTCCAAGCTAGCCGGCCGGTTTGCCCGATCCAAGCCGGAATCCGGCTTCGATCAGGCAAACCGGCCTCGGGGTGGGGTGTTATGCATTTTTCCAAGCTATCCGGCTGGTTTTCGGACAATCACATTTCCACTTCTATCTGATAGGTTTTTTGTAGTTGTACATCTTCATCGGCTTGTTGCCAACATAATCTTTCAATCTCTTTAAATATCTTTCAATCCGATACATCCACCGGTATTGAACTGGTCCGGATATCCTAGCTTCGTAAGCCAAATGCACAACAAGGTGAACCATAATATCAAAAAATGACGGTGGAAAGATTTGTTCTAACTTACACATTGTGATTGCAATCTTTGATTCCCAATCCCTTAAAATACTAGTATCTAAAACCTTAACACAAATTACTTTAAAATACTGACATAACTCTACAATGGGCTTGAGTACGTCCTTTGGTACGATCCCTTGAAAAGCAAGAGGAATAATCACTTGCATCATTACATGACAATCATGACTTTTTAATCCACTAATGATCCTACTACTTAGATCTACGCACCTACTCAAATTTGATGAATACCCATCCGGCACTCGAATGCTCTTTACAAATTTGAGTATGCGAGTCTTTGTGCGTTACTCGGCTTATAGATAGCATCTGGAAACCTAGATGAACTCTCATGTGGATGTAACTCTGGACGGATTCCTAACTCTACCAAGTCTTTTCTAGAGTTCAGGTTGTCTTTATCCGATCCGGATAGGTTGAATATATCTAAAATATTGTCACACACATTCTTCTCGATGTGCATCAAGTCTAAATGATGTCGGACAATCAGCGATGCCCAATATGGCCGTCTTTCAAAGAAGATACTTCTTTTCTTCTAGTTCCTATTTTTTGTCAAATTCTTTCTCAAGCTCTCCAAATCTTTCTTAAATGTTTTTCCGAATCTTACAGGGTCAGTCTCCTGTTGTTGTCTCCAAATCTCATGTCCGGTTAGTATCTTTGGTGTACCCCTCTCACACCGGCGACCATCAAATAGATGTATGTAATGATTCTTTCTCCACCGATGTGATATGGGTAAGAATCGCCGATGTCCTAAATAACATTGTTTTCGACTATGAACTAGTCGAACCGAATTTGTTTCTTCATTACATATCGGACATGCTAATTTTCCCTTAGTACTCCAGCCGGAAAGGTTGGCATAACCCGGAAAATCGTTTATGGTACCCAACAATATAGCTCTCAATAGAAAATTCTCTTTCGCTAAAACATCATATGTCTCCAATCCGATCTCCCACAAATTTCTTAACTCTTCCACCAACGGCTGTAAGTATACATCGATATCATTTCCGGGGGCTCTTGGACCCGGTATTAGACATGAAATCATCGTGTTAGCCGCTTTCATACACATCCATGGTGGTAAGTTATAAACCAATGTAACTATAGGCCACACACTATACTTTGAAGACATGTTGCCAAATGGGTTAAAACCATCGGCGGCCAATCCAAGCCGAATGTTACGTTTTTCTGATGCAAAATCCGGATAAAGTTCATCCATTCTTTTCCAAGCGGGGGAATCTACTGGATGACACATTTCACCTCTCGATATATACGAACGTTGCTCACTATGCCATGACATCCACCTAGCAGTGTTTGTTGATATAAACAAATGCTGCAACCTATCTTTTAAAGGGAAGTAGTGTAATATCTTCCATGCCACCTTCTTACTCTTATGTTGTTGATCATCTTTGTATCTGGGAGACTCACAATGTGGACAACTAATTATAGGTGCATTCTCTTTCCAAAAGAGAACACAATCGTTCTTACATGCATCTATCTTTTCATAACTAAGTCCTAAGTCCTTAACAATTTTCTTAAGTTCATACCAAGTGTTAGGAACACTTGCATCCTTCGGTAATACATCCTTAAATAAAGACAATATACTACTCATACATTTTCCAGTCAAACCATTTACTGACTTCAACTGAATCAACTTTAAAATATATTTTAACTTAGATATTTCTGTGCATCCTTCATATAATGGTGTTTCTGCATCTCTTAATAGCAAGAAATGCTTGTGTGTTTCTATACTTGGTTCGCTTTCATGATGTATAGATGCTCGTTGAATATTTTGAATGTCTTCAAGCATTTCTATTACATCGTCATTTAAATTCTCATGTTGTGCTTCATCTAATCGAACTTCATTAACGATACTTAAACTAGGTTCAATTTCTCCGTGACTTATCCACGTTCGATAATTGGACCATATGCCATCACATAATAGATGTTCTTTAACTACATCTCTTTTTAAAGTAAATGTGTTACAACACCGTCTACATGGACATTGAATCAAAGTTTTGTCTAATCCATGTCTAAATCGAGTCCTACATTCATCGTAAGCATAATCTAAAAATTCTTCTACTCCTTGAAGATACCTAGGACTTAATCTATTAGGAATATCTATCCAAGACTTATCTAAGCTCCTCGTCATGTGTTAATATAAATAAAGATATATATGCACAAAAATAAACAATGAGATAAGAAAGTCTCGAAACAAAATAAACACAAACCAAACCAACTCCAAGAGAAGAAAGTCTCGAACGAGAATGTCGTTTGAAACTACCTGAAAATAAGAATTAAAGCCGTCATAAGATAAACATATTAATGACATTGAGTTTCATTAAAAAATTCTTATAAATTTTTTATCTTCTACTCTTGTTAAAGAAAAATCCAACTACGTAATAATATGTAACATAATATGTATTTAAAATAATATATATTTATAATTGATGTAATATATATATTTAAATGTAACATAATATGTAAATAAAGTGGGTCAAATTTTGACAAATTGGGTCAACTAGTTTACCGGTTCGGTTCGGTTTGGGGAGGTGCCGAACCGAACTAAATCGATAAAAAGTTATCGGTTCGGTTTGGTTCAAAAAACCAAATAGATAACTCATCAAATCGAATCAAACTATATACATATTATTTTTCTTAATAATAATGTAATGTTTTAAACAATTCGATCCAAGCAGTTCGGTCCGGTTTCATTCGATTTGTGAGTCTTCCGAATCGCTGAAATCGAAACAGGGGTTCACACCGACCCGAAGAAGCCGGATCGTGTAGCTAGACGAGTGGTCTTTTTGATTCAGGCTGACGCATAACTTAAAGAAATCAGTATAATCTAATTATAAAAGACTTAATACACTACAATACGACTATTTTTCTAAACAATTTATTACACTAAAATGCTTTCTACTTAATTTGGCATATATCATGATTTCCTAAAAAAATTACATGGTCTCAAAACACACGAGTGCTAGATGATTGACCACACAACTAACCCTAGCCGATATGAAATGAAGGATTTATCAATAAACATCCACTTTTCATAAGACTTTAAATAAAATTCAAATAGAAACTAATGAATAAAATAATTTCAGTTAAAATATACCTTGGAGGATAATGCCCGGACGGATGTAGCAAGGGGAGGGCGCCGGCAGACTGGCGGCGGCGCCGGCGCAAGGAGGCAGAAGCCGCGGCGGCGCAAAGAGGCAGCGCGGCGGCGGCTGCGGCAGCGCGGCGGGGGCGGCGGCAGCGCGTCGGGGGCAAGCGGGGGGGGGGGAGGAAGAGGGAAGGTGCCGACGGGGTTTTGTAAACACCTAATGTAAAGCCGGCTTAGTAAAGAGATGGCTTAGTAAAGCCGTCGCCATTAAACCGTCCCTAATAACTTTATTTCTTGTAGTGGTAACTTCACATGATACATATATACTTGATAAATTTAAGTTAGATTTATTCACAAGATATTTTAAAATACATGACACTTTGAAATCCAACAATGCAAAAAGTGCACGTACTCTTAATGGCACTCTTGTTGACGGTGAACAGAATATTTCATGAATAACAAAATTAAAACTCAAGTTCTACGAATAATATAAACTCTAATCTCCGCAAAACTACAAAGTCTCGTAGAGTGTTTGGTTGCACGATAATAAATGATTTTATTTTAATTTTTAAAAATTGTAAGAAAATTTGTTAAAAGAGATGTTTGATAACCATGATAATTTTATATTTTAAAAGTGATTTTCTTCTTAAGCAAAAAAAGAGAGTCTCATCTCTTTCTTTTTTCTTGTGGTCTCCCACTTTATTTGGTCATGAGTGGTAGTTACTCTTTTTTCTAATCACATCCCTCCAAACATGATAATTTTATGTCATGAGTTAGTTCACCTTTTCTTTTAATATAATTTTTTATCATAAAAATATACAAAAAATTATCGTGCAACCAAACACACCCCATTATAATCATTCTTCGACCGGCAATAACTCATAAAACTCTCTCCAACCGTTTTTCTCGTCCCAGTGGCGGCATGGACATATCTGTCTCCCTACTTAGGGAGGCCGCGGGATCGAGTCCTTGCTTAGTGCCTCGAAAGAGGCACCAATATCTCTTGCACGAGAGTCTTCTCGGGTTCCATTCCGAGTATTCGTCCAGGTGACGAGGGGGTCCTAAACCATTTATTCCCTTAACATAACAACTCATTAACCATTTATTCTACGAGCATAAATGGTTTGAGCTGTAGGGAAGAACCAAGTTGTCATGTAGTCGACAAAAAAAAATCAAACATTGTCGGTTCTCGGGTCAAGGTCAATAAATAGTGTTCTTGGGCAAAACATTAGAAAGTAGGCCGGAAGTGTCTATTCGTTCGTCGGACTAATTTATGAAACAATGGAAAATAGTTCCCCGGGTAACACGGCTCGTTTGCTACTCCGAGACTTCAGCTGGCCACAGCCCTGCGCCACTTGCTTGGTTAGCTTCCTGATGCCACCGTAAGACCCACCTCTCTTCTTTCTTCCTCCATTTGATCTCCTAATGTTGGTTAGCTTCCTGGTGCTCGTTAGCTACGGGGAGACCGCGCAGCCTTGGCAACTGTGATATCAACCTCACTCGCTCCTCCTGGCCTTTGGCAGAAGCCTGAAAATGTGGTTGTTCATCTTGTAAAATGTTATGGTGTTTCGGATGAAACTATGCAGCTACGGAGAGGGCGCAATCCATGGTGATCATGGGTAAGTCCGCGTTTCTTCACATGTTTGCTCTAGAGAAACTCTTTTAATCAGGCACAAATTTTTTTGATAAGATTCATAATTTTTTATAATATAATCTGTGATTTTTTATGTCTGCGGTAGAAAGAATTTTCTGACGTGTCCACGCGAGGAAACCCGGACTCATCATGGGCAGACCAGTTTATTCCTTCTCTTGGACAAGGCAGAAAAGCAGGTTAATTAATAGCAATGTATATACGTGTAGGAAACTTATTGTCTGGCACCAACAGAGTCGTCCGACGGATCGGCACATGAAGTCGGTCATCCACCACATTAAACTATATTATTTGGATAATTGGCATGCACCAGATGCAGTAGAGCTGAAATAATGAATGAAATATCCTATGAAAAATTTGTAGGTCCTCGTCACATTACAAACGGAAAACATGCTCAACATCATAATTAAGAATTATCCCCTAAATAATTATTTTTATATTTTTAAAATATTATTATTTTATTTTATAATTTAATATTTTATGTATTATAATCAAGAAAGACTGTACTACTTAAGAATTAAATATGGATAGGCTATATTTGACTGACCCCAAAATCGGCGCAATCAAATTTTAATTAACATGTTTTAATAAAAATATAAAAAATAAATAATTCATTTATTATTATTTTAACATAAAATTTATTACATTGACATATTTTATGTAGTTTTTAAATATTATAGAGAAAAGTGTTTGGTTGATATGTATTAAATTAAAAACATTTTTCTACACCTTGAATATATAAATAATTAGAAATATTTATCTAATGGCGTGCTAATTAATTTACTAGATGTGGTGCTAATGACATTGTCATGTAATTTCATTAAAACCGTAAACGGCACCACAAAATGAATACTCGCGTGCTTATTTGCCGGATGCCCAACCGTGTTTTCGGAAGAGTCAAAGAAATACATTTTCCGTCCAGTCGCATCTTAGGTGTGTCCAAATAAACGAAAATTAATGGGGTGTTTGGTTGCATGATAATTTTTTATATATTTTTATGATAAAAATTATATTAACATAAAAAATGAATTAACTCATGACATAAAATTATTATATTTGGAAGGATGTAACAACAAAAAAGAGTAACTACCATACATAATCAAACAAGTAGGGAACCATAAGAAAAAAAGAAAGAGGTGAGATCCACTTTTTTGTTTAAGAATAAAATCATTTTAAAAATATAAAATTTTCATGGTGGTCAAAAACCTCTTTAACAAATTTTTTTATAATTTTTAAAAATTAAAATAAAAATCTCTATTATCGTACAACTAAACACCGCATAAGGGTATGGGAAAAGTAATCTATGAAAGTCGTCTGGAATCTAAATGGACCCTAAGTAGATAATTATTTAATAGTACAAATCTTCTCAATCAGAAGTTAGAAAAGATTCGTGCCGCACAAAATATGTAAGACCTACCAATTTAATCATAAATAGATAAAAAAGGTCCAAAATACTGGTAAGAATTTGAACTAGAACCCCATAAAAATAAGCGAACCAAGTCTAAACAGTTTACTACTCTCTTGGTTTGCACTTGTACACTCCGATCAGCCATTATCATCTGACGGTCGAAGAATCAAAGACCCTTCAAACTTAGGACAACAGGCACGTTGATTTTTGACTATGAGACGATGACTTTTGATATTAGATTATATGCAAATTGTTCTTCATTTCCAACTCATCTACAAATTCACACCACTGATGGAATATAGGGCTGTCAATGGGCTGATAATCCGGGTCTAGCTCAAGATATAACGGATCGAGTCAGGACTCAATTGGCCTGATCTTTCTAATATATAAAATAAGATTAAGTTGGATTATAATCATTAATTAAGATTAACATAAAGATTACTATTTTGTGAAAAATAAATATATTTTTATGTCCTTCAACATAAATTTATAATAATATATATTTAAAATTAATATAGTATCTAAATAAATAGAAATAAATTGGATCAGAGATCTGAGATATATATGTTGTCAGTAAATGGCGTTAATATTCAACATATAAAATCAACAGAAGAATAATATAAAAATATGTAGAAATATGCTGAGATGTTCAAGCTGATAGTGTCAAGAGCTAATTATCTCGTGTTCCGTTCTGGAAGCTTCTCACAACTGCGTATATTCTGTGCCCTCTGTCCATGGGCGATTGTCCCTCTGCACATTGTCCTTATATGTAACTGAATTGTACGAGGTTCTCCCTCTTTTACCCCTATTCTACTCCTAAAGGGCACACACTGTAAAGCATTCTTTCTATATAAATTCATAATGAGTCATCAGAGAGTATACACTCTCCACGAGCATTTGCTCCATCGTCTTCTTCATTTTTTATTATGTTGTGCTGTGTTCCACCTACAAAAGGTGCTCGTGCAATCTTCCTACCAGGAACCTTCTTATTCATTTCATCAACTTGGTATCAGAGTGGAGGTGATTCTAAAGAATGGAAGGAAGTTCGGTGACCCATCCACCTCAAGAGATCACTAGCATCACCACTCCATTCGGTCGAAATGCAGAGTCCCTACTATCTTCAAGCGTCTGATCATCCAGGTGTTGTTCTCGTGACTTTTCCCTTGAATGGAGATAACTATATACCATGACAGAGGGGGATGACAGTCGCCCTCTTTGCTAAGAACAATTTGGGTTTTGTAAATGGATCGATTCCAAAACCTACCATTGATGATCTCATTTATGGCATTTGTGAACGCATCAATAAATAGTTCTATCGTGGATCCTTAACTCCATCCAAAAGGATCTTGTTTCCTCAGTTCTCTACTGTGAGACTGCACATCAAGTATGGATTGACATAAAGAAGAGATTCTCTCCAGCCAATGGGCCAAGAATCTATGCTCTAGAGAGGAACATTGCTACGCTCAAATAGGGAAATGACTAGGTTTCCAAGTACTATAACGATCTCAAAGGCTTATGGGATGAGCTTGCTCGATTCGACATTGCAGGAGATCCCAAGAGAAAATTAATACAGTTCCTAATGGGATTAAATGACACTTACAATGCTATAAGGAGTCATATACTTCTTATGGACCCTCTACCTACAGTCAACGGGCCTATTCACTCATTTTATAGGACGAGACACAAAGATAGATGCATACATTAAGTTTGAATCAGTCTTCAGCCACGATGGCAAGAGATCAATAGAATTTTCAAAAATTTTAGAAGCAAGATGATAAGAGACCATGGTGCAGCCACTGTAACATTGCCGGTCACTGTAGGGAGAACTGCAATAAGATAACTCTACAAGATATGCACATTGTCATGTCCTGGGACATACAAAGGAGGTTTTTTATAAGTTGATTGGATATCCTACAAATTTTAAGAACAAAAGGGGGCAAGGGAAGAAGCAATTTCAATAGTAGCTTACTGACCCACAATATGCTAATCTAATCAATTTTCTGGATGGGAACATAGGCGTTGGAGCAGAGGCAAATGTTGCTATCAATTCTGAGAAGTAGAAGACCTGGATTATGGATTTAGGAGAAACTTCACACATTTCAGCATACCCTATGCAAAAGGATTTGAATACTCCCGAACAACAGGCTGTAGGTATTAGTATACCCGATGGGTCAGTGATTAAGGTGAAGGAAGCAGATTTGACAAAATTGGATAATGATTTTAAGCTTACCAATGTTTATCATGCTCCAACTTTTAAACACAATCTTATTTCTGTTAGTCGTGTCACTAAAGACAAGAATTGATGCATAACCTTTTATCCAACCCATTTTGTTATTCAGGATTTAGCCATGAAGGACAAGATTGGGCAGGGCCTTGAATCCGGAGTACTTTACTATTTTTTGAAGAAAGGAGGTGATGATATTTGTCTTCTATCCAATGCTACCTCCAATCTTTAGCATCAACATCTTGGACATTTGTCTGACAAAAAGCTTAATTCTCTTTCATCTATTTTAAACATTTCCTTTACTTCTTCTCATTGTCATGTTTGTCCCTTAGCTAAATAGACCCATCTGCCTTTTGGCCATAGTCACATTAAGTCTCATAGCATTTTGTTCCTAATTCACTGTGATGTGTGGGGTCCTTATCACATTCCATCAAATAGTGGATACCTTTATTTCTTAACTATTGTGGATGATTACTCGTTTTACCTGGGTACATATGTTTAAATATAAAAGTGAGGTCCCCGGAATCTTGAAAGATTTTGTTAACTATGTTCAAAATTTCTTTTCTACCAATATTAAAACTATCAGGACAGACAATGGCAGTGAATTTTTTAACCGTGAACTTGGAAGCTTCTTCAAGGAGAAGGGAATTACCCATGAGCATACTTGCATATATACGTCCCAACAAAATGGGGTAGTTAAAAGAAAACATAGAAACCTTTTAGATGTGGCTAGATCCTTAAGGTTACAATCCCATCTTCTAAAAAAAATACTGGAGTGAATGTGTTTTGACTGTAGCCTATTTGGTAAAGAGACCCTAGTAGAATTCTTGGAAATAAGACCCCTTATGAGATGCTGTTCAAAAGGACATTTTGGGTGCCTTTGTTATGCCTCCACGTCACATTTTGAAAAGGATAAGATGGAGCCTAGAGCCGATCCCTGCATTCTTATCAGATACCTTGCACATCAAAAGGCTTATAAACTGCTAAGTCCTAACACTTACAACACATTCACCAGCAGAGATATAGTCTTCCATGAAAATTTGTTTCTTTTTAAGGGATATGAAGATGATTGTGATAGCCATGAAGGTGACATTCCTGTTCCTATTATGGTTCTGCAACCAGAAATAACCAATGTACATCCTACAGAAAATAGCTCTACTGAAGTTGGTGGTCATCATTCTCCTATAATTCCCGTTGAGCAAATGGAGGTAGCCCATTTTGAGCCAAGGCAAAGAATCAAAAAAAGACCAAGCTATCTCAAGGATTATGTGACAGGATTTAGTGCCACCACCGGTGCTTCGGGTGAAAAGCCTCATCAAATCAAAAAATTCTTAAATTTTAACAGCTATACTAAAGATCAGCTAGCATTCCTGACCAAGATAGATCAAGAACTTGAGCCAGCCAACTATGATGAAGCCAAGGGAATAACACATTGGAAAGAAGCTATGGAAGAAGAAGTAAAGGCCTTACAGAAAAAAAAACCTAGATGATTACTAAACTGCCACTAGATATACAGGATAGGGGGAGAATCAAGTTTGTAAACTAATGAAGTCCTTATATGGTCTAAAGCAAGCATGTAGAAACTGGTTCTCCAAGATCACGTCTATTTTAGAAAAGCAAGGATACAAACAGTCAAAAACTGACTATTCCCTCTTCACTAAAAAAAATGGTTTATTTACAACCATCCTAATATACGTTGATGATATCCTTATTATAGGAAACAATTTGGAAGTCATGAATGGGATCAAGCAGATAATACATGACAATTTTTGCTTAAAGGATCTTGGAGCTCCAAAGTATTTCCTAGGGATTGAAATGAGCCAATCTCAAATCAGAATTTATCTCAGCCAAAGAAAGTATGCTCTTGACATCATCACTGATTGTGGGTTAATTGATGCCAACTTGCTGATGTTCCTATGAGTCCCAAACAGAATCTTTATGAAGAAGGAATTCCTTTTGATGATCCAAGACCCTACAGGAGATTGATTGGCACGCTACTGTACCTAACTTTACTAGGCCCGATATTCAGTTTGCTGTTAATTTGCTTAGTCAATTTATGAGTAAGCCGAGTCACTTACACATGGAAGGAGCTAAAGGAGTAGTCAAGTATATTAAGTCTAATCCTGAAAAGGGCTTATTCTTGAGCTCTATGTCAATGTTAGGGCTTTCAGTTTTCACATATGCATATTGGGGCTCTTGCCCACTAACAAGAAGATCTACAACTGGATACATTAGTTTTTTGGGTGATAACCCAATTTCTTGGAAAACTAAGAAACAACCAACTGTTTCTAGATCTTCAATAGAGGCAGAATACAAGGCAATGGTTGTTGGGGCTGCTGAAGCACAATGGTTGTAGAATGTTCATAAGAAACTTAGAACTGAAATTGGAACCATAACACTCTATTGTGATAGCCAAGCTGCCCTACAAAAGCCCTGCTTATCATGAGACAACTAAGCATATTGAAGTTGACTGCCATTTTATTAAAGAGAGAATTCAATCGGGCTTGATTAAGACTGTACATATTTCAGGAACAAGGAAAACTACAGATATATTTGCAAAGGCTCTCCCAAAAGAAATCTACAAGGCACATGTCAATCAAATTGTCAAAGAATATGGTTGTCAGCTTGAGGGGGAATGTTGATATGATCAAGCTGACAATGTCAAGAGCTAATTACCTCATGTTCGGTTCTGGAAGCTTCTCACAACCGCGTATATTCTGTGTCCTCTGTCCATGGGAGATTGTCTTTCTGCACGCTATCCTTATATGTAACTGAATTATACGAGGTTCTCCCTCTTTTACTCCTATTCTACCCCTAAAGGGCACACACTGTAAAGCATTCTTTCTATATAAATTCATAATGAGTCACCGGAGAGTATACACTCTCCACAAGCATTTTCTCCATCATCTTCTTCACTTTCCATTGTGTTGTGCCGTGTTCTACCTGTAGAAGGTGCTCATGCGATCTTCTTACTAGGAACCTCCTTATTCATTTCATCAACTAAATACTTTAATAAGTTGTACTGCTTCTGAAGATCAATAATATTTAAATAAACATAATATATAACATTTCGATGACCTATGCATCTGAAATGTTCTTCGTTCATCTCATGTTGTTGTCACCACTCCTAAGAATAAAAAAAGAGAATAAAATAGGAGAGATCAGAGAAGAACCAGACGGGATGGCGATGGAGCATGTGGCTACGTGCGAGAGAGCCCAGCCCACGTGCAAGAACCACTGTAGCTGTGAAAGACCATGCCTTGGCTCCTGAGAGCCATACTTTTTTAGCCATTCTTGGGGCCCTTGTCCATTCCCAAAATCAAGGTCAGTCAACCGTCAACCCGAAATCAACATACCTTGAGTCTATGGGTTTGATCCCATGACCCAATATCAGGCCCAGAGTTGACTCTGCCAGAGAATCCATAGGTCAGTTCGGTCTATCGACTGTCCTTCCTATAATGTTTCTTAATATAGATCTATTGGCAAATTTCTTATGCAGGATGTAACATCTTGTTTTCTTCATCTTTTTATGCTGTTCATCTAGAAGAAAAAACTTAAAATTTTTACTAAACCTAGTTTCTATTAGTTGTTTAAACTGTCGATGGATCAGCCATTATCATCGAACAATTGAAGACCCTTCAAACATGGGCCAATATACATGTTTCTCAGCCTAATTAAGTAACATACTTGTTTACCTTCTAAATAATCTTGTACTAAATAAGTCTCTTAAAAATAAGTTGTACATTTATCTTTTTAGTTTTTAGACGTATCTCTTTATTGATAAGTAACATATCTATTATGACTTGAGTGAATATTAAATTGATTAATACGTAAAATCTTAATTAAATTAAACACATACTTTATTACAAACTAAGATACTGGTCATAAATAAGTCAAAACAAACGTCATCTAACTTCCATGCGTAACCAGCTGATGAGCATCCAAAGAGACTAAACATGTTGTTGGCATTAAATTTTTCCGCTTAGCTTGCTTGATACAAGTTTCAGCAATGCCGAAGTCGGTGCATAAAATCTGACCCAGATTCAGAAAATTCATGAATAGATGATGTAAACAGGCTTTGGAAATGCCTTGGCATGGCCTTACATGCTACAAATGGCCAAGATAATGTGCTCATTACATAGCCCCGATCAAGAGTTTCACAACGGTGCCCAAAACATGAAAAACGGACACCGGAAGGCCGAAATAACCATTTTGCCCCTGACACTTTGGAACAAATTGGGACTCTAACATGGCATTCCAACTTTACCACATTGTCAATATTGGATAGAGCTAGGCAACGCTTGAAACAGATCAAAAATCCGACCCCCGGATGAAGAGATATGCACGAAACAGCAAATCCGGACGGAAAGCCGTATGTTCTCGCACCAGGGGCATAATGGTCCGATTAGCTCTGGATCGACCCATGGGCTGAAAATTTCAATTTTCATGACCCAAAACTTTGATCTCATGAATATTGATGCATGAAAAATAAATTTGGCCAATGGGAGGAGGCAATTGCATTCAATTACAGTTTCTGGCATTATCGACGGTCGAGATCACACCGATCGGAGAAATCGGTAAAATCAGAGATCCTGGGCATTTAGGGATATCTCAGCCACACATTTAGATGTATCATAAGATCAATGGTCATCAATGATTGTCCCATATTTTTCTGATTTAATTTTGGGTGTGTTTAATCACTTTCTGGCCAGAATTAATAGTAGCCGTCGGATTGGTAGTCTTTTAGATGAATGGACTAGATTGGGTCTCTCTCTTTCCTTCACATGCTTTGGTCGAACCTACCAGATTCCTCTCTCCTTCCTTGTGCGCAAGAAGCCCTAGAAAATAAGGGAAAGAGGCGCACCCACCTCCTCCTTCCTTGGCTGGTGGGTCCCACTCAACCACTTCCCTCAACCACCTCCCATGGCTTATCCCAATCTCTCCCTTGGTTTATCTTCATCGTAACTAATCCTACAACTAACCAATCTTATCCTCATCCAAGCCTTGTTCGAACCAGCCTTCTTGCCACATGCCATGTGCGCACATCTCCTTGAAAGTAGGAGAGGGTGCACACCCTTCTCTCCCTCTCTTTCTAGTTGGCGCACAATCACCTCAACAACCTCCCTTGAGTTATCCTTATCATCCTCAACCTCCCTTGAGTTATCCTTATATCCTCTCAACAACCTCCAGCCTTATATCTTCCTGGAGATGGCACCCCTCAGCCCCTATAAAAGCCCCATCAGCTGGCCATGTGGAAGACAAGCTGATCACCCTGCGGAAGCCCTGCCTCTCCTCCCTCTACCCTGCTCCAAGACAGCTTCTCCTTGATTGGACGTCTTAATCACAAGTCAGCAACCTCTCCAGCCCCCTTGTGGTGTTCCAAGTGAATAAGAAGAAGGATAAAAGGCCTCGCTCCAGCAGGCGCGCCAGCAGCAGGTGCAACCAGCCCACCTGATTGGTGTGCCAACTTCAGCAAGTGCAGCAAGCTCTCTTCATTCCTTTGCTCCATCTATAAACATCAGCAAGGATAAGACCCCCTTTTCTCATCCAACAGAAAGAGAATAAGGGTTTGGTGGAAACTTCAGCCCATCATCTTCAACACCACCTGCAGTGCAAGAGAGAAGAAAAAAAACCGGTGAGTTGAAAAAGTGTGTTCCGATGTAGCCTTTTAATTGAACTCTTCCCCTTCTCTTCTCTACCCCTCTCCATGGTTGCATAACCTATGATTAATGCCCATTCATCCCCCTTTGAGTGCCCTTCACGTTTGTCTACAGAAAGCCCTAAGTGTACCCTCTATTTGGTCATCACAAAAAATAGCCCCTTGCTGCCCCTTAAAACAGGCCTCTGAACCAGCCCCTTTGTGCACCCTTTTGGCCCTCCATGTTGGCCTCTAAACCTTCTACTATCATGCTTGGTTTGACCCCACTGATGGTCACTTGGACATGCACCTCCTGCCTCCCCAAATCAGGCCCCGAATGGCATGAAAAACAGGCCCTCTTGCTGGCCCAAGTTCTGCCCCCGTTGTGAGCACTCATGTCAGGCCCCTTTGATGGTCACTTAGTTTGCCCTATGTGCAACACACCAAATACAGCTCCTGCAGCACCCCCAAACAAACCAAACATCCTCTTTGATGTGTGAAAGTAGGGGTGACAGCTCGGGCCTCTTGGAATCCGCCGTACGGGCCAAGAGTTAAGCCGGGTGGCCCTGATTTCTACATGTCAAAATGCCCTTCGTGCATTCCGAAACCAGTCCTAGTTCACACCTAAACCTGCCCCTTGTGCAGTCCTACTAAAAGTCCACCTAAACAGCACCTTATCCAACCCATTCCAGCCCCTCTGAGGCTCACCTACTCCGCTGCTACAGCAAGATGTCAAGGTGAAAAAATGGAGTGCAAATCAGGCCAATCAGGCCATGGAGGTGCAAATCTGGCCCATAGGGCCCATGAAGCTCAAGATAGGCCAACCGGGCCGACATAGCATGAAGACCGGCCCATTGAGCCGTTGACATGAAGTTTCCCATTGGGCCTTGGACATTTAAAAAGCACACTTAACTAAATTTGAGGGCGAGATGCCAAAATTAAATAAGGAGTTAGCACCACCACGTGGGCGCTCCACCTTGGGCGGCTCATCCGGCTTGCACCGGAACGCTGACCCGGACTTAGGCGCGGGCCGGCTCCCGTTGCAGACGATCCTTCCCACTACTTGGAAAGTCAAATGACTATACCTTGTAGGACGGGTAAAATTCCACACCGATTGGAAAATAAGGCGGCATGCTTCCAAAATTTTCCCGATCAAGTGGTATTTTACACCAAGGGAAGGACATTCACACATTTGCACCATTGACAGCATTGAACATGGCATATGAACTGCCACATCTGATGTACACCAGCAGGAAAATGAATATTCAATGAACATTTCAAGTGCCGAGTTGATTTCATGTGACTGGGCATCGACACTAGCCCGACAGACCGGATGTGATGCAAACCGAACAAGAGTTAACCAAATCTGAAGTTAACTTAATTAAATCTGAAAATACATTCAAACCAACCTTAAAACATGCTTAAAACAAATCATTAAAGCTTTAACATCCAACAAAAATCAGATTTAATATAATCTGGAAAAATTGATTCAATACATTTAATCCATTTAAATTTAAATGCTTAAACAAGTGGAAATCAAACCAATTGAAAAGAACACATAAAGAAAACATTAAGGTATATGAAATTCATCTTAAAACATGCCAAATTCAAATCATTAACAATCTGAAGTTCAAGTTTAATCAATTTGAACCAAACTTCAAAACATTTACAACTTACCGAACACACCCGAATCGGTATTAAAACACCAACCAACATAAGAAAATCACATAAAAATGACTCAACACATGTCATTGAAACTTAGGCAAGTCAAATTGATCAACACATCTAAAATATCAAGTTTAAACAAAAAAATAAAATAAACTTCAACCAATTAAAGTAAAACAAACCAAACAAATCAAACAATCTCAAAACACTTAACATTCAAATCCAAGTCAAATGGAAATCTGAAATCAACATTTCAAACCACATCCAAATCAATTCATAAATCAAACATAAAACAACTTCAAACAAAATCTAATCAAACTTGTTTGCATCTTATCGGGCCTGAAAGGCTGGGGCCCTTTGTGTTCTTTATACGTTGTGGATGTGCACGCTCTCGTCAAACAAGATCGCTATGGTAGTAAATCAAGGGTGTTCGAGTGTTTGCTCGATGTAAATAAACATTGGATATTCGCACCATCCGATGGAGAGAGGTCAAAAAATATTTTCACAGAACCCGAACCTCGGTTCTATACTCTTCTAATATCACCTGGACTATCTAGTAGTTTTTATGGTCTATCACCTATTTTACTAGAAAATTCGGATGTCGATATTTCAAAACATACAAAAAACAAAAGAAGAAATCTTTTCAAAAAATCAAAATGATTCACGAGGTTCCCACAAATTGGCACGCCCGGTGGGACCTCTCTTTCCCTTCATCTCTCTGCCATAGCAATCTGAGAGGGTGCACATCCACTATCTCTTTAAAAAACTCTCTACATCTGATCAAGTCGGCCTTGTATGTTTTTGCAGGTTCAATGGACTTTGACAACGGTGTTCGTTATTCTGAGGCCTACGTCAATAGCCGTTGCATCAGTGACATCACCGTTGGCATCAGTTTTGGCCGCTTCCCCAAAGTTGTGTTGCACCCTGACCGTCTAGGTGCCGCACTAGAGGAAGCATTCACTACTGAGGAAGAGGTCCATCCCCTCCGACAACTTCAAATAGCTTCTGCAGATGCTGCCCTACTCTCTGAGGCCTCCCTCCCAAAGTTACCTAAGCCAGCTCCTCTTCAGGAGTCATTTTTAGTGAATATTATCAATGTTAACTCCGGGCCCGTGCCCGCATCTCCTCAGTCAAGTCTGCGCAAGCTTTGGCTTGAACATGGCTCCCGTCGTAACTTAGAGGTTGGAAATGTACGGTGCCCTTGGAACCGTACCCGCCCAGCCACTTTCATCAAGAATCCTTCTCAGTTTAGGAAAGAGAAGCGCCGCCGACCGCGGCTTATTGTTCTACCCCTTGTCAACTGGTTCGTTGCTCTAGGCCAGTTGGATAATAACTCACGGGCCCCTGCTATGCTCGTTATTAAGAATATGCCAACTGTCCGGGGGAAGAGTCAACCTTCTGCCCGTTCCAAGAAGACCGGCCAACCAGTGGCCGGGGATGCTGTTGAGAGGGGGAAGCCCTCAACTAAAACACTCGAAGACTCGAGCCGATCAGCGGCTCTCAAGATACCAGCTTGGTCGAGGGGCCATCCCTTGGCTCGTCTTCCTTCCTTGGACCAATCAGCAGTCCATGCTGAAAAGAACCTGCAGGTGCTGCCGCCTGCCCCTCAAAAGTTCTATGTGAACGGTCGGTTTGTCGACCAACAATTTCTGTCCTCTGCCCAACCGATTGGGGGAAAATTCCCTATGATGTTTTTGGCTCACCCGGCTGACCGATCAGGGGTCCAGCCCAAGAAGACCCGACAACGGTACCGCCATAGTGAAGACTCCAGCAGTCAGCCCTACTACTGACTTTTCATTTCAGCGACCAGCTCCGCCTATTGGGGACATGTTCCCAATTCAAGCTTCTTCCCGTCGAGAGCCCTGGATAGCGGACTCTCCTGCCAACCGGGGGAAAGGATTCAAACCCTCTGTCCTAGTCCCGAAGGTCTGGCACCCTAAGGCCTCCTCTGTTCGGCTGAAGGCTCAGTTTGCTCCGCCCCACTGGCCAGAATATTATCATTTCAATAACAGCCATGCATACACCACCCTGCGGGACCTGCCCTGTAGAAGAGAGTTGGTGCTTCATCAGCCGATGTTTCCTGAAGACGCCCCCGAACGTCAAGTGGCACACGGGCCAGCACGCCAAATGTTGGCTTTCACATGTTGCACTGTGGGAGCTAGTCGCCTTGAAGACATACCAGAAGGCTCTCGGATTGCAGCTCATCAACAGCTCGCTATCATTACCAATTCCACACACCATCACAACGAGAAAGACACCATGCAGAATGAGGGGAGTGAGGCCATGCCTCCAACCTTGACAATAGAAGACCTTTGGTGTGAGAATCAACGGCTCAAGGCCCTCCTCGCCAATGCTAATTTTCTCTATTCTCGGCCGGCACAAGCACCAGGTGCTGCTAAGGTTTTAGATGGGCCCCGTGTTGCCCAAAGAGAGCTACCGCCTGTAGTACAACCTCGTCCTGCTGCTCCTATGTAGCCAGCCCCAAGGCCATACATTGACGATGAGGTCTTCATTGCACGTCAGTATCAGGCACCAGTGCCTCCACTACCGCAAGAACCCTTGGAGCCCACTCAATGGGTTGTGATAGATCAGATGATTTCTAGGTGGCTTGCACAGCAGAATGATGAACATAGCGTGGTGGACCTTTACCAGGTTCCATTCCCGCCACACCACCAATATGTCAGACTCCCCTCTGACATCTCCAAGGTGCCTAAGTGTTCCAAGTTTGACGGGTGTGGGTCCCCTAGGGAGCATTTGATGCTTTACTACACACATATGGGTGAACAAGCACACTGCAACTCGTACTTGCTCAAGTACTTTGTCACCACTCTAACAGGTACAACCTTTGAGTGGTATTCTAGCTTGAAGCCCGGGTCAGTAGCCGATTGGCCTGACATACAGAAAAGGTTCATTGAAAGGTTTAGCTTCTTCGAGAGGTCACACACCCTGGTGGAGTTGACTACTGTGTCCCAAGGGCAAAACGAGTCAGCAGTAGACTACATTTGTCGCTGGAGAAATATATGCATGAAATGTGTCAATCCCCCTTTGAACGAGGAGGCAATCGCGCTATGCAAAAGAGGCCTACGAGCCGAAATCCAGGAGAAGGTGCTTGGGACAAGAATCCAGACATTTGAAGACTTAAACATTACCGTTGCTGACATAGAACACTTCTATGTCAACAACCCTTTGATGGCTACACCAAAGCTAATGCTGATGAAAGACAAGCGACCGGCTTCCCGAATGTCAACATGGTGGACACCTCTTCCTCCTCAAGGAATAATGGCCCTGGGGGCAAAAAGAAAAATGTTACAAAGCCTCTTCTAAAGACCATCAACAGTTTGAGGCCACGAGCCTCGTGGGCAGAACGCATGGCCAAGCCATATTCCTTTAGTCGAGAATACACAAAGAAGCTATTTGACATCTGTATGAAGAATGATTTGATCAGTTTACCACAAATGAAGCATCCCGATGATGCTCAAAGAATTGGGGAGCCTAACTTCTGTCCTTTTCATAGGATGGTTGGGCATGTCATTGAAGACTGCTACCAGTTCAGGGATGTCATCGAGTCTCTGATCAAGAATGAGGTCCTTAGCCTTGGAAAACAACTAGTGAGCCCGCCACAGCCTCACTATCATACTCAGCAGCAAACATACTTCACCGTTAACACAGTGCATTTTCAATCACCGCACCCTCACACGAGCTCCTCTTACGTCATCCATGCCACGCTAGAGGACAATGTATAAGAGAATCAATAGACTGGGGACACTTTGCGTGAGTCCACTCACCCCCGGGATTCTTCCTTATTTCAAAAGCTTATTCAAGATCTGATCCAAGAAAACATCCAGGTACTGGTCAAACCTACAAAAAAGATGACCAACGTACAACGAGATGAGGGTGGTGAATCTAGCAGCACAACCCTAGTCTCCAATGAGCTTTCCAAAGAGGAAGATATCATCTTTTGTGGCTCAAACATTGGATGCAGCCCTATCGCGGCACCATCCTCTTCACATGCTTCTAGCGTCTTTGATGAAGGCAGCACTTCTCAGACAGGAACAACAACACAACATAGCCAACAAGGGAGTGCACCAATTAACCTCACAGTGGCAGACCTTTGGTAGAAAAATCAACAACTTAAGGCCATCTTGGCCAATGCTAGGTTGTTTTCACCGCAAACAACTCAAAGTTCAGGAGCTCTTGAGATCTCCAGGCCCTATGTCACTCAGGTTGGGCCCTCCTTGACAACCCCACTGTGGCCGGTCACTTATCAACAATCAAACCTAGGGGAGTCTTCAAAAGATAAAGCATGCATGATCCCTCATAATCAACCACCCCAAGTGTGCATGGATCTCTCTAAGATGGCTATGATTGAGTAGTTGATCGACTTGAGGCTGTCTCAGCATGAGAAGAGACACAACATAGTAAGTCACCCTCAGTCAACCTTGTGTCACCGGCAACAACATCCTTGTCTTAGTGACCCACCGAGGGGAAGGTTTCAGTCAAAGCATGCAAAAAGCAAGCAACCGCAGCCCGTGGGGGTAACATCGTCAATGCCTCCTCATCAAGGGGCAACAACACTGGGGGCAAGAACGCCACCATGGCTCCCCTTCCAAAGACTCCTTCGACAAGACCCACATGGGAAGAGCGTGCACTGAAGAGGTACTCTTTCCCACAAGAATGCACAAGAAAACTGTTTGACATGTGCATGGAAAACAATTTGATTCACTTGCCTCTAATGAGACATCCCAACGAGGCTGGAAGGACCCGGGAACCTAACTATTGCCCCTACCATAGGGCCATAGGGCACCCGATTGAGGATTGCTTTCAAGTCAAAGACTTAGTTGAAGCCATGATTCATAATGAGGTCATCGACATGGGAGACCTACTAGTGGCCCCTCCTCAACTCCACCATAGAGTCAAGTGGCCAAACAATGCCACCATGAGCACAGTACATCATCAACAACCGGGGACCAGTCAATAGAACACTTTGTCCAGAGAAAAAAAAAGATAAAATGGGCTAAAAATGGAGATGCTTGACGGACTTAGTTGGTCAAACACAGTGATAGGCTAAGGGTAAAAATGTCAAAATAATCCAGTCAAGGTGGAAACCTACAAAGGAGCCTTGAGCAAAATTAGATAACCCTACTGTGTGAAAATCTTACAATGGGACGCACAGGCAAAATTGAAAAGGGGTCAGCCTGGGTGAAAACTCCACAAAGGAGCAGTCAGGTTGATTTAAAGAAAAAAAAATTCTTGGCCATGGTTAGCTAGTCTCCATGGCTCATAAAAAATTTCAGTCCATCATGATCCTCCCGGTATGCACAGTTTGAAAGGTCATCCAAACTTGTACCATCTTGACCACTCAAGTCATTTTGGTTCACAAAACCTCTATGTCATCCCGACCACTCTGGTCTTGATGATCTACAAGAAAAAAAAACATTCTCAAAGTTTTCTAGAACCTTATTCTGGGCGATTTCAAAACCCACACCACCTTGGCTACTCCAACTTTGGTGATCCAAAGAAAAAGCTTCTCATCCTTGGGACATCAAGCTATCCTTGGGGCCACTACAGCTCCTTTGGATTCATCCCTAGGGACACAACAGCTCCTTGGGGCATCAAGTTATACTTAGGGCCACTACAACTCCTTTGGATTCGTCCCTAGGGCCACAACAGCTCCTCGGGACATCAAGCTATCCTTGGGGCCACTACAGCTCCTTTGGATTCATCCCCAGGGCCACAACAGCTCCTTGGAACACCAAGTTATCCTTAGGGCCACAACAGCTCCTTGGGACAAAAAAAGCTATCCTTGGGGCCACTATAGCTCCTTTGGATTCATCCCCAGGGCCACAACAGCTCCTTTGAACATCAAACTATCCTTAGGGCCACTACCGCTCCTTTGGATTCATCCCTAGGGCCACAACAGCTCTTTCAGACATCAAAATTATCCTTAGGACCACTACAGTCTCTTTGGATTTGTCCCTTGGGCCACAACAACTACTTTGGACACAAAACTTATCCCCAAGGCTATTACAGCTCATTTGGATATGTCCTTAGGGCCATAACAGTTCCTTCGGACTTAAAAAGCTATCTTTAGAACCACTACAGCTCCTTTGGATATCAAACCTATCCTTACAACCACTACAGTTTCTTTGGATACATCCTTAGGACCACAACAGCTCCTTTGGGCATAAAACTCTTCCTTGGGACCACAACAACACCTTTAGAACCAAAACCTTTCCTTAGAGCCGTAGTGGCACCTTTTGAACCAAAAACTTTTTTACGACCATTACAGTCCCTTCAAACCCAATAAAAACTATTCTAAGGATCATCACAACTCCTTCAGATCCAAAACCTTCTGTTCCTTACAATCTCAACCATAGGACCATAAATGACCTCGATTTCTAAAACTCATCCTTAGGGCCCCAACACACCTTAGGATCCACACCTATAGTTTGAATCCACACTTGGATTGGTCTTGCCTTGATTGAAACTCTCTCTGTGTCAGTTTCAAAAATTTGACTCTCATGCTGAGTTGTCTTAGGCACTTCGATTGGTCATATCTTGTTTAAAACCCCTTTGAGATAGTTTCAGTATTAGTCCTCCTTGCCAAGCAGCCTTCAGCAGTTGGATTGCTCTAATCATGTTCGGAACCTCCTTTGCGTTGGTTTCGCACCTATTTGATTAATCCCTCATGCCAAGTTTACTTTTGCACTTGGATTGGTCTTATCCTTGTTAGGAACCCCCTCTGTGTTGGTTTATCCACTCACTTGTTTGAAGCCCCTTGATTGGTTTCACAACTTTGGTTGGACCCCCGTGTTGAGTTATCACTAATCTCAACCTGGTTCATTCTATTTGCATATGGCTTGAGGGAAGCCTTAATTCCCTATACAACAGAGAGAGAGAGAGAGAAAGAAAAGAAAGTGAAAAAAAAGAGAGAAAAGAAAAAAAAAGAAGAAAAGAGAAAAAAAGAAAAGAAAAAAAAGAGAAGAAAAGAAGAGAGAAAACCTGGCTAGAGTGAAAACCTGAAAGGGCACTCTACGTAAAATTAGGTAACCCCGCTACCTGAAAACCTCTCTGGAGGCGTGTAGGCAAAACATCAAGGGGGCTGGTCTGAGTGAAAATCTTGCAAGAGACAGTCATATCAGTAAGAAAAAAAAAAAAAAAAATAAAAATAAAAATGAAAGACTAGCTCATTCAGAGAGCTTGCTTGTTGGGCAGCACGCAAAAATTGACACCATCAAATGTGCCTATTGAATGGAGGATGGGCAACCAAACACAAAAAGAAGCCAAGGTTGGTCATGTACAAGGGCCCAAGCCCTTCTCAGTCCTGAAGATAGCTCATGTAGCAGAAGCAGTGGATAGATTGCCAAGGACAAAGCAGAACAAATATCGGAGGCCAACTTACATGGGCAGTCCCTTCTCGACTCCCATCTCCAAGAAACTGCCAATGGGGGGCATTTGTTGGCATCAAATTTTTCTACTTAGCTTGCTTGATAAAAGTTTTAGCAATGTCGAAGCTGGTGCATAAAATCTGACCCAGATTCAGAAAATTTATGAATAGATGATGTAAACAGGCTTTGGAAATGCCTTGGCATGGCCTTACATGCTACAAATGGCCAATATAATGTGCTCATTACATAGCCCCGGTCAAGAGTTTCGCAACGGTGCCCAAAACATGAAAAATGGACACCGGAAGGCCGAAATGACCATTTTGCCCCTGACACTTTGGAACAAATTGGGACTCTAACATGGCATTCCAACTTTACCACATTGTCAATATTGTATAGAGCTAGGCAACGCTCGAAACGGAACGAAAATCCGACCCCCGGATGAAGAGATATGCAAGAAACAGCAAATCCGGACGGAAAGCCGTATGTTCTCGCACCAGGGGCATAATGGTCCGATTAGCTCTGGATCGACCCATGGGCTGAAAATTTCAATTTTCATGACCCAAAACTTTTATCTCATGAATATTGATGCATGAAAAATAAATTTGGCCAATGGGAGGAGGCAATTGCATTCAATTACAGTTTCCGGCATTATCGACGGTCGAGATCACATCGATCGGAGAAATAGGTAAAATCAGAGATCCTGGGCATTTAGAGAGATCTCAGACACACATTTGGATGGATCATAATATCAATGGTCATCAATGATTGTCCCATATTTTTCTGATTTAATTTTGGGTGTGTTTAATTACTTTCTGGCCAGAATTAATAGTAGCCGTCGGATTGGGAGTCTTTTAGATGAATGGACTAGATTGGGTCTCTCTCTTCCCTCCACATACTTTGGTCGAACCTACCAGCTTCCTCTCTCCTTCCTTGTGGGCAAGAAGCCTTTGAAAATAGGGGGGGGGAGGCGCACCCACCTCCTCCTTCCTTGGCTGGTGGGTCCCACTCAACCACTTCCCTCAACCACCTCCCATGGCTTATCCCTATCTCTCCCATGGTTTATCTTCATCCTAACTAATCCTACAACTAACCAATCTTATCCTCATCCAATCCTTGGTCGAACCAGCCTTCTTGCCACATGCCATGTGCGCACATCTCTTTGAAAGTAGGAGAGGGTGCACACCCTTCTCTCCCTCTCTTTCTAGTTGGCGCACAATCACCTCAACAACCTCCCTTGAGTTATTCTTAACATCCTCAACCTCCCTTGAGTTATCCTTATCTCCTATCAACAGCCTCCAGCCTTATCTCCTCCTGGAGATGGCGCCCCTCAGCCCCTATAAAAGCCCCGTCAGCTGGCCGTGTGGAAGACAAGCTGATCACCCTGCAGAAGCCCTGCCTCTCCTCCCTCTACCCTGCTCCAAGACAGCTTCTCCTTGCTTGGACGTCTTCATCAACAAGTCAGCAACCTCTCCAGCCCCCTTGTGGTGTTCCAAGTGAATAAGAAGAAGGAGAAAAGGCCTCCCTCGAGCAGGCGCGCCAGCAGCAGGTGCAACCAGCCCACCTAATTGGTGTGCCAACTTCAGCAAGTGCAGCAAGCTCTCTTCATTCCTTTGCTCCATCTTTCAACATCAGAAAAGAGAAGACCCCCTTTTCTCATCCAACAGAAAGAGAATAAGGGTTTGGTGGCACCTTCAGCCCATCATCTTCAACACCACTTGCAGTGCAAGAGAGAAGAAAAAAAAACCTGTGAGTTGAAAATGTGTGTTCCGATGTAGCCTTTTAATTCAACTCTTCCCCTTCTCTTCTCTACCCCTCTCCATAGTGGCATACCCTCTGAGTAATACCCATTCATCCCCCTTTGAGTGCCCTTCACGTTTGTCTACAGAAAGCCCCTAGTGTACCCTCTATTTGGCCATCACAAAAAACAGCCCCTTGCTGCCCCTTAAAACAGGCCTCTAAACCAGCCCCTTTGTGCACCCTTTTGGCCCTCCATGTTGGCCTCTAAACCTTCTACTATCATGCTTGGTCTGACCCCACTGATGGTCACTTGGACATGCACCTCCTTCCTCCCCCAATCAGGCCCCGAATGGCATGCAAAACAGCCCCCCTTGCTGGCCCAAGTTCTGCCCCCGTTGTGAGCACTCATGTCAGGCCCCTTTGATGGTCACCTAGTTTGCCCTATGTGCAACACACCCAATACAGCTCCAGAAGCACCCCCAAACAAAACAAACATCCTCTTTGATGTGTGGAAGGAGGGGTGACAGCCCGGGCCTCTTGGAATCCGCCGGACGGGCCAAGAGTTAAGCCGGGTGGCTCTGATTTCTACATGTCAAAATGCCCTTCGTGCATTCCTAAACCAGTCCTAGTTCACACCTAAACCAGCCCCTTGTGAAGTCCTACGAAAAGTCCACCTAAACAGCACGTTAGCCAACCCATTCCAGCCCCTCTGAGGCTCACCTACTCCGCTGCTATAGCAAGATGTCAAGGTGCAAAAATGGAGTGCAAATCAGGCCAATCAGGCCATGGAGGTGCAAATCTGGCCCATAGGGCCCATGAAGCTCAAGATAGGCCAACCGGGCCGACATAGCATGAAGACCGGCCCATTGAGCCGTTGACATGAAGTTTCCCATTGGGCCTTGGACATTTAAAAAGCACAATTAACTAAATTTGAGGGTGAGATGCCAAAATTAAATAAGGAGTTAGCACCACCACGTGGGCGCTCCACCTTGGGCGGCTCATCCGGCTTGCACCGGAACGCGGACCCGGACGTAGGCACGGGTTGGCTCCCATTGCAGATGATCCTTCCCACTACTTGGAAAGTCAAATGACTATACCTTGTAGGACGGGTAAAATTCCACACCGATTGGAAAATAAGGCGGCATGCTGCCAAAATTTTCCCGATCAAGTGGTATTTTACACCAAGGGAAGGACATTCACACATTTGCACCATTGACAGCATTGAACATGGCATATGAACTGCCACATCTGATGTACACCAGCATGAACATGAATATTCAATGAACATTTCAAGTGCCGAGTTGATTGCATGTGATTGGGCATCGACACTAGCCCGACAGACCGGATGTGATGCAAACCGAACAAGAGTTAACCAAATCTAAAGTTAACTTAATTAAATATGAAAATACATTCAAACCAACCTTAAAACATGCTTAAAAAAGATTATTAAAGCTTTAACATCCAACAAAAATCAGATTTAATATAATCTGGAAAAATTGATTTAATACATTTAATCCATTTGAATTCAAATGCTTAAACAAGTGCAAATCAAACAAATTGAAAAGAACACATAAAGAAAACATTAAGGTATATGAAATTCATCTTAAAACATGTCAAATTCAGATCATTAACAATATGAAGTTCAAGTTTAATCAATTTGAACCAAACTTCAAAACATTTAAAACTTACCGAACACACCCGAATCGGTATTAAAACACCAACCAACATAAGAAAATCACATAAAAATGACTCAACACATGTCATTGAAACTTAGGCAAGTCAAATTGATCAACACATCTAAAATATCAAGTTTAAACAAAAAAATAAAATAAACTTTAACCAATTAAAGTAAAACAAACCAAACAAATCAAACAATCTCAAAACACTTAACATTCAAATCCAAGTCAAATGGAAATCAAATCAACATTTCAAACCACATCCAAATCAATTCATAAATCAAACATAAAACAACTTCAAACAAAATCTAATCAAACTTGTTTGCATCTCATCGAACCGAAAGGACGGGGCCCTTTGTGTTCTTTATACGTTGTGGATGTGCACGCTCTCGTCAAACAAGATCGCTATGGCAGTTAATCAAGGGTGTTCGAGTGTTTGCTCGATGTAAATGAACATCGGATATTCGCACCATCCGATGGAGAGAGGTCAAAAAATATTTTCACAGAACCCGAACCTCGGTTCTATACTCTTCTAATATCACCTGGACTATCTAGTAGTTTTTATGGTCTATCACCTATTTTACTAGAAAATTCGGATGTCGATATTTCAAAACATACAAAAAAAAAGAAGAAATCTTTTCAAAAAATCAAAATGATTCACGAGGTTCCCACACATGTCTGCTCGAGTTATTATTATTATTTAGATTACCACGCTACCAAATAGAGGGTGGAAAAGAGATCACAATCATGTGAACTTCGAAGAAGCAATGGAGCTAGAGCTAACCCAAAGATAGTGGTCATGATCAGAGGAGCCGCATTCTCTAGACATTGTTAGCATAGCATGTATGTAGTTCTATTTTTATATTTTGTACCTTCTTAAGGTTGGATCTTGGCCGGGATTTGACTGTGTAATTGTCTTGTTTAGGTCTTATATTCTTGTATATATTGGGATCAATAGAAGAGAATAAGACATTTTTTTTTCTTTGTCACATGGTAACAAAGCCAATTTTGGTGTTGTCGGCGTATGTTATTTGACGAGTGTGTGTCCATGGTCATTTTTAGTTAGTTGCCTCTCTCTGCTGGCATCTTCTTCCTGTTGGTGTCGCTTGCTCTTCCACATTTGTTCTTCACTGTGTGCTTTATATCCGGACATGGCTAAGTCACTTGGTTATGCTTCTGCTACTAGTTGATCCTTGCTGTACCGATTTTTAGCATCCCACATCTTGGTGTTTGTTCTTCGCTGGGTGCTTGGCTTCATCTCCATCCATAGCCACATTTGTCAATTCCTCTTGTGCTGCTGATCGATTGCCATTGTGCTGATCTTCTTGCGATTGGCATGGTCGATGGTGAATTGCTGCCGCACATAACTATGCTCTTGGTGTTTCACCCCCTTAAAGTCCCTCGGGTGGTTATGGTCACCACTAGTAAGTTTAGGTATTAATCACATATTGTCTTCTTTGTTTTTTGTCGTCGATGGCTTCGGTTATAGTGGAAAATATTGATAGAAATGTATGCCCTTCAAGCCAATCATATATGATATGATTTGACATTTTTAAAAATATCTCATTCAAATAATAGGCAAATTCTCATTACTAGCTCTTATTAGATGCGAATATCGTAATGAAGTCTTTGATTATAAGCAATGATAATTAAATCATAATGAGATCATGATAATGATATTAATCATATAGACGTCTGTGATTTAAATATTCTTAGTCATAGGATCCTTGAGATGGGACATTAAGGATCCAGATAGACTAGTGTATGTGATGTATTCTTATGTGATGAGAATGATCGATCTCATTGGTCATTAGTGTGGAGACACTGAGATACACATACAGGTGCTCATTAGTCGAATGAGTTCACTTAACTGACCGAATTAGAAACCTTGAATGGTATCTTACTTAACTGTCAATCAGGGTTTTCTATCATCACGGTTGCATGGTTGAACCTTTGACCTAAATCGTTAAAGATACCTTGTTGGGTGGAACTTGTTCTTTGATCATTGTCTTATGGATCACTATATAGATGATCTAGTATAGTGATAGATCGTGTACAAGAAAAACCTAATGTAGGCAATTGAGCAGACAACAAGGGATTGTTCCCTCTCGATAAGTGAGAGTAAATGTTCTATGGGATAGTACTCCAAATCCTTAGCCAAGGAAGAGAATATGATTGAAAAATGAGTTTTTTCAATTGATCCAATTTTGAGTACATGATTCTATATGGTTAGTATACTAAGGAGTTGATTGTTAATGCCATACTTCTATCCGACTGGGATATTGGATGGATGAAGGTTTATATTTATGCGGTAACTGATGATGAAATGGCTCAATGGACATAAGATTATCCCCATAGCCATTTGGGATCATGGGATGTGGCTTGTACCCTTCATAATCAATATGTTGATTAATCTATTATCGGATAACATATTTAATTTAATTTAATAGAATTGTTCTTTTTTAATTAGACTTAAACCAAATAATCTATTGGGCCTAGTGGGCCATACACATAAGGACTTATCCATAAGTACAGGGGCAAGGGCGTTATTTATGGAGATTTTAGATTTTTATGAAAAATTAAAATTCTCTATAAATACTAATGGTTTTAGTCAAACCCAATCAAGCCAAGGGTGAAAACCATATCCTCAGCCTTCTCCCTACCTCCTCTCTGTAGACACGTCAAATTCGCCTAATTCAGAGCATAAAACTCATGTTTTATAGGATAACATGTATGATTTATCTTATAATGATGCCGGGTCTTTTAAAGTTTATTTGGAGCTTCGCCGAACGAAATCGGATGCTTTCCGAAGTTTTCCACAAAAAGCCGTAATTTCCAGGCGAAAGCCACACGTAAATCATGTAAACACAAAAATTGACTGAATGACCAATGCCTAATGATCATGCATTGAAGGTTATGGTCATATTCACACCCCGGACAAGTTTTGTTGCATACCGTGCCTTTCCGGTTTGCCGTCGAAGTCATTTTGATCTATATCGGATCTTCTGTTCACTGCCCTAACTTCTGGATAAAATTCATAAGTCTTTTAGGGTTTTATGGATGATCTGATGCTATAGAAAGCCTCTTCGGCCTGTTATCTTTCGAACGCAACAAACGGCGTCGAATTTCGAGTTCGGGAGTGTTCGCAATGGCTTCCGGAAGAAGGACGCGCAAAAACAGTCCCATGCGCCCGAGTTCCTGGTCACATGCACCTGGGACCCAGGGCACGTGCCCATGCGCCCTACCAGTGAGGCACGTGACCTCGTGCCCTCACTTGAGGGCACATGCGCCCTACCCTGGAGGCACGAGGGACCTAGTTTTTCACCAGGACTCTACCACTGAACCGATCGACCGGATAAGGTCGAAATTTTCGGAAAAGATGAGATGCGCCCCTTCCAGGGGGCGCATGCGCCCTACACCAGGGCGCATGTGCCCTGGGGTAGGGCGCAATGTGCCTATTTTTTAGCCCGGATTAGACTGTTCATTCTCCTATAAATAAACTCTGATTCCGGTCGTTCCAAAGGCATGGGCATGACCCCCCAGGCATCTCAAGACATCCAAACACAATCTTGCATTGATTTTGTGATTTTTAGAGAGAGAATTTCGAGTTTTTAAAGAGAGAAAAAAGTCGGTTCAAGAGAGAGGAAGGCTGTTCTGCAGGTGATCAGCCAGGTCTCTCTTATTCGGCCTCTACAATAGTGTGTGGACGTATGCTTCCTGAGTTCTCTTCATCAAAGTTCTTCCTCTCCAAGTCTTATTCAGTTTGCAATCGATGGTACTTGATTCATAGGTCAGGGATGGTCGTGACGAGCGCAGAAGCAAAGTCGCGCCTGGCAGATCCTGGACTGCTGCATGGCTTTTTCGACAACCCAGATTTAGCTATATCTTTCTCTATTCAACTCAGAATCTTTCAGTTCTTTTTCCTATATCTTTGTTTCGTGATTCTCCATCATCCTATCATTTTTTTTTATATTTTTTGCATTACTTTTATTCTGTTATTCCTAAAATAAAAAAGGGGTTAGAGATAACCCGAATCCGGTCAATTTCTAGTCAATTGTGTGTTTCATGTTATTTTATTTACATATACTCCAATTTGTTTAGTTCTAATAGTCTATTTCACTTGTTTATTTGTATAGTTGCACAGAATATTAAGCACCCACCGCGTTGAGGACTCTTCTTCATCGGCCGGCCGAAGAAGGAGAAGCTTTAACTCACATTCATCACGCTAAGGTACACACGGTCATTTTAATTCTATAAATCGGAACCCACGGTTCCTGGCGACCACATTTCTTTCTTCTCACCCTCTTCCCACATGACCCAAACCTTCTCTTTGGTGATTTAGCGATGCCAAGGGATGAAAGTTCGGGGATCAATGTTAGTGTGGGACCGAGGTGAGAGTTACTTTCCGATTTTTATTCCTTTCTTTTCTCATCCCCTCTTGAGGTGATGATCTGGGTTCACGAACTTCCCTGAAAAGGAGAGGACCCCGTCGAATTTTCATAGTCGACAACTTGGTGGCGACCACGGTGGGACAAGCAATGCCTTCAACCGTGGGTGCTTAGTGTTTTGTTTGCAACTAGTTCTAGTTCTAGACCGGTTCCCACGTGAGCCTTTCCTTCTTTCCACCTCTCTTAAACTTCATGCCATCTCAAAATTTCTGATTTAACCCATCTTTCATCATATCTGAAGTGCCAAGTATGCCATTTAATTTTTGTCATTTAATTTAAACTGGTTCCCACGTGAACCACCCTTTTCCTTTTAAACCGGTTCCCGCGTGAACCAATCTCTTTCTTTACTTCGGTTCCCACGTGAACCAAACCCCTTTCTTTCCAGATCTATCCCAACTTGGATCAGATCTTTATTCACCTTTAATTGGACTCACGTGGCCATCTTTTGACCATTCAAACCGGTTCCCACGTGAACCACCCTTTTTACCCAAAACCGGTTCCCGCGTGAACCACCTTTACCTTTTACCTCGGTTCCCATGTGAACCAGCTTATTCTTACATTGGTCCCCATGTGGACCACCCTTTTGCTTGGCTATCATATTTGAACCCTCTTCTTTCCATCACCTTTTCACTATCTCCATTTGGCTCACATATGAAACAAGGTCTGGATTCTAGTTTCTAGTTTCTTGTCTAGTTTCTAATTGCTTATCTTGTGTCATTGCTTGTTTATTTAAGTTCATGTTTTGTTTATTACTTGCTTTATTACTTGATTGCATTCTCTGCTCCTTGTCTCTACCTCCTTCTTTTACACTTTTTTGAGGCGGGAGCTCACTCTCCCATTTATCCCTCCCATCCAAAACACCCTCTTGGTGGATTTTGACCTCTTTTCTGGGATATTCCTTCCTAGTTGACTTGGTTAGCTTTCATCAAGGCCTCCGTAATTCCTCATACGTGGAGTATTCCTCTTCATGATCGGGTTGGTTGTACCACTCCCCAAAACCCGAGGCATCTTATGTTACTTACACGTGGTGAGATTGTGTGAAACCTAGGTCATTGGAGATTGGAGTTAGGATCCTAACTCATTTGTTGAGAGAACAATTATTAACAAAATTCATAAACCTAAGGTTTAATAAAAATCATTGCGTAATTTTGCTTTCAAGTCTTTGCATCACTTACTTGTCAAACAAAAATTCAAACCTCTAACTTTTTGCAAAATACTAAAAAAAAGTTCTTTATTTACTTTGTCAACTTGTTTGTTTTCTCCTTGAAGTTCAATGCAACTAAGGTCTGGAAGACACGTTGGAATGGCGGAACAAGCTGAACATCGAGAACATGAGATGGGTCATCAACCAAATCCGTCAGATGGTCGTGTTAATCCATTATTTGAGTCAGAAGCGCAAGAGGTCCCTCAACCATCTGCTCCTCGTGATGTTGAACAACTCTTTAGGGAGTTGTCTCTCTATACCGACCCAGAAACCTATGCCCGTATACAATCCATGGTGAAGGGAAAAGTTGCTTCAAATCAGGCTGAAACCAATCAAGTTGCCTTATCTCCTCGTCCTCTAGTTCAACCACCACTCATTCAATCACCCTTTGTTCAACCTCCTGCTGTTCAACAATCTGTGATTCAACCATCACTAGCACAACCATCTGTAGTTCAACCCTCTATAGTTCAACCATCTGTGGTTCAACCATCATTTGTTCAGCCATCTTATTTTAACCATGTTGCTCCCCCAATCCACCAAGTCATGGGACAATCTTCAGTGAATTTGCCAAGTCATGCTCCTCAATTCCAAAATCATGTCTCTAACCACATACCCCCACCAGTAAACCAAGAACCTGCTCTCACCCAGGCAATCATGGATCAGCTCACCCAGATGAATGAACGTTATGAAGAGCTGAGATGTCTCCTGGACTCCAAGTCAGTTCCTGAGATTTTCATTCCTTCTCTGCCAGTCCTATACCTACCACCTTCTGAGCTACTAGTTTATCGCCGCTACAATGGTACTGGCAACCCTTTTCTCCACCTTAAAGATTTTCTCTATGAATTCTCATTCTGGAAAAATGATCGTAGGGTTCTTGCCTTCTTGTTCCGTCGATCATTAGAAGGGTCTGCGTTGGAATGGTTCTACTCACTCGACTCCTTTGAGGTAGGAGACTTCGATATTGTTAAAACCAAATTCTTGCAAAAATACAGATACCGGGTGGCACCAGCATGCTCCATTACGGATTTGATTGCTGAGAAGATGAAGCCCGAAGAGGACTTCATAAAGTTTGCTGATTGCTGGAGGGGAATGGCAGAGAAACTGACAGATGTGATTTCTGAAGGGGAATAAATGAAGATGCTTATTGGCAACACTACACCTGCCTTGAGGAATGTCTTGATCATGCACCGTCCTACCATAATGAATGAACTCTATGACAGTGCCCGATACTTGCAAGCCCACTTCAAGGATGCCACCATGATAAACCCTTTTGATCCTAAACCTAGAAACCTCAGGAAAACCCCCTCTGCACCAGTTGGTCCTACAACCGAAGGAGTGGTTAACAATGAAGCAATAAACACTGTGGGGAACCAGGGAGGGAACCGTCAAAACCAGTATAGAAACCCACCACAAAACCTTTCCTATTACCCCCCTCAACAACAGGTTAGGCCACAACAACCACGACAACCACAATAATCCCCGCAACCAGTAGCACAACCCCAGCAACCTCGTCAACCTGCCTACAATAGGGCACCGCCACCACCCAATCAAGCACCACGAATGGGAGGTCCTAGGAGAGAGAACTACCACTAACTCCCTTACTCCTTGACCGACATCTTCAATGTACTAATGGCAGAAAAATAGTTGGAATTGCCCAAGGATAGAGAGGTTTGGCCAACAAATGTAGATATGTCCCGATACTGTGCTTACCACCGGTGTCCTGGTCACACTGTAGAAGTGTGCTTTCAATTCAAGGATTACATCCACGATTTGAATGACCAAGGCAGCATTGATTGGGCTCAAATGGGGGAATACATACAAGCTATGAAGGCTAGACAGCAGCAGCGGCAGCGTCCACCGGCTCAACCTCAACAACAACCTGGCTTGGGGATTGTTCAGAATCCGCTCCCATTACATGCTCCCGCTCTAGCGCTAGCACCAGCACATCCAAACCCAGGAATTGGTCTAGTACACTCTATTGTCTAGGGAAATGCCAGTCGTGCTCAAGGTTGGCAACTAGAAAACCAAAATGCAACCATGCCTGTCAACCCAGCTAGGTCTCCTGCTAGGAACCTTTCTAGACAAATAATTCGTGCACCTGCTACCCCACAACTACCACAAAGCTCAATAACCCAACCATTGGCCGCCACATCTTCTTGCCGACCCATCATTAGGCCAGCCCCCTCCTTAACTACACCTCTTTCAACCATTGCTACACACCAGCCCTTGCTCATCCGACCACCACAATCACCACCAAACCTAAACCCCCAGCCTATGAGCTCTGTCACTCCAAAACCTCAACCCATCATACAACCAATCCCACAACCTAACCCTTCATTAAACTCATCAACCACTTCTGCACCATGGCCTCTTCTTATTAGGCCACGGGTATCACCATCACTACCACCTCCAAATCCTACTCCTCTACCAACTAACCCCATCATCCCAAAACCATCGATCCCATTACCTATCATACATGCACCTACACGACCTGTTCCACCACAACCCACCCCAGTTAACCCGTCACCTCTACCCGACCACCAAATAGCCCTGGTGCTTCGGAGTGGGAGGATGTTCCAGCGGCTCTTTCCCCAAGCTAGTACTCAACCACTGGATCAAGTGGAGGAGGAACAAGTAGAAGAACAATTTCCAGGCACAGCCTATGATCTGTTAAAGCATTTAGATAAAACACCGGCCCGTATTTCCATACTTGAGTTGATCAAAAGATCAAAGGTGCACCAGGAGATTCTACAGCAGTACTTGCAAAGGGTCATGGTGAATGAAGATCTCCCACCTGAGAAGATCACTACAGTGTTAACCCCTAGAAGTGAGCACCCAACACTCACTTTCTCTCAAGAAGAATTAGCAGATCCAGAATTTAGGAGATTTGCTTTGCATGTGGCTGTTATCATCTGCAATGTCGAAGTAAAATCATGTTTGGTTGACACTGGAGCTTCTATCAACGTTATGCCGCCAAAAAATTTGCAGTTGTGTGGCATTTCTGAGCAAGAAATCAAGCCACCTGTGCCATGGTGACACCCTATGATAACTCCAAGAAGTCTGCACGTGGGGTGGTCACACTAGAAGTCAAACTTGGACCATGTACGGTCACAACAGATTTTCATGTTCTAGAATTGAATCCAAGTTTTCGGGCTATACTTGGGAGGCCATACTTGGAGGCAATAGGAGCTGTGGCTTCAACAAACCACCGGTGCATAAAGTTTCTCTTTAAAGGACAGGTGGTCAAGGTGACTAGCATGCCTATAAGGGACGAGATGAACGATGCTTCTTTACCCCTAGGTCTGTCAATACAACCCCAGATCTCAGTGGGAGAATTGCCAAAAGTCAGATGCATGACCGCCTCTCTACCAGACACACTGGGATGGCGGATGATGATGAAATTGGGCTATCAGCCTGGAAGAGGTTTAGGCAAGGATCTTCAAGGGATCACTCAGCCAATTGAAACTGTGAAAAGGCCATGCAGGCAGGGGTTGGGATATGAAGAGGGTTCCATCCCAAGGAGGATCTTCCAGCCAGGATATGCCATGGGTCTCCATACATTCTTTATCAAAGGGGAGACCATGATGATGGCTGAAGATGGCAAAAGTTCCGTGATAGCTGTCAAGAGAAGAAAGGCTCTAGATGAAGAAGAAGAAGACTTGGAAGACCTGTGCTTTTAACTTGTTTGTTCTCAAGTGGGGAAGAGTATCAATAACCACCCAAGGGCAGACCAATATTGGATCTCCTGGTTGAGCATACCACCCAAGTCAAAACCATTCCATGAGGCCCAAATACAACAATCCCATGGTTGAACCTCGTACCTTTGTTTCTAGATCTTTTGGATGGGCTTCAGGGCCCACTTACCCACTTTGGGCCCATGTGCCCTCTTCAACCTTCCACTCTTACTAGGCATGCTTGCCCATTTGCTTCCCTCATCAACATCAGAACTGAGGGCTTTTCTCAACATGGGCTCACAGGCCCATTTATTTCTATGATCGGGTCCACGTATCCGTTTACTTTTTTCATCAGTTTTGGACCCATGTGTCCACTTTCTGTTACCATTGGGCCCACGAGCCCCTTTTTCCCCTTTATTCTTATGTTTTTTCTCTCTATTAATTCAGTCATCTTCTAGCAAGCCTCGAGTCACTCAGGCTCATTCTATCTTTTTACTTGAGAATCCCAAAAAAAAATGTCTTCTCTGAAACTCACATTTCCATCAAGGAGACGTCTCTACTCATCCCAGAGGATGCTCCCAATCAGGGATCCCTCTTTTCTGAATCATTGATCGATTTACTCGATCCCCCCTCCACTGTAAATACCACCTTTCCAGCTTTTTCTTCAGTAGGTCAAGTTAGGTTAGGAAATAGGAAAGTCAGAGGTAAGCGAGTTCCAAATAGGTATCTGCAACAATTGGCACAGAAATGCATAGAGTGTGTAAGGCTGCCAAACTTTTTAAAGAATACCATCCAGCTAGATGAAATCCGATATGAGGATGAGCATAACATAGATCATACTTTGGGAGTATATGAGGTGGTATCAGAGAAGGATCCCGAATCCGAGGATGAAATCGAAGACTTGGCTGATGCATATGCATCTGGACTTAGAAGATTTGAAGAACCATCAACCACAGGGAATGAACCAACCAAGGAACTGAATTTAGAAACCCTGGAAGATCCTAAGACTATCCTCATTAGTGCAAACCTCACTCCCTTGGAAGAACAATGCTTGATCAAAGTTTTGGAAGAATATAAGGACACGTTCGCATGGACATATGAAGATATGCCGGGATTAGATAATTCATTGGTTGAACATAGATTAACCTTGAAACCTGGAACTATCCCGGTTAAACAAAAGCTCAGGAGATTCCACCCTGATATTACACTCAAAATGAAAGAAGAGGTCGACAAACTAAACCAAGCAAAATTTATTAAGGTTGTCCTATATCCGCAATGGGTGGCTAACATAGTCCCTGTTATGAAGAAGGATGGACGAATTCGGATTTGTATATACTTCAGGGACTTGAACCGAGCGTGTCCTAAGGATGATTTTCCTTTACCTCATATCGATGTTTTGGTTGATAACACAGCTGGATTTGAAATGATTTCATTCATGGATGGCTATTCTGGATACAATCAGATCCGGTTAGCCGAGGAGGACCAAGAGAAGACCTCATTCACTACACCTTGGGGAACATATTGCTATGTTGTCATGCCCTTTGGGTTAAAGAATGCTGGTGCTACATATCAGAGGGCTATGATGGCTATCTTTCACGACATGATGCACACCCTTGTAGAGGTGTATGTGGATGATTTGGTTATCAAGTCCAAGAATCAGGAAGATCATTCTGAAGTGCTAAGGAAAGTCTTGCAACGAGCTAGAGAATATAAGCTGAAAATGAACCCTAAGAAATGTACATTTTGAGTTTCATCAGGAAAGCTACTAGGGTTCATAGTAAGCAAAATGGGCATAGATATCGACCCAAACAAGGCCGAAGCAATTATTGGTATGCCTCCCCCGAAGAATATGAAAGAGCTTCGAGGTTTGATTGGGAGTCTACAATTTGTCCGCCGGTTTATCTCACAACATTCCCAAAGGAGTAAACCTTTCTATGAGTTAACCAAGGCGGGGACCGAGTTTAAATGGGATTCGAAGTGCCAAGTGGCGTTTGATGGGTTGAAAACATACCTGGCAAGTCCCCCTGTACTTAGACCACCAATTCCCGACAAACCCTTGGTCCTCTACATTTAAGTTCTTGATAACTCTCTTGGGGCTGTCCTTGCACAAGTTGATGAAGAAGGGAAAGAACGAGCTACTTACTACTTGTCCAAGATGTTTGATGCTTGTGAGTTGAAGTACACTGTGCTAGAAAAGACCTGTGCTGCTCTTGTTTGGGTGGTTTAGAAACTCAAGCACTATTTTCTTGCTCACAAAGTCAAGCTCATTGCTCGTATCAATCCCATTAAGTTTCTGTTAGAGAAGACAATCTTGACTGATCGGTTAGGGCGATGGCAGAGCTTCTTGTCAAAATTTGATATCACTTATGTCCCACAGAAGGCAATCAAGGGCTATGCTATTGCAGAACACCTTACCCATCATCCCATACCCGTCTTTGACCCAGTCCGGTCGGAGTTCCCGGATGACGAACTAATGTCAGTCCAATCTTCCAATCTTTGGACATTATATTTTGACGGGGCTCTGAACTCTCATGGTCGAGGGATAGGTATTGTCCTTCTGTCATCTGAAAGTGTCACCATTCCACAGGCTTTTCAGCTTAACTTTCCAACAACCAACAACATAGCTGAGTATGAAGCCTTGCTGGCCGGGTTGGAGGTTGCTCATTTCCATGGTGCCACCGAACTGAGGGTGATAGGTGATAGTCAATTGATCCTATGCCAAGTCCTATCCAAGTATCGAACTTCCCATCCAAACCTCAAACCCTACTAGGAGCTCACCACCTGCTACATCAAGCTATTCTTCAAACTCACCTTTGTCCATGTCCCCCGTTCTCAAAATATTCTCGCTGATGCCTTAGCTTCACTAGCTTCACTATTTGTCCCGCTAGGCAGGCAAGTGCGGACTGTCCACATCTGTAAGAGGTCAATTCCAGCAATTGAGGATGGACATTTTCTGAAGGTTAAGGAGAGGTTCAACAGAAAGGAATACTTGGAACATAAAGAAGAAATCTCCTTAATTGAGTTGGAAGAATTAGAATAAGGTGAAAAACCTTGGTATGATGAGATTGCGAGGTATTGTCAAGATCAGTCATATCTGACTGGATCAACCACCAAATAAAAGAAGGCAATTACAAAAGTATCCTAGAGGTATACAATCCTAGGAGGAGTGCTCTACAAAAGTAGCCTAAGTGGAATCTTACTCAGGTGTCTTGATGAAGAAGAAACCGAGTTGGTGCTGAAGGAAGCACATTCTGGAGTTTGTGGTGGTCATGTGAATGCCCAAGCCCTTGCTAATAAAATCATCCGACAAGGGTATTATTGGCCAACTCTAGAAGAAGACTGCTCCATCTTTGTCCGGCATTGTCATTCATGTCAACTCCATGCTGACAAGATTCATTCTCCCGCATCTTCCCTTCATCCAATTCATGCCCCATGGCCTTTCGCCATGTGGGCTTTTGATATCATTGGCCCCTTTAGTGACCTCAACTCCGAAATGCGCTCAAAATCATTCATTCTGATGGCAATGGAGTATTTCACAAAGTGGGCTGAAGCGGAAGCATTCGTGGAGATTAAAGCGTCAATAGTCTGCTCCTTCATCAAGCGCAACATCATTGCAAGGTTCGGGATCCTCAGCGACATCGTCACCGATAATGGGCCACAATTTCTTTCTCAAGATCTGCGTGATCTTTGCAACAGGTATTGCATTTCATTACATCATTCATCACCATACTATCCTCAAGGCAATGGTCAAGCAGAAGCCACCAACAAAACCTTAATCAAAATCATCAAGAAATCTTGTAAGTCTAGCAAATTTGCCGACTGGCCTGATAAGCTTGTAGATGCTCTATGGGCTTATCGTACTTCTGTAAGGACTCCCACTAAACAAACCCCGTATGCTTTGGCATATGGGATGGAAGCAGTGGTCCCTTACGAAGTATTACTTCCATCTCTCCGAGTTTAGCTCGATAGGGATATTCCTGTTGATGAGAGAAGTGAATGTCTCCTTGCACAGCTTGAACTCTTGGATGAAAGAAGGCTAGCCGCCGCCGAGAATGCCCGGACTTTTCAGAACAGACTTAAAAGGTTTTATCAAAAGAGGGTGGTCGAGAGAAAATTCGAGATCGGTGAGATGGTAGCCAAACGCATATTCGTTAAGCCAGAGGGTCCCCGCTCCAAGTTGCAACCTAACTGGAAAGGGCCTTTTGTAATCACTGAAAAGTATCCAGGTAATGCATATGAATTGACTAATGCATATGGAGAAAAATTGAATCATCCTTGGAATGGAGTTTACCTTAAAAAGTACTTTCTATAGGAGAAACCACTGGTATAATCTCAAGTCATCGATCCTAGGTTGTTCATGAGAAGTCAAGGGCAGGTACCATCTTACACACACAACATCTCCCGATCCTAGAATCCAGACAACCCGACACTTGCGAAAGGCAAGGCAGAAATCTAGAAATGGAAGGAGTACCCTTACCCTATTCTCTTCTACTTGGTCCAAGATAGGGAGAGAAGATTAGAGAGGGGTAGTATCGAAAACACTCTCACCCTAGTAGGAGGCCGTCTCAGAGGGTACAAAAGGGTGCCAAAAGATGGGCAATGAACCCCTCAGGTTAGAAAAAAAAATGATCAACCTGTCTGAATGAGTACCCAGAATGATAGTCAAGGCAAAAGGCACTAAAAGATGGGCAATGTCCCCACGGGTCAAAAACCTGTCCAAATATGTGCCATATAGAAAAGAGCAAAAAAAGAAAGAAAAACCCAAAGAGGTCGAACCCCATTGGGTAATTTGAGTGAGAGTAGAGAAATCCCTCTCAACATCTCCAAACCCTATCAAGGACTTCCTCTATACTCTTCCTCCTTAAGCCCCTTGGGTAGGGTAAACTGACCAAATCCAGGTGGAATCCAAGCCAATCAAAGGAAGAAGGTTAGAAGGATCCTAGGTAGGGAACTTTATTTTTGCACGTGGCATCTACCACTTGAGTCTTGACAAACTCCAAAGATTGATGAACTGTCTCAAATACTAGCATTTTTTCCACAAAAAAAGTTGAATATTTAAAAAAAACCCCAAAAAAATGAATATTTCAAAAACTAAAAAAAAGTGAATATTTCAAAAACCCCCAAAAAATGAATATTTCGAAAATTTTAAAAAAATACATATTTTAAAAAATATAAAAAAGCGAATACTTTTGAAAATCCAAAAAAAAAATGATTGTTTTCAAGAAAACCCAAAAAAAAATTAAATTGCTCAGTCATGATCATTGCCTTAGTTGCATCCATGTTTATTTGACTGTCATGCATATTTCCATTTCTGTATTGCATATCCATTTTTACTTTAATTACCTTGTTAAGAAGGCTCTTCCCTTTGACCTAAGTCAAAGTTGACCATAATAGGCAAAGGGATGAGTCACGGTGAAGATCTAATCCCCTTTCTATCAAGTGTTTCAGGCATTTCAATGTAGAAGAGGAGAAGATTCACACCACGGCAGGTAAGTTCTCTTAAACCTTACCCCTATTTCATTTAAGTCATTTGTTTTATTCCACCTTGTTAAGAAGGCTCCTCCCTTTGACTCAAAATCAAGACAAATGATATATAGGCAAAGGGATGAGTAATGATGAAAATTTAATCATCTTTGTTACGTGTTTTCAGGAGCTGAAGAAGCAAAAAGAGAAGGGCGATCAGGTAAAATTTTTTTTTTTTGAAAAAAAAAATTGCCTCAGGGTGCATGTGCCTTCATCTGGGGGCACATGGCCAGGTGCCCCCGATCGGGGGTACATGGACAAAAAATTCGAAAAATTCATAAAAATATCAAAAAATCAGAAATTGTCTATAATGTTAAAAGTGACATTTTTACTAAAGGAACCATCACCAAAAACTTTGTTTTGACCTCTAAATGATGGTTCTAATAGTGAAAACTTCAGTTGTTCATTTCAGGATAATATGCTTTATATGCCAATTTTGTCTGTTGGGTACTAACAAAAAATGTGCAGGCAACCTTTTAAGTCCTAACAGGTGAATTGGTGAGATCAGTGTTCCCCAAGGAACGTCATGCCAACCTTGCGGCGAAAAGAAAGGAATCACCACCCAGCTGAACATTCTCATGGTGTTGTATTCCGTCAGAAGGCAAGACAAGGATGGACCAGAGATGCTAGTCGATGCACCACGCCTGAAGATTTCACTCAAATACACATTCTCATCAATCTCACATCACATCATCACCATCACTTCATTTTTGCACTTCACATCACTCCTACTATCTGTCACCTAGTTATGTTAGGTCCATTTGATACATATTATATGCATTAATGTTGAAGACCTTGAAAGTGAAAATGACTGGGCCCGAGATCCCCTTCAAAAAAATCTACGAAGGCTTGGTCATTTCTTCACACTCACGGATAAGCCAAAATTGAACATTGGAGGGACGATGGTTCCTAATCGGGTGTCTTGACCTCCAATAGACAATCTATATCTTCAACTATTTTCTACATAATTTTCTATGTTTTCACATCCATCTCCTTTTCATTCTTCATCATTACTAATTTTAACCCTTCATGTTTTATTCTTTTCTTTCTTTTATTCCACCATGTTTTATTCTGTCCTTTCTTTTATCCCACCGTGTCATGGCAAGTGTCATGCCATTGTTTCTTCTTTCCCATCATTCTATGTTAGTCCCACCATTATCTTTCAATCCCACTATGGATTAAGTTTGTTTGGTCATTTTTCGAATAGTTGATTTTCTGCTAGAGCATGATTCATGGTTTTCACGATACCCGAGCAATTTTGTTTTGCTTAAAACAAACCCTTTTAGAATTTGAGGTTATTCCACTCAGAATTAAACTGAGTATTTTGGTTAAACTTGAATGAACTTGAGATTCCAAATATGATAGATTGGTATTCTTTTCATTTTAAGATCAATTTCTCTTTTAAAAACTTTAGCCCATCACAGTACAAGAACACCGCAAAGTTCGGGTTGCTGGCTGATGATGAACCTACGAATTCGAGGACTCCTCACCACGTTGAGGGTTGGCTACATCCTTTTATCCTTTATCATTTACTTTTTCATCTCTCATGCCAAGGGCATGTCTTTTACCAGTCAATTATATGAGGTTTTGATAGAACATGAAAGTGATCTAGAATACTTAGCGAGATTCATTTTGCGGGATCGGGTAGATAAGCGTGTCTATATCTAAACCTTGATACTACCTTTTCAGTCCATCACCATTCCATTCCGCTACACTTATCTACGTTCACTTGCATTCCATTACAATTCACTACGAATCACTCCGCTTCATTACATGTCATTCCCTTACAAAGCCGACATCAAGGCGAGGCAAGCTGTAGACACGCCAAATTCGCCTAATTCAGAGCATAAAACTCATGTTTTATAGGATAACATGTATGATTGATCTTATAATGATGCCGGGTCTTTTAAAGTTGATTTGGAGCTTCGCTGAACGAAATCGGATGCTTTCCGAAGTTTTTCATAAAAAGCCATAATTTCTGAGCAAAAGCCACACGTAAATCGTGTAAACACGAAAATTAACTGAATGACCAATGCCTAATGATCATGCATTAAAGATTATGGTCATATTCACACCCCGACAAGTTTTGTTGCATATCGTGCCTTTCCAGTTTGCCGTCGGAGTCATTTTGACCTATATTGGATCTTCTGTTCACTACCCTAACTTACGGAAAAAATTCTGAAGTTTTGGATGGTGTTATAGCTGATCTGATGCTATATAAAGCTTCTTCGGCCTGTTATCTTTATAACGCAACAAACGGCGTCGAATTCCGAGTTCGGGAGTGTTCGCAATGGCTTCCAGAAGAAGGACGCGCAAAAACAGTCCCATGCGCCCGGGTTCCTGGTCACATGCGCCTGGGACCCAGGGCACGTACCCATGCGCCCTACTAGTGAGGCACGTGACCTCCTGCCCTCACTTGAGGGCACATGCACCCTACCCTGGAGGCATGAGGGACCCAGTTTTTCACCGGGACTCTACCACTGAACCGATCGCCCAGATAAGGTCGAAATTTTCGGAAAAGATGAGATGCGCCCCTTCCAGGGGGCGCATGCACCCTTCAGTAGGGCACAATGTGCCTATTTTTTAGCCCGGATGAGACTCTTCGTTCTCCTATAAATAAACTTTGATTCCGGTCATTCCAAAGGCATGGGCACGACCCCCCAGGCATATCAGGACGTCAAACCACCATCCTTTATTGAGTTTGTGATTTTTAGAGAGATAATTTCGAGTTTTTAGAGAGAGAAAAGTCGGTTCAAGAGAGAGGAAGGCTGTTCTGCAGGTGATCAGCCAGGTCTCTCTTATTCGGCCTCTACAACAGTGTGTGGACGTCTTATGCCTAAGCTCTCTTCATCAAAGTTCTTCCTCTCCAAGTCTTATTCAGTTTTCAATCAACGGCACTTGATTCCGAGGTCGGGGATGGTCGTGACGAGTGCAGAAGCAAAGTCGCGCCTGGCAGATCCTGGACTGCTGCTCGGCTTTTTCGACAACCCAGATTTAGCTATATCTTTCTCTATTCAACTCAGAATCTTTCAGTTCTTTTTCCTATATCTTTGTTTCGTGATTCTCCATCATCCTGTAATTTTTTATATTTTTTTACATTACTTTTATTCTGTTATTCCTAAAATAAAAAAAGGGGTTAGAGATAACCCGAATCCGGTCAGTTTCTAGTCAATTGTGTGTTTCATGTTATTTTATTTACATATACTCCAATTTGTTTAGTTATAATAGTCTATTTCACTTGTTTATTTGTCTAGTTGCATAGAATATCAAGCACCCACCGCGTTGATGACTCTTCTTTATCGGCCGGCCGAAGAAGGAGAAGCTTTAACTCACATTCTTCACGCTAAGGTACACACGGTCATTTTAATTCTATAAATCGGAACCCACGGTTCCTGGCGACCACATTTCTTTCTTCTCACCCTCTTCCCACATGACCCAAACCTCCTCTTTTGTGATCGAGCGACGCCAAGGGATGAAAGTTCGGGGATCAATGTGAGTGTGGGACCTAGGTAAGAGTTACTTTCCGAGTTTTATTCCTTTCTTTTCTCATCCCCTCTTGAGGTGACGATCTGGGTTCACGGACTTCCCTGAAAAGGAGAGGACCCCGTCAAATTTTCAGAGTCGACACTCTCCCTAGAAGGCATCCATGGATGATGGAGCACCGTTCGAGAAGAGTTCTTGAGGCCGGCGTGAAGGGAGAACCTGCTGTGAATGAAGGTTATGTGGATATCGCTGAAGACCTGGCATTTAAACAGTTTGAAAAGTTTCATAGACTATTGGGCCTAGTGGGTCATACATATAAGGACTTATCCATAAGTAAAGGGACAAGGGCGTAATTTATAGAGATTTTATATTTTTATGAAAAAATTTAAAATTCTTTATAAATACTAACGGTTTCAGTTAATCCCAATCAAACCAAGGGTAGAAACCAAGTCCTCATTCTCCTCCCTACCTCCTCTCCCTAGAAGGCATCAATGGATGATGGAGCATCGTTCAAGAAAAGTTCTTGAGGCCAGCGTGAAGGGAGAACCTACTGTGGGTGAAGTTTATGTGAATACTGCTGAAGAAAAAGCATTTAAATGGTTTAAAAAGTTTCATAGGTTCTTCTTCTTCATCTCCAAGGGATTAGGTGAATCCCTATCAGGTATACTTGTACCCTTTTTGATCGGTTTTTGTTTTTTGTCATTTGGTTTTGATTGAGACAGGTTCTAAATAAACTCATAGGAATCGTCGCTTCCACTGCACTAAATTTTTTAAGATGATTCCTTACATATATTTCAAAGATGGACATTCATTTATTAGGTATAAGCAATTATGCTGTGTGGGTAGCTATAGAGCGTGCAAATCTTTATACAACAAAACTACGGGGTTATATTGATGAATCAATTACTTCTAAGAATGATGAATCGAAAGATGTTCAAATATGAAAAGATACTGATGATATTAGCTAGAGATATAAATTTTTTTAGTGGATCCTTCTATTTGTCTAGATTTATTGAATATTTCAAAATTTCAAGAATATTGGATTTATTTAAATAAACGTCACATTCAAAATAGTAGTGCACGAGAATATCAACATCGGTAGGAACCTGATAGGAGAATTGACCATTGAAGAATATTTTACTCAACTTCATCTTATTAGGTCTAAAGTTGATAATATGCATGTTACTAGTCATATTAACAAATGCTCATGTCATATTCAACATGATCATCAACTTTTATCATTTTTTAATGCACCTATGGCCCAAGTTTGGAACTTTATGGGCTCAACTTCGTCATTGATCACCATTACCATATTTCGATGGTGCTCTTGTTGAGCTTAGTGTTGAGGAGATACGTCTTCAAGCTCTTGGATCTTCTGTCACTCAAACAAATTTTATATTCATTGCATCTATGTAGTCCTTCCATTCATGTCCTATAGTATTTAAAACAACTACACCTTTAGAGACTCCTTTGAATCAATTATAGAAAAAAAGCAACTCACAACCTTCAGTTCAATGTCTCTACTATCTTCAATGAGACCATATGAAAGAGAATTGTCATCTTTTACAATGTCAAGCAGCTCGCCTTAACAAGTTCACTACTGGCATTGTTGATGTCGTACCATAGATGACTTCTAGTAGTGAGTTTGTATCTCTTAACCTATTTGATTTAGTACATTCAAGCATTATGTCTACTCCATTACCCTCTATGACATGATTTATTTATTATGACAGCTTCATTGATGGTTGTATTCATTTCACTTGGGTTTTTCTTATGTGACAACGATATGAGCTTTCATCAATATATCGTCCATTTTTCGAAATGGTCTTTACTCACTTTCATTGTCGTATAAAAGCATTTCATTCTGATGGTTCTCATGAATACCTTTCCACTGAGTTTTGTAAAATTTTATCTTCTCATGAGAATTTTTGTCAACAATCATGTCCCTCCACTCCTAAACAAAATGGTGTTGTTGAATGGAAACAACGTAGTATTCCTGACATAGCTCACGCTTGTCTCTTTTCTATCTTTGTCCCTCAAACCTTTTGGGTATTCTCACCTTTGTTTATTTTATTGATATTACTTTCTCATATTTTTTATCTTGGTCCTCTCTTTATGAATGGTTGTATACAATCCCTATAGATTACTGTGTTCTTCACATGTTTTGCGGCACTTGCTTTGTTCTTCTTCCTCCTCAAGAGTGCAGCATACTCACACTTCGAGTAGCTAAGTGTGCTTTTTTGGGATGTAGCAATGAACATTTTAAATAACATTGCTATGATTCTATAGCTCATCACCTCCGCATTTCTTATCGAGTTACATTCTTTGTTAATGATTATTAATTTTTCTTCTCATCTTATGATCTCAACTTTCAATGTGTTGTTAAGCCTTCATCACCATCTGTTTACCTTGGACTACCTACGTATACTCTTTTGAATCTCCTCCTTTGTCTTCTATAGCTCCCATTCAATACGAATTAAGAATTGGTGTTTTACCTTTTCCTAGAGATGCTGCTGATATTGCAAGATAGGACTCATTCTTTTTACACCCTTTTTGGCTTATGCAGATCCTCCACTACGTAATCCTCTACATAGTAGGCATCCTCCAAATAGACTCACTCTTATTACGGTAGACTCTTACACTCTACATTTCTTGCAGCTATTCATACTAACCAGGAGTCCCAAAGTTGTCACCAAGAAGTTAGTTCTCAGAATGGCATCATGATATTAATAAAGAATTGCAAGCTTTTTAACAAACTTAAACTTAGGATATTGTCCCATCTCTAGTGGACATTGTCCTTATTAGTTGTAAGTGAATATTCAAGAACAAAACTATGTCAAATGGCACTATTGAGCGACAGAAGGCATGACTTGTGGCCCATGGTTTTACTTATGAATATGATATTGATTATGAAGAAACTTTTGCTTCTATTGCCAAGATGACTACTATTCATATGCTTATTGTTGTTGTTGTTGTTATTTGATAGTGGTCTCTACTTCAACTTGATATTTAAAATGCATTCTTTCATGGTAATTTTTTTGAGGAGGTATATATGCAATCCCCACAAGGTTTTGTTGATCCACCAATCATGTGTCATCTTCAGAAAGCCATCTATGGACTCAAGCAAGATTCACATGCCTAGTTTGAATGATTTCATCATGCTATTATTGTTGCAGGATTTAGAGAAAATACTAAAGGATTGTGCTTTGTTTGTTCAAGATTCATCTTGAGGACATGTTATTTTACTTCTTTATGTTGATGATATGATTATCACTTGTGATGATGATATTGCCATCTTTTCTCTTAAGCAATATCCTCATCGACAATTTCAGATCTTGGGCCTTTAAATTACTTTCTTGGCATAGAGGTGCCCTATTCTGCTTGTGGTTATCTTCTATCTCAACAAAAGTATATTCATGATGTTTTATAGCTTTCTTCCCTTTCTAATTCTCATACAATAGACATACCCATGGAGGTTCATCTAAAATTGCATCCATCAAAAGGGGTCCATTGGATGATCTCACTCATTATTATCAACTTGTTGGTGCCCTTTCTGATTCTCAGTCAACTTGTTAGTGTAGTTACATCAATTCAATATGTTGCATTACTTCATGTATTATGTTATTTATGTGAGGCCATCCAATGATCTTTATTTCTCTTCTCTACATCAGATTTAGAGCATTGTGTTGACATTGGTATTGATTGGGCTGGAGATCCAAATGATAATTAATCAACTACATGTTTTTGTAACTTTCATGGCAACTTGATTATCTCTTGGCATATAAGAAGCAAATAGTTGTATTCTACTAAAGCATTGAGGCTAGATATCATGCTATGATACATCTATCAAAGTTGTTTGTCTATGATGATTACTTTGTAACTTTCGTATTTCACTGACATCTCCCACTCCTCTTTATTGTGACAACATAAGTGTTTTTTAGATTGCGGGTAACCTATCTTCCATGAATGAATCAAGCACATTGACATTGACCGTCATTTTGTTCATCAATGCTATGTTACCACCGGTTTGTCTCTTACATATCGTCAATTGAGCAACTTGCTAATTTATTCACCAAACCATAAACTACTCCACATTTTCAAGAATTTGTTAGAAAACTCTTTATTCATTATCCGAGGTGAGTTTGTGAGGAGGTGTTAAAATAGCATGTATAAGATTCTACTTCTATATTTTGTAGTTTCTTAAGGTGAATCTTGGCTAGGATTTGGTTATCTATAACTGTCATATTTATGCCTTATATTCTTGTATATATTGAGATCAAAAGAAGATGATCTAACAATTCCTTCTTTACTTCTACCACACATAATAAATGGGGTAAAACTAAAAGGCACATATAAAATTCTTACACAAGTATCAATGGAGAATCTCTCTCATACTATCACCCAAGAACTTCTTCACCTCTAGTAAAATAGTGATCTCATCCCACTATCTTATGCCCTATTTCTTTAGAGAATAAAAATAATATCGTATCAATTTTAATATTGATATTTATAGAGAATAGAATGTCAATATCATAATTGATACATGTGGACACCTAGAGCATATGTAATAATTTATTTTTATTAAGAGTTTTAATATTGATATTGATAGTCAAATACCTATTGATAATTTATATCAATATCAATTCCTAATTGACAGTAATAAAGATGTTTAATATAATTTACCAAACGAGATCTTAAACATTCCTTTGCCAAGCTCTTCATCATCCAGAAGATAGAAAGATCTCATAGGTGTTTGGTTGCATGATAAATTTGTACCTATTTTGTTGACAAAATTTTATAATAAAAAATTATACTAACAAAACTTTAAATTTATCATGCTTTGTGAGATATGGTGATAAAAATAGAGAGTATACATAACTAAAATATGAATAAGAGTTGGGAAAACATACGAAGATATTCATAAAGTTCAAATGAAAATCAATAAAATACAAACAAAGCTAATAAAGCATGTTGAATTTCTCGATGATTGTAAATGCACTATATTGGCTAAATGTGTTTCATAAACATAATATGTTCTTATTGATGATTGAGGAAACTCTCTTTATATGTGGATTGAGGTGATGTGGACTTGAATGGAGCATGGTGATGATTGTACTCTGTGCAAGGGCTTGAGGGGGTGTTGTGGAGCCTTGGATGCATAGTGGTGAGTAATATGATGTGGGAGATGGGCTTGGAATGCCCTAAAAACCTCCAAATGGGGGCCCTTTTATAGCCAAAACAAGGGTACTTTAGGAAGATTTTTAAAACTATTCAATGCAGTGAAGTGCCCCTCCTAATAGGGCGTTAGCATTATGAGACGTGTCATCTCAATTAGATAGCTATCAAAGGGGTCATATCGACCTATTAAGTTGATTTGACCAGGTGCCAGACGCCCCATTAACAGGGTGCCTAGCGCCCAACAAATGGGGTGCTTAGCACCTTATAAATAGGCACCCTGTTTATAGGGCACTTTGACTATGTTTTGACCTTAGTAGGACCAGGATTTCATTGAAATGTGTCGAAAGCCCTGATTTTCCAAAAAACTTGGTTCCGCTGGAAGAATACTCAAATAAACTTCATAAAAATGAGAATTTAAGCTTTCCAGCTAGACTAAAATTGTATGTCTACATTTGTGTGATATGTGATGTGTATATGGTTTTGACGAGGGCATCAAGTCTTTAAGGGATAGATTGTAACACCCTAGTTTGTGATTATGTTAAGAGATTAAATCATTAGACTACCAACAACATTGGTTAACCACTTTTCGGAGATGAAGTTAAAAGAACTCTAAAGTTTGTGTGCTCTATTTGGAGTAAGACTAGGATGAGTGACATGTTGGGAAGGCTGCTAATTAGCATCGTTGTTGGTCTGATCAGCTAATTTAGTCATTACATGAGTGATTTAGCGAATATTTCCACAAGTTGATCAAATGTTGCAATATACTTGACAAGTAGTTGTTTGTTTAAAACCAGCTAAAGTATGAAGTGGAAGTCCACTTCAACATGGCAAGTTCTAGATTTAAAAACAAGATTAGCTATAAAATAAACTATTAAAATGTTATCACACCACACAATAGGAATTGACTTAAATAAAATCTATAATTCAACAATTAATTGAACTATCCACAACATTTGAATGACTGCAAGTGCAATAGATTTCATCATTGCGTCAATGCTAGACCAAGCTTTAGTGTGTTGTTTCTTCATTAAATAGGTGAGTAAGTTGGAGCCTAAACATATGCCAAAACCTGAAGTGGATGTTCTATCATCAGGACATCTGGCTCAATTTGCTTCAGTGAAGACATTGAAAACAAATGCTGAAGGTTTGAATGACATAACAAATTGATAAGTGCCCTTCAAATATTGAAGGATTCTTTTTACAAGTGCCATGTGAGTATCAATTGGGAAAGAAAGAAATTGGCATGCCTTGTAAACTATTGAAGGGACAAGTGCCTGGTTTGGTTTTGGTGACATATTGAAGGGAGCCCACAAGGCTTCTATACAAGGAATAATTAGTAAGCAATTCTCCATCACGCCGAGATATAGTTGCTCTTGCAGCCAATGGTGTTGAAAGTGGTTTGGAATCTTGTCATTGTGCTCTATGAAGTATGTCCAGTATATATTGTTTTAGGTTTAAATGAATATCCTCCCATGATTGACACACCTCAATGCCAAGAAAGAAATTTAAAATACCCAAGTCCTACGTGGAAAAACTTTCTCAAAGGCTTCCAATCAGCCTCCTTACAATATAATAATAGTTTTTAGTTACTATGATATCATCAACGTAAATGAGAAAATAAATAGTCACCCCATTTTGACAAAGTAGGAACAAAGAAGAATCATATTTTGATGATTGAAATGCAATTGATGATAAATGTACATACAATACAAAAAACCAAGCATGAGGTGCTTGCTTGAAACCATATAGAGCTTTGTGCAATTGACAAACAAAGTGAGGATTCATCTTGTCTAAAAATTTGGGAGGTTGAACCATATATATTTCTTTCTCTATGTTTCCATGCAAAAATGCATTATTGACATCCTATTGTAAGTAGGGGTGGGTATTAATCGTGTAATACTGCGATTATTTATTTAAAAAAAAAGTTATTCCTCCCCCTATTTATATCCTATTTTTATCCCCCCGGAATCTCCCTCATTCGAGCCCCGCGGCGCCCTTCTTTTTCCCCCGAAACCCTACCTTTTTCCTCTCCCGGACGCGCAGCCGCCTCCCCGTCCCTTTTTCCTTTTTTCCGCGCGTGCGCGTTGAAGCGCCGCACCGCCGCGGTCGCCGCCGCGTGTCCTCCGCCTCGGCCCTCGCGACGTCGGCCGCCCACGCACAGCCTCTTTTCGGCTTTCCCGCGCGCCCGCGGCACCGCCGCCGCCTCGGTCCTCCGCATCCTCGTACCGCCTCGAGCTCGCCACCCGCCCGCGCGTCAGCCCACCCTCGGTCGCCGTGCGCGTCCGCCGCCCGCCGCTGTGACGCCATCCCCGCCACCTCGTACCGCCTCGGCCCCCACGTGGCACCGTGGCCACCGCCGCACCATGCCAGCCGCCCGCGCGTTGACGCCCCGCGACGCCGCCTCGGGGTGACCGCCGCCGTCCGCGCCACGTCGGCCGCCGACCGCCGTCGCTCGGCCCCGCAGCCCGTTGACCGCTGCCCGCCGCGCGGCACCGCGGCCGCCGCCGCCACATCGACCCCCGTGCGCCCGCCGTGCGCCGCCTGCGCCACCGCCGCGCACGCTGCCGCCAAGCGCCCGCTGTGCGCCGGCCTCTCCTCTCTCCCCACCGCACGGTACTCTCTCCTCTCTCCTATCGCCCTCTCTCCTATTATCCTCTATCAAACTCCCTGATTCATTATTCTTCTTTTACCGGCAGTTTTGAAACCACCTACCCGGCTCGGTTTTTCATCGCCGACGCAACCGCGGCAGTCTCGTCGCCAAATTCAATTTCCTTGGAATTCCGTGCGCCGTTCGCCGTTGCCGTCAAGGTAGGCGTCTCGGCTATTCTTAGCACTCTATATATTTTATTAAATCGTAAAAATTATGTTTAGATCATCATGATTAATAGGTTAGAAATAATGGGCTGTTTTTGATTTATTAGCATGTTTAGATAGAGTTAGATTAATCTGTTTAAACCATGCATGTTTAGATTAAAATAGTTATTCATGTATGTTGGTCATCATGATAGGTTTGTGTATGTTTAAATCTAGCTAGTTTAGTATGTCTGCATCGCGATAAACCTTAAACACATATATCCCGATTAGATAAAAAGCCGATGTAGGGATTAGGCATAATATTGTTAGAATTTAGTTTGTTCTCTTTTATGTGATAGGTAGTTCTGTTTAAGCATGTAATTGTCATGGTTAGGTTGTATATTGCATGATCTTATTTATATGCATTAGTTTGTGATAGACTGTGGTATGGTATGCAAATATGTGGTGCATAGAACCATGGGTGTTCATCTATGTATTTCATGTTTGATTGCCAATTAGATGTTCCTGTTTTACTGTATGAGTTAATTATATGCTTGCATGGTGTGGAATGTGGTTAGTACAGTGAGCTGCATTGTGATGGAAATATACTTCACCAGACTATAGTTCGGTCATGTGGGCAGCAGATGAATTAAAACAATCTGGAGCATCCTTTTGATCCCAGATACCGCGGTTTATCCTAAGTACTCCCCTGCCTATGGGGTACTATGGGATTTAGTTACTATATGTTACTTCCTACTATATGGTAAATCTGGTGCTAGTTTTGTGATGTGACTGCATTTATCTGATGGAGCATGAAATTTACTTAGACAAGTGTCTAGTTGTGTATGTTGGCATAAAGGTTAGTGTCCTAGATGTGTCATTGGTTTTATGTCAGGTTATGTGCATACCTAGAGTAGCCTAATGTGTAGGTTATGTTGGTTTTCATGCATATGGAGTCTAGTTATCATATGGGGTAGTTGATTGACTTTTGCAATCAATTAATTAAAGATATATGATTAGTTAAATCCTATGTATTAAATCTGATTTTTAGGTTTAATATGTATTGTATACCACTAGAATCATTATTATAGTGGGGTAGTTCGGGTGTAAGTCCTACTGAGTCTGTGGTGACTCACCCCTTCCGTTGTTAATATTTTCAGGAGTATCAGGTTTAGCGCAGCAGAAGCGTAGTGGTATTGTGGAATTCGAGGAGCTAGTGGATTACCCATTCAATGTTGGTATTTAATTTGTTTAGATAGGTGTTTTTTTATGGTGATATTATGTTGTAAAGTTTGGAATTATGAATTTGGATTGTAATTTTAGGCTTATTTTGGCTCCAAACCGATATCCTTTCCCGTTACGTCGCCGGATTATCTTCCGCTGTGCATGTTAAAAATCCGGGTCGTGACAAATCGGGTCAACCCGATAACTCGACGTGAACAAACCCGAAATCGTCAGTTTGGTTTGGGTTGAAGACTGTCTTTGGGTCCATCAGGTTGCATAAATATTCAAACAGATGAAAACTGAACCAAACCACAACCCGAAGACTAGCCTCCAAACCCAACCCACCAACCAACGGCCCATTAAGTTTTTATTGATGTTATGGAGAAGGAGTATATAAACAAGGCATGTATTTTAAAATAGTTGATGTGGGACAAATTTCTTTAACTATTTTAAACAGGTTGTTCACCTTTTTAGTTTCGCATCGGATGTATCCAAAGACCTACTCTCAAGGATTCTCTTTAAAAGACTCTATGTGGCCAAGCATAGCTTCACTCCACCCCACGTGAGCATACTCAATGAGTAATAGCTCATTTTAAATTTTTCCTGGGGGAATAAAGATTAAAATATTTATTTAATTAAGTATTTTTGTTATATTAATATCTTTAAGTAATAAATTATATTTTAAATCATTTCAAACCAAACCAAACTTATTTGTAGTGGTTTGGTTCGGTCTAGTTTGAGGTGGGTCTTTAGCTTGGTTCGTTTTTTTTTTTGCTATAAACTAGACGAAACTGAACTGTGCTCACCCCTAACTATAAGATTTCCCACAAAAAGCTATTAGCCACAACTAACACAAGTGGACAAGGATAGCTCATTTTAAATTTTAATTGGGAAATAAAGATTAAAATATTTATTTAATTAAGTATTTTTGTTATCTTAATATCTTTAAGTAATAAATTATGGTTTAAATCATTTCAAACTGATTTGCAGTGATTTGGTTCGGTTCAATTTGAGGTGGGTCTTTGGTTTTGTTCTGTTTAAATTTTTTGCTATAAACCGGACCAAATCGAACTATGCTCGCCCCTAATTGTAAGATTTCCCATAGAAGCTAATAGCCATAGCTAACACAAGTTGAATAGTTGGCAGTTTTACAACTGAACTAAACGTTCCATTGAAATCTATGCCATATTCTTGAGTTTATCCTTTCGCTACTAAATCAGCCTTATAATGAGCTATTGTACCATCATATTTTATTTTGATCTTATATATCCATTTATAGTCAATAATGTTGTCATGAGAAGGAAGGGGAACAAAGCTCAAGGTTCTATTATGTTGTAAGGATGAGAACTCATCTGACATAGCTTTTTGCCAAGCTAAGAACTTATATGCAGTAGTGAAGCAAGTATGTTCAACTTCTAAATGTCTATCAATAGTAAGGGCATATTTCTTTCTATTCAGCACAACTTGATCAGGTTTTGACAAAATTTTAGTTAAAGAACGCAATTTCTTTTGAGGACTGACTAAAACAAGTTTAATAGAAGAAGAAGGAGATGAATGATATACAGGTGCTATAAGTAGTGCATTATTCTTAGGTGAACTTGGAAAGACATAATAAAATATATGATTGTCATCACTATTTGTATGTCCAAAAGACACATAGTTGCTTGAAGTATTAATCGGAACAGGTAAAATTAGAACTGAACTTGTACTATTACCAGAAGAGGAATTGCTCAAAATCCTATAAGAAAAAGTAAGTTCATAAAAAACAACATTCTACTTAATAAAAAGTCTATTTGTTCGAGGCAAAAAATTTTGTACTCGTCATGCTTCAAACTATATCCCAAGAAGACACATCATTCAAATAAATAAGTAAACTTAGTTTGGTATGGTCTTAAGAAGGGATAACAAGCACATCCAAAAGTGCAAAGAAGCTCAAAATCAAGTTTATTTTCAAATAGCTTATGATATATTGAAAAGTTATGTAAAACTAAAGTCAATAGCCTATCAATCAAGTATACCACACATGAGACTGCTTCATTCCAAAAAATGTATGGTAAATTAGCATTGATCAACAATGTCAAACATGTTTCAATGATATGCCAATGTTTTCTCTCCAGTATACCATTTTTATTGTGAGTATTAGGACATGCAACCCTATGTACAATTCCATGACTAGAGAAGAACTTTATCAACTTTTGGTACTCACCACCCCAATCACTTTAAAAATATTTGATCTTCTTTGAGAAGATATTTTCTACTTGATTCTTTAAAAGCACAAAAACAGAATATACTTTATGCTTGGTAGTAAGAGAATAAAACCAAAAAAATTGACTGAAATGATCAATAAAAATAACATAATATTGACAACCATTTTTACTTATATGGGGAGAAGGGCCCTAAAGATCAGATGTAATCAGCTCAATAACAAATTTAGAAACATGTATAGAAGGAGGAAAATATTGGTTGTGACTCTTAGCTAGAATGCAATGAGAACAAAAGAAATATTTCTTTGAAGTATACGGTGTTCTGAGACTAAGAAAGAACTTGAGAAACAATTTTAAGAACTAGATGCCCAAGCCTTTGATGCCAAATAGTCATAGTATGAGCTGAAAAGGTCGTAGGCTAATGATTGTGTTCTGATCCCATGCACCATAATTTATCAATATTGTTGCCTTGAGCCAAGATCTACCATGTCTTGATGTCCTCTATAACACAACGAGTTGGAAAGAATTAAAATCATGCATTGTTATCCATTGTACATTGTAAAACAATTAGCAAACTCTTAGCCAAGATATAACACATTCTTGAGATTAAATGATTGAAAACCTGAACTTCCCATAGAGAGAATTCCAATCCTACACCATTTGCCACCTGCACCTTGTCCTATCCACCATATGGAATTGGATTTCATAACATGCCAAGCTCAGGGGTCATATAGTTATTAGCTCCATAATCTAGATACCAATTTGAGTCAGGTGCGACGTGAAAATAATGTTTACTAGCTAGATTTGAAAAATAGGATTAATTGTTGTTTTGACTACTAAATTAACCATCTTTATAATTTGCATTGTTCTGAAAACTAGCATCATAATGCTTTGAGCATTGTAGAGCAGAATGTCCTCCTTTGTCACAGAGTTGACAAGCACCAATAGTATTCTAATAATCAGTTCGATTTCTGTACTAACTCCTATCAAGACTGTTGTTAAAATTTCCTTGAGAATTGTTTTGAAATTGTCCATGCTTAGCAGCATTGAAACCACCATGATTGAATTTGAATTGACCACCATTTTTCCTTTGTTTCCACTTCCTCTAATAGAAATATTTATTTAATTGTTATAATATTGATTTTGTGAATTGCTTACATTTATGCGGGCTGTGTTGGCATTAAGCTCACTAATTGCATGATATTGTCTTTGAAGAAAAGTTTCCTAACTAGCTAAAATTCCTTGGACATCATCAAGAGACAAAGTAGAGGCATCCATCCTAGTAGTGATTAAGGTCACAAATGATTCACATTCAAGATCCAATCCTCGAAGAATATATAAAAGCATTTACTAGATGAGGTTGGATCTAATGCCATAACAAGTGAATTTGCAATATATAAAGCCCATTGAATGAACTCATTAATTTTCATTGACCACTGCTTCAAGTTTTGAAGTTACACAACTGAGTAAGCCTCATTTTGGAGTTATTGGCTTAGGTGGCATCAACTGCCTTCAAATACCAATTGAGATATTATGACCCACAACTAAGGGCAATGCAGACTCAGAAACCAAAGATACAAGAACAGTCATAACCAAGCTATTGTATTGATTCTAGATCTCAGCATCTAGATTTGAGATCTTCATCATCCGATTGGATAGATCAACAACGATTTCAGGTGGACATGGGATAGTCCTGTCCACCAATCTCTTAAGTTTGTAAGTGCTAAAAAATGGGACAAATTGTACTCTCGAGAGCATAGTTCTCACTATTGAGTGTGACGATAGCATAGTATGAGATGTTAGGAAGACAAATACAAAGCAAAGGGGAACCTAAGAGTGGAGCCAAATTCAGATCCAGAGCCTTTCGTAGGCGAGATAGCATTATCACTTGAAATAGTTGAAGACTATTCCATCGTACTAGGTATAATAACAACACAAATGAAGGATAGTGATGATCACACTCTAAGCAAATGGTTGATATAGCAAAGAAACAGAGCAGAGTCAAGAGGAAGAAGATGAGAGTGAGAGATTTGTTAAATAGAGACATGAACCTTCTGTTCCCTGATGAACCTCTTCTCATTTATATATGATGTATATGTTACAAGAGACGTCATTGTATATATTTATGTGATATAATGAAATAAAGGGAAAAATTGTCAAATACAAATGCAATATGCCTATGTAACGTTCTGCATTGAGCTCAGATCACCTCAGGACCCCTCTTGAGGCAAGCCCCTCAGTCGCCAACTGCCTGAGGCCACGTCGTCTTTGGACCAATGCACTAGATGACCGTCGAACGGTGACAGTAACTTGAACGGTCGCCAACCTGTTAACAGTGTTGTTCCTTGTGTTCGTCACCATCTCATGGCATCATCACGCTGTCAAGTCCTGTTTAATAGTGATATCATTAAAATTTTTTATTTGAAGCAATGCACAGTGTCTCACAGTTTGAACTGCTTCCTCCAGCGACCACAGGTGCCATCCCCTACTCGCACTCCCCTCGTCCGGTGACTATTCGGTGTCATCCCTTGCTCGCACTCCCCTCGTCTAGTGTTCTTAGGGCTATCCATTGTTTGTCCTCCCTTCATCCGCCGTTCGCAGTGCACTCTCTCGGCAGTGTCCTAGTGAATTGGAGCCATCCCAGAGTTCGCATTGCCATAGTGCCATGGTATCTTAATGACTTTGCAATGCCATCCATTTTCGATGATATTTTCTCTCTTTGACAGGTAGCCACGTATTGTCATGCTTACATTTTAATTTTTACATTTACATTGTAAAAACGTCGACTAGGGTTTCTGTCAAATGTTATCTGTGGGAAGTTAGAGTGAAGACAATACGATTGTAGAGTGTGCGGTTGACCAATCCCAAAGCAATGCAAAGGTTTAGTAACATATGTAAACGATTAGGAACCTTTAAAACAGGGATTCGGTAGGCTATGTAAAGGGTTAGTAACATATGTAAAGGGATAGTAACTTCAAAAAAAAGGGGTTCAGTAGGCTACGTAACGGGTTAGTAACATATGTAAAGGGTTAGTATCTTCTGAAATTGGGGTTCAGTCGGCTATGTAAAGCGTTAGTAACATATGTAATGGGTTAGTAACCTTTGAAATAGGGGTTCAATGGGCTATGTAAAGAATTAGTAACATATGTAAAGGGTTAGTAACTTCTTAAAAAGGGATTCAATAGGCTATGTAAGGGGTTAGTAACAAATGTAAAGGGTTCATAGCTTCTTAAAAAGGGGTTCAGTGGGCTATGTAAAGGGTTAGTGGCATATGTAAAGGGTTAATAACCTCTGAAAAAGGGGTTCAATAGGCAATGTAAAAGGTTAATAACATATGTAAAGGGTTAGTAATATCTGAAATTGAGGCTCAGTCGGCTATGTAAAGGGTTAGTAACATATATAAAGTGTTAGTAACTTCTTATAAATGGGTTTCGGGGGCAATGTAAAGGGTTAGTAACATAGGTAAAAGGTTACTAATCTCAGAAACAGGGGTGTAAGGGGCTATGTAAAGGGTTAGTAACATATGTAAAGGGTAAGTAACCTGTTAAAAAAGGGTACAATGGGCTATGTAAAGGGTTAGTAACCTCTAAAATTGGGGTTCAGTGGGCTATGTAAAGGGTTAGTAACATATGTAAAGGGTTAGTAACTTTTTATAAATGGGTTTAGGGGGCAATGTAAAGGGTTAGTAGCATATGTAAAGGTTAGTAACCTCTAAAAAAGGGGTTCAATAGGCAAGGTAAAGGGTTAGTAATATATGTAAAGGGTTAGTAATCTCTGAAATTGGGGCTCAGTCGGCTATGTAAAGGGTTAGTAAGTTCTTAAAAATGGATTTAGGGGGAAATTTAAAGGTTTAGTAACATAGGTAAAAGGTTAGTAATCTCGAAAATAGAAGTGCAGGCGGCTATGTAAAGGGTTAGTAACATATGTAAAGAGTGAGTAACCTGTTAAAAAGGGGTTCAGTGGGCAATGTAAAGGGTTAGTAACATATGTAAAGGGTTAGTAACTTCTAAAATTGGGGTTCAGTGGGTTATGTAAAGGGTTAGTAACATATGTAAAGGATTAGTAACTTCCTAAAAATGGGTTTAGGGTGCAATGTAAAGGGTTAGTAACATTTTTAAAGGGTTAGTAACCTCAGAAACAGGGGTTCAGGAGGCTATGTAAATGGTTAGTAACATATGTACAGGGTTAGTAACATGTTAAAAAGGGGTTTAGTGGGCTAGGTAAGGGGTTAGTAACATATGTAAAAGGTTATTAACTTCTTATAAATGGGTTTAGGGGGCAAGGTAAAGGGTTAGTAATATATGTAAAAAGTTAGTAACCTCAAAAACAGGGGTTTAGGGAGTTCTGTAAAGGGTTAGTAACATATTTAAAGGGGTAGTAACCTGTTAAAAAGTGGTTCAATAGGCTATGTAAAGAGTTAGAAACATATGTAAAGGGATAGTAACATCTATAATTGGAGTATAGTGGGCTATGTATAGGGTTAGTAACTTCTTAAAAATGGGTTTAGGGGGCAATGTAGAAGGTTAGTAACATATGTAAAGAGTTAGTAACCTCGAAAACAGGGGTTCTGGGTGTAATGTAAAGGGTTAGTAACATTTGTACAGGGTTAGTAACCTCAGAAATAGGGGTTCAGGGGGCTATGTAAATGGTTAGTAACATATGTAAGGAGTTAGTAACCTGTTAAAAAGGGGTTCAATGGGCTATGTAAAGGGTCAGTGCATGTCTTCATACGTTTAGATTGTAATTACATGATTCTATCTTGCATGCATCATATGATTGAATTGTTGTAGAAGTGTTTTGCATTTCTCTTTATTTACTTTGGTATATCGGTTGGAAACCAGAACCTCCTCTACGAAGGGACTTTGTCCTGGAGACAGAAACCCTGGTAGAACGACACCACATATCGAGTAAATGAAGTGAGAGATCCAGAAAACCTCTTACCCTTGTTTTAAGATGCAGTTTGGTATGCATGTATGTCGTGTTCAGGGTAATGGTGGTTATTTTATGTAAAGCATGCTTGGATTATCATGAACATGTGTCTACATAGTTTGATTGATAAGAATATAAGACAAAGGGCATATGTAAAGGGTTAGTAACCTGTTAAAAAGGGGTTCAATGGGCTATATAAGGGGTTAGTAACATATGTAAAGGGTTAGTAACTTCTTAAAAAGGGGTTCAGTTGGCTATGTCAAGGGTTAGTAACTTGTTAAAAAGGGGTTCAGTGGGCTATGTAAAGGGTTAGTAACATATGTAAAAGGTTAGAAACCTATTAAAAAGGGCTTTAGTGGGCTATGTAAATGTTTAGTAACATATGTAAAGGGTTGGTAACCTCTGAAAAAGGGGTTCAGTAGATTATGTAAAGGGTTAGTAACATATGTAAAGGGTTAGTAACCTCTGAAAGAGGGGTTCAGTAGGCAATGAAGAGGGTAAGTAACATATGTAAAGAGTAAGTAGCTTCTTAAAAATGGGTTTAGGGTGCTTAGGGGGCTATGTAAAGGGTTAGTAACATATGTAAAAGGTTAGTAACTCCTTAAAAATAGATTTAGGGGGCAATGTAAAGGGTTAGTAACATATGTAAAGAGTTAGTAACCTTGAAAACGGGGGTTCAGGGGGCAATGTAAAAGGTTAGTAACATATGTAAAGGGTTAGTAACCTTGGAAACAGGGGTTCAGGGAGCTATGTAAAGGGTTAGGAACATATGTAAATGGTTAGTAACCTGTTAACAAGGGGTTCAGTGGTCTATGTAAAGGGTCAGTGCAAGGGGTTCAGTGGTCTATGTAAAGGGTCAGTGCATGTCTTCATACGTTTACATTGTAATTGCATGATTCTATCTTACATGCATCATATGATTGAATGGTTGTAGAGGTGTTTTGCATTTCTCTTTATTTACTTTGGTATATCGGTTGAAAACCAGAACCTCCTCTACGAAGGAACTTTGTCCTAAAGATGGAAACCCTGGTAGAACAACACCACGTACCAAGTAAAGAGGGTTATGAACCTCTTATACTGGGGTTCAGTAGAATATATATTTGTGTGTTGTCCATATATTTTTCCTTGATTTATTTGTGCATTGTTTTAATGTTCCAATCTTATTTTATAGACATAGGTCATAAAGTTAGGACTATAAAGCAGAAGTTGGCTGTTGGTGAGGGTCCTTCGGGTGTGAAGGACATTAAGAAGTATGTGCAACACAGGTGTATCATTTCACACTATGAGGATATGGTTGCACAAGTTAACTTTTGACAAGGTCATTTGAAGTTATTAGCAAAGACTCCTTTTGGTATATTCCAGGGCCTCCCAAACTACACATTCAATAATGACATACTCAGGGAAGTCCTTCAGCTACACTGTGGTGGAAAAGTGTTCAACCTACATAGACAACATGTTGAGCTAACTACCATTGATGTTAGCCTAATTTTGGGTTTACCAGACAAGGGTGAACCCATCGATCAATAGGGTAGGCCACGTCATTTAACTCCAGACAAGTTGGTGTTAGGTGGTGGCCTACATTGGGATAACATTTTCAAGGTCCTGAAAAAGCTTGCTGTCGACTCCAAAAATGGGTTTGTCATCTTACGGATCGGCACCTCAAGAAAGGGGATGAGAAAGATAGGAGGGAAACATGGAAAACAACTCTCACCTCAGTCCCACGCTCACATTGATCCCTGAACTTTCATCTCCCGGCGTCACTCGAGCACTGGAGACGGTTCAGGTCTTGTGGGAGGAGAGGGAGGAATAGAATGACTTAGAACATGAATAAAAAAATTGTGGCCGCTTGGAGCCGTGGGCTCCACTTTATGATTAGAAACAAGAGATGACCGTGTGTACCTTAGCGCGAGAGATGATGTGTGAGTTCAACCTTCTTCCTCTTCGACCGGCCGATTAGGGAGAGATCAACCGGTGCTAGCTTGATCAATCTGTGCAACTTAGACAAAGAAGACAAGAAAATAAGTAAAATAAAGATTAGAATTGATTGAAGTATAGTAACTATAAAAATAATAACATAAAATAACAATTGGGAACAAACTCACCAGATTCGAGGTTAGCCCTAACCCTATTTTTTATTCTTTTATGATGTAAGGAATGATGAAAAATTGAATAAAAATGATGCTTAAATATGAACTAAATGATATGAATGAAGATTTAGCGAAGAGAATATGAATGATTAAAGGTAACACAACCCAGGCAAAGTGGCAACCAGGTTGGACAAATTCAATGTAAACTGCATGGCTCTGATGTAGAGACCGCAATAGGTAGCACAAATTTCAAAATCAAGTGAAATTTGTTTCAAAATAAAGAGGACTCACTGGGGGTGGTTTTTTATTAAGACAAGTTTTCTTAAATTCTTTTATAAGTAGTATGAATTTACTTGAAATTTCTGTTGTTAGAAGTTGAAGATCCGGGAACCACCAGCGCGATGTTGATACATGATTTGCCTCTTACACCATAGATGTCCAAATTAAATGATTCTTAATGTAAATTAAAGAGAACTCACTAGGGAACAGTTTATATGAAGGATGTATCAGCTGAGTATGCAGGTAAGTGCAGTGAAATTGACTGAGAAGATGATGACCAAAAAGGGGAGACTTCGGATCTGTCTGCGCAGCGCCGGTGTAGAAGCCATCACAAGCCGAGGAGATGTCAGAATCGATCTCTTTTTGTTGTATATGAAATATAGCTCTATTAAGCACACTTATTCAGAAGGAATATTGGACCTTAAATGATCAGGGAGATCTTTAGAAGCCGATGATGAATAATGCAGCATGTCAGAGCATAGACCGACTTCTTTTCAATTTGAGATGATATCTGGGCACAAAGAGAGGACAATTTAGGGAGGTTGGGATGAGCCTAGGGTGTATGGAGGATAAGGAGAATGGTTTTGGAGGATGGGGATGCCATTCTTAGGTTATTCATATGAGTCTCCCTTTATAGGGGATGAGAAATAAGTAAAAAAATAGCAAGTTTTGATACATCCGACAATAGGTTGGATTTCCTCCATTTAATGATGCTAATTTTGACCATGAAGTTTCTAGATACTTTAACAAGTGATATGAAGGAGAAAATAGTAAGGTAAGGTCATGAATTGTTCAGAGATGTGCCCAATAGGCTGGGCTTGCATGCAATTGGGCTTGAACAGGGGTGCGTGCGGACAGAATTGTGTGTCTGACTTTAGAAGGGCACTGCAGAAAAATGAGAAATCAGAATTGAATGCCATTTGTTGCAATGAAAAGAGGACTCAGAGTGAAAGATTATTTATGTTACAGACTTCTTTAGTAGATATCCATAGAATCCTGTGAAAAATTTGTAAATAGAGGATATGCTGAAAAAAGCATACTTTGGCACACTACCAAGCGGCACGACTTTGGTGCAAAGACCACCAAGAGCAACATGGAAGTCAAAATGGGCTCTCATTGGGCAAACATGGATTTGATTAGAGATCAATAACTCATCCTCATATTTTCAGTAAGCTCCTTGGCTCATCCAAAAGAATGGTTCAACTTGATTTTAGTGGTCTAAAAGAAATATTATCAATGGAATAAGGGTTTAAGCTCCAAATAAGGCCAAATTGGCATGTCTACACTTGCCACTTCTGACAACCTATATGATGTGCAGAGCACCATGAGCTTGTGGGTTGTCTTCATCCTAACTTGCTTTCTTATTCCTAGGTCTAACTTTTCTTGTTCCTAAAATGTTCTTTACTATTTGCAAGATATTGAATCAGTAGGTATATATAATTGGGCTGCTTGTGTACATACCATATTTTTCAAGAAGCTTGGCATGTATGTTACTTAGCTGAAAGATAATAAATCACCCTACTTGGTTGGGTGTGTTGCTATCATTCCTGTAAGTATATTAATGTTCTCTTGAACTGGCTTCACCAATTTCATTCTTACATATGAATGTAATGACATGTCTCACATTCCAACATCGTATTTTGCTTTTTGTTGCAGGAATAGTTCTTTAAGCACGTATGTGCCATTAAACCTTTGACTGCCCGAACTATTCCACGCCTTTTAAACTAGAATATGAGGATGCTCAAGAAACCAATGGAATTCTTGGAGATTTTTAACAATTTGGCAAAGCACACATATGAGGTGAGGATGTGTAAGATGTTAACCTTTTACATGTGCTTTTTCAATACAAATTCTCAGTTGTGTTAACATGTTCTATGGTATTGCTACAGGTGGTGTTGTCCCTCTCCGCAAACGCGGAGGAGGAACACCTCATTACAAGAGAACATTCACAACACATACAGGATGCAGATGAGGGATGTGAGAAGGGTTGCAAAGCTAAGGAGGGGGAGAAATTAGAACACACCCTTCAGCTTGTGCTACAGAGAATGACAGCCTTTGAACTAGAGTTGTAGAATGAAAGAGAAAAAAGAGAAGCTCTCGAAATTAATGTTGAAGAACTAAAAACTCAGCAAACCTTAGGGAGCATGAGCAAGAGCAAGAAGGATGCAGAGGAGGATCCTCATGAGGCCATGGAGGCCTCTGATGCAAGGCTGAGAGAGAGTCCGGTGTAGTCTACAATTCAATCAGAGCCAATTCTCGGTACTCGGCTGGTGTGAGGACCATGATTAATTTCTTGAAGGCAATGATCACAAATGTATTTCACGTTACCGACATTGAAGATTTGCCCACCAAGTTAAGCGAGACTTTCCATAATGTGGATGCCGTGGAGATGCCGTCCCATGGTGCGCGCGCATGTTGTTGTGGTGTGTATTTCTCCTTCCTTGCGGTTTCGATAGGGTTGGTTTATGTTAATTATGCCACAGATACGGTTGTGGATGATCCCAACGAACCGGCCTATCACGCCATAGACACGGTTCCGATGCAAGCTAATGCAGGAGAATACGCAAGGATGAAGAAGCAAACAATAACAAAATAAAAGCAACACAACCTGAGAGAAAAATGAAGTGGCTTAAAAGAAGATAGAGCGCAATGAGATTTAAACAACAAGACAAGTTTGTATGCTGAACATTAAAGGGTAGTAAATGTAGTAGGAGTTGACGAGTGAGATGGAAAACAGGAACCAAAATCAGTTTTGGGGGGTTGCAGGCGCTTCGATATTGTGTCGCCAGGCATCGCAATATCGGGACGTTTTAAACGTAAGCTGGCAAATTTTAAAAGAAAATAGAAAGCAAGGGTCCCGCGGGGACCTAAAAGTGATGTGATACTGAAAAATGGTAAAGAACAACACTTGACAAGTGACGAGTGCTAAAAAGTAAAGTTGACTCGTGCGGGAGTCGATACTTGTAGAGGTTTCGGGCTCGCGGAGCTCGGTTTGCAAATGTTCCAGCAGGGGAGCACCTGGTGTCCCTCTGACAGGATTAACAGAAGAAGGTGGCTGCGCGGGGCCGGTAATGTACCTCTCACGTGGTGAGCGGGGAAATGAGAAGCGGCTCACGTGGGAGCCAAGGAGTAGTGGCTCACGCGGTGAGCGAGAGAGATTCTGACTTAAACGAAAGGAAACTAAATGCGAGTGAACATGAAGACAAAGAGAGTGAATAAAGGACTTACTTGATGGAAGATGCTTTCATTCAAAGAGGCATAACAAGCGACTTTCTTTTGGCTTTAGAGGTCCCACCGTGGTTTCCAAAAAATTCTGTGGACGCCGTGGAGATGCCGTCCCGCGGTGCGCGTGCGTGTTGTTGTGGTGTGTGTATTTCTCCTTCCTTGTGGTTCCGACAGGGTTGGTTTATGTTAATCACGCCATAGACGCGGTTGTGGATGATCCCAACGAACCGGCCTATTACCCCACCTCTTCTCCTTCTTTCTTGCTCCACACTCACCTTGATCCCAGACTACTCAGCCCTTGATATCACTTGGACATCGAAGGACCGGCCCGGGTAGTGAGTAGAATAGAAGGGAAAGAAGGTCAGACAGTAGGTGACATCACTAACACGAACTTAACCTATGGAGCCAAAAAGAGGAAGAGGTTGTGTGGTCACCAGGAGCCAGAGAGGCTCCGATGATTAAAAGAAAAGAGATGAACTGATAAGGGGAAGGATGACCAGTTACCTCGTTGAATGGGGAGATTGTGGTGGGTTCTATCTTCTCCTTCCTCGGCCGGCCGGGGAAGAAGAGCCTTGGAGAAACTCGCTTGCCTGAAAATATGTTAAGAATGAAAGCACAACAAAACAACGATTAGAACTAAGTGGAAAGTAGCAACTATTCGTAAGAAAGAAGAAGGATGACAAAAGGGGTTCAACGAACCGGATTAGGACTAACTCCTAACCCCTCTTAAGAATGATCTAAATGACCTAGTGCTAAAGATTCATTAGGCTTTGCTAGTATGATATGCATGGTGAAGCCGAATGGAAAATAAAACGAGAATAAGGTAAGGAAAAAGATTGTTGGGCCTGCTTCTGGAAGTTGCAGGCGCTATGAGGATGGGTCGCCTGGCGTCCCGTCGGAGGAGCGCTTAAGTCCTCCCAAGGAAGCTTTTGACACGATCTTCTCCTGGTTCCAACAAAGGGTGTCAGATTTCTAACCCATTTTGGAGACTTTTTGAGGCTCTTTGGGATGACTTTCAATGGATTTTAGTGGTATGGGGAGGTTTGGGATGGTTTTTCGGTTGTGTGGAATGGACGGAGTGGAAGAGGTGTAATGGGAGGATTGAATGACTTGGGAATGGGATTGAGGGCTCTATGGTGACTTGGAGGATGATGGGAGGGTGTTGAGATGCTCAAGAAGAGTCTCTCTGTGGAGTTATAGCTCTAGGAATCATTTTTTGGAACCCCTTGAATGTTGGAGAAGGGTCCCCTTTTATAGATCTGCAGAAGTGACCCGGGCGCTCCACCAGCAGGTCGCCTGGCATTGCGGCTTCGGAGCACCTGCTAATCCACTGACAAATCACGGATCAGCACGTTCGATCATACCGGTCGCCACCTACCACCCTGGTGTAGACACGTAATTATGGCCTAGTTGAAGAGCTTAGATTCCTGTTTTCATGAATAATATTTGAGTAACCTTTCAAGGGAATCGAGTTTTCTGGAAAAATCAAGTTTTTCGGCGCATTTCGAAGAAGATCGATAGGCGTTGACCAGAGTCAAAGTGCCCTATATACAGGGCACCAGGCCCTGGCGCCCTATATACAGGGCACCAGGCCCTGACACCCTACTTATAGGGCACCAGGCCCCCTATAAATAGGGCACCAAGCGCCCTACTTATAGGGCACCTGCACCTGATCTGACTGATTGGACAGATTGATGGCTACAGATAAAGTTGCCTTCTTCTTGCCTATAAAGAACCCCCATTTGGAAGGTTTAGCACACACCAAGGGCATCCCCCAAACCCTCTCATCCACCACAACACTCCCAAGGCCGTACAACCTCTCTCCAAGCTCTTAAACCATCCCAAAACCCTCTTCCAAAACCCAAAAAAATCATAGTTGCTTCTTGAAGGGATAGTCCAGCAGAATGAAGTTACCATCTTTTAGGCTATAGAATGACCCGCATCAGGAGGTTTAGGGCACCCCAAGTCCATACACAACTTCATTTCATCCACCACTATGTATTTGAGCCTCCACCACACCCCCTCAAGCCCTTAGATCATCCCGAAATCCTTTCCCAAAAACCCCAAAAACCTGCAGTTTCCTTCTTCAGAAATATGATTTTTCTCCGACTTTGAGGGCCTCTACACTCCATTTACCTTACATCTAGTTCCAAAGCACTCTTCCATTAGCTTCACTTGAGTATTGGCTGCTTGAAGAAGTCCTTCTTCCGTCTTGGAGATCTTCCTACACTCTGGGGCAACGCCGCGAAGAAGAGAAGAAAATCTGCTGGAACTAGTTCCTGGTGCCCTATAAATAGGGCGCTTTGACTTTGGTCAACGCGCCCCATCAAGGGGACACCTGCAGCTAGCGCCCTATATATAGGGCACTAGCAGGGGCAGACCCCGTTTTGCATTTTTTTGAGTTTGTTTACCTTTCCGGTCGATCCGTTACTCCTTCCTTTCATTCTAGCTTCCATTAACATGCCTTTTAGCATGCATTAAGCCACATCTTTGCATCTTCATATCTGTTTAAAAACCTATCAAAAATAGGGGTTGGGATTTAGTCCCAATCCGGTTAGTTCCTTTCCTTTTGCATGTTTGAGTTTGAATTTGAGCATGATTCTACACTTTCACTAGAACTAATGATATTTTCACTTGTTTCTATGTTTTCTTATGGACATTTTTAGGTAAATCCGGCCGAGGTGGAGCTTCAACCGGATCGAAGACAAATGACTCACTAAGCTCTCTTCTTTCGGCCGGCCGAGAGAGGAGAAGTCGGAACCCAACAATCTCCCCGATTCCAAAGGTACAACGTTCATTTCTCCATTTCATTTCTTTTCATTCTACTATATTTTGGAGCCTTTGGCTCCTGGTGACCACAACCACTAACATCCCATCCACCAAGTCCCCAAAGCAAGCGTAGGGGCCGGAAAAGGGGAGATCTATGGATATCCCATTTCGGGTGCTTACACCTTTTCGCGACCACGGTGGAACCGACTTTGCTTTAGTGAGTTCCTCTCTTCTTTCCTAAGAATGTCCACTTGAAAACATGCTTATTTCTCATTTAAGCCATTTCCATTTCCTTGAATTGCTATTTACTTGCTTACATGCTTGTTTGTTTCCTTGGAGTATCACCTTGTTTCTTCGGATTTACTTGTCTTTCGTTAGTCCTTTTAAAAAAGCATAGCGATCTGATTTCTAGCTTTAATTATAAACTTATTTCACCTTAGTATTTTAGATATCATCTTCTTTCATCCCTTGTTAAGTATACTTGTCTATTTCCTTCTAAGCCCAGTTTTCCTTTAGCAAATCTTTCAAAGCATGCTTAGTTAAATTAATGCTTTCTTACATCTTAGTTTAATTTCATATCATTGTTTTGTTCACTTGCCTCCTACAACATCTCATTAATCATTGTATGCCTTTATTTTCTTCTTGCTTTCTCCTTAATTCCTTGACATTTAACTTGCATTTAGTTTGCATTGGAGTTTCGGGTTCGCCCGTTTCCTTAGGACATCCGAGAAGGAAGGCTCTCTCCTCCCAAAGCCCCACACATACAAACACCCCTCTTGGTGGTTGCCAACTCCTCCTTTGGGGATTCCCTCTAAGAAGGACTGGGTAGCTTTCATCAAGGCCTCCGTAAGTCCCCAGACGTGAAGGATTCCCTCTTCACTGATCGGGCTGGTTGTAGCATTTTATCCCAAAACATGGAGTACCTATTACCTATCGTTGTGAAAAGAGTGACAACCTTAGATTGCTCGGCGTTGTGAGAGCATAGGGTCCTACCCATTTATTTGAGTAGACAATATTTCTCTTAACAAGCCATTAATTCGGGGTTGAAACAAAAAAAAGTTTGCGTTAATCATTCCAAGTCTTTGCTATTACTTGTTTGCAAAAAAAATATGAAAATTAAACAAAAATCCTAAAATCACCTAAAAAGAACACAAAAAAAGAGGTTAATTTGCTTGACAACTTGCTTGCCCGACAAAAGAAAATAAAAAAAGGGTAAAAAATCAAAACTAAAAAAAAATCCTTAAGCTTTTATTTGTCAACCCTCTTTTTCTATTGTGTTTTTGAATTTAAGGTCAGGTCGAGTTATCGGAATGGCGGATCAAAGATACGAGCAACTACAATTGGAGTATGAACAATCTTATTTCTATCCTGATGCCGTATGTGCCGTCAATGAACCCGAAGTTCTCCCCGAACCTAGTCAAACTTCTCCTCAACCCAATCCAAATTCACTTTGGGAGGCATTCTCTGATGCCGACCCTACCCAACTTCAGGCTATCAAAGCCATCCTCAAGGGCAAGTCGCCCGCCGACCACATTCCTCCCGAAGGTGGTCTTCACATCTCTACCCTCGGTCAGTGGCACATCAACCCAATGTGCCCACTCATGGCCATTCTCATACCGGGCTCATGGCCCCAATTTCTCCTCATCCGGTGGCTAATCTAGATCATCCCAATTTAAATGTTGTTGTTCCTTCTGGACCACCAGTTTATTCTTCTAATCATCTCAACCCTACTCACCCTTTGGTGCATCCCCCAATGTACCCTTCTTATCCGGCCACTTCGGCCCATCAAATCCCAATCTCGGTGCACCAAGCACCCACTCCTCCTCCTCCTCTTGGAGAACCTTATGTCGATCTGGCTATGATTAACAAAATCAATCACATGGATGTGCAGTATAGAGAGCTTAGACGTTTAATCGACACCAAGGCAGTCCCCGAAATTTCTCTTCCTTCTCTCCCTACTTTTCATCTACCTCCCTCTGAGATGCCGGTATACCATCACTAAAACGGCACTGGTAATCCATTCATTCATATCAAGGACTTTCTGTATGAGTCGGTAATGTCGCAAAATGATCCAAGGGCCCTTGCTTTTATTTTTAGAAGATCATTAGAGGGTTCAGCTTTAGAATGGTTCTACTCGCTTAACTCTTTGGAGGCGAGTAACTTTGAAACTGTCAAAGCTAAATTTTTGCAGAAATATCAAGACAGGGTCGTACCAACATATTCCATCACTGACCTCATGGCCGAAAGAATGAGAAATGATGAAGATTTTACTAGATATGCTGATAGGTGGAGGTCCATGGAAGAAAAGCTTACTGATTCCATTTCAGAACCAGAGCAAGTGAAGATGATCATCACCAACACCACTCCAGGCTTAAAGAATATGTTGGCTTTGCATCACCCCACCTCCATGAGTGAACTCTATGAGAAGACATGGTACATTCAGACACAGCTTAGGGACTCACCTATCATGAACTTGTTTGATCCTAGACCCCGAGCTGTCAAGAAAACTACTTTTACCACAACCGGCCTAGTGACTGAGGGCGTAGTGACAAACGAGAACCTCAATGTTGTAGGGAACCCACCTATAAATTATCAACACCAGTTCAGGAACCCTCAACAAAATCAACCATTTATAAACCCTCGTCAACCTCAACATCAACCTCAGTTCCAGCCTCGTCAACAACAAGCTCCGATCCCTCAGCGACTGCAAGCCCCAGTTCCCCAACCACCACGGCAACAACTGGCCAACTACAACCAAGCACCCACACCCATGGCCTATGAACCCCGAAAGGTTGGACCCAAGAGGAACCATTACCCACTATTGCCGTACTGTCTCATGGATATCTTTAATGCACTCATGGCGGCAGGGCAAATTGCATGGCCAAGGGATAAGTTGGAGTGGCCTCAAAATGTCAACACAGAGCGATACTGCCTGTTTCACAGATATCCTGGGCACACTGTGGAAAATTGTTTTCAGCTTAAAGACTACATCCATGACCATAATGAGCAAGGCAGTATTGACTGGGACCATATGTGGGAATACATCAGAACAGTGAAAAACCAACGACAGCATGCACTAGCTCAGCAACAACAACAACAGAACCCTGGCCTGGGGATCATTCAAAACCCTTTACCTCCACATGCACCCGCACCTAGTAATCAACATGTTAATCCCATCTTGATCTCTTCCAAGGAGTATCATGATCAGGGCCAGAATTGGCAAGTTGAGGGAGCCACCTCCGCCATGCATGTCAACTGAACCGTCCATTCTATACCCCAAGCTACATCAGCTAACCCCATTACTCTCAACCGGCCACCCATCATCCGGGCACCATCACAACCCATCATAACACCACCAGCCACACAACTTCAATCGGGATGGACCCTAATCCACCCGGTTAATCTACCACAAACATCACCACCACTAGGACCCATCATCATCCCGCCCCGAGCAACTGTACCTTCACAACCCACCTACCCTACTATGCCTCAAACCACCATCATTACACCCGTCACAAGAGCTCCCATCATTCGGCCTAACCCACCACCCACAACTACCACCCCATCTATAACTCCTCAACATGCCACAGTACTTAGGAGTGGGCGCATGTTCCAAAGGGTCTTTCCCCAGGCCGGTCAGTCAGGATTAGTACCAGAAGTAGAAGAAGAACACATCGAAGAACCATTGCCTGGGACATCCTATGACTTGCTGAAACATCTTGATAAAACCCCGGCATGGATCTCTATCTTAGAGTTGATCAAAAGATCCAAAGTCCATCAAGAGGATCTCCAACAGTACTTACGGTGAGTAATGGTAAATGAGAGCCTCCCCCCGGAAAAGATCTCATCAGTTTTTGTCCCAAGAAGTGAGTACCCGGCCCTTACATTCACAAAGGAAGAGGTTGGCCAACCCGGAAATAAGGAAATGTGCCTTATGCATCATAGTCCACATCAATGGAGTAGGCATTAAGTCATGTTTAGTCGATATCGGAGCCTCCATTAATGTTCTGCCACCAGAAACATTACATCTTTGTGGAATCCCCGAGGAGGACGTCCGGCCATCTCAAATAACAGTGACTGCATATGATAATTCAAAGAAGCCCGCTGACGGCATGATTACATTGGGTGTCAAACTTGGACCACAGACAGTCACTGTCAACTTTCACATACTAGAGATGGATCCGACATACAAAGCTATTTTGGGACGACCCTATTTGGAAGTATTAGAGGCAGTCGCCTCCACCAATCACCAGTGTCTCAAATTCCCTTACAAGGGACAAGTGATTAAGGTGACAAGAATGCCATTAGACCATCCATCTTCTCCACCACCCCTTGGGTTGCCGAATGAGCCGATTTTGACAATTTTGGATCTTCCATAAATAAGTAAGTAGCCCAGGCAAGTGTGGAGAAGGAAAAGAGAAAAAATTGAAACTAATGGGTGGCATATAATGAAAAGTTTGGGATACCAAGAAGGCCAAGGACTAGGCAAAGAACTGCAAGGCATAGCTGAGCCAATCAATCTAATGAGGTTACAACCAAAAAGCGAGGTTGGGTTGATGGAACAATTGCCAATGGTCAGAATCTCAAAAGCAGATACTTTTTTGGATGCTTAAAAATGTTTTTCATCAAGAAAGATACCATTCAACTGGCTGAGAACAAGGAAGAACAAGAGATGGACCAAGAGAAGAGAAGAGGAACCAACGACCCTGAAGATGACTTGTATCCAGAAATATCTCTTCTGTTTTCCACCGATGAAGAAAGGTCAAGTAATGAACCACTCCAGGCTGAACCACCTGTTGACACTCCCGAGGGTCATATTGCCAAACCGATTCAAGGAAAAGGCCAACCAACTCCAAGAGGGCATTCCCTCACTATGTCATATTTTGGGGCCAATGCCCCAACTCACTGTGATGCTCCTCTCGGGCTTCTTGGCCTGATCCCTATTTCTAGGCCCTCAGGCCCGACTTATGGGTCCACATACCCACTTATTACTCTTAGGCCATCGAGCCCCTTTACTGAATCCGGGCCTCTACGCCCATTTTCGCCAATTCTCGGGACCTCGAGCCCATCTCCTAAACCTGGGCCCTTGAGCCTGCATCCTCCTCCTATTGGGTCCATAAACCCACCTTCTTCTATGATCATCCGGCCTACTGGCCCATCACCTCTTTCTGTCAACATTGGGCCCGAAAGCCCCCTCTATCAAACATTGCTCGAAGTCTTCTCCTCTTTATCAATATCTCCGCCTATTTTGGCTCCCATAGTTGATCTCAGCCCGAATCGGGCACTTGAAGCCCATTCAATCTTTATGTTTAGCACTTCCAAAAAAGCATCATCCTCGAAACTCAAATTTCGATTGAGGAAACATCTCAACTTGCCTCGGAAGGGCATTCGACCCAAGGAGCCACCAGATCCTTGATTGACCTTCTTTGCCCTCCAAACTCTTCAATAAATTCCACTCCCTCCACCTCTTCTTCCTTCTCTTATTTACCTTATTCTTCTTTAGGTTTAGTTTTTAAATAGGACAAAAATAAGAGGTAGGAGAGTTCCAGAAAGATATCTGCAACAGTTCGCTCATAAAAGCTTAGAATGTGCCAAGCTACCGGAGTATCTAGGAAATGCAATCCAGTTTGATGAAATACGATATGAGGAGAAGGATAACATTGATCAAACTTTGGGGGTTTCTTCCTCTCTCAATTTGACATCACCTACATTCAACAGAAGGCAATCAAGGGCTATGCAATTGCTGAACACCTTGCCCATCATCCTATCCCAATCTTTGACCCTATCCAATTAGAATTCCCCGATGAAGAGTTGATGTCCATTCGATCTTCCAATCTATAAACTTTGTATTTTGACAGGGCATTAAACTCCTAGGGTAGAGGGATAGAGATTGTTCTTCTATCACCCGAAGGTGTCACCATTCCACAGGCTCTTCAGCTCCATTTTCCAGCAACAAACAATATAGCTGAGTATGAAGCCTTATTGGCCGGACTGGAGGCTGCTCGCTTCTATGGTGTCACTAAACTAAGGGTGATCGGTGATAGTCAGTTGATTCTCCGCCAAGTGCTAGCCAAATACCGCACATCTCATCCCGGGCTCAGACCATACCAAGAACTCACCACCTGTTACATCAAGCTATTCTCCAAACTCGAATTCATTCATGCTCAAAATATTCTTGTCGATTCTCTCTCTTCTCTGGCATCCTCACTATCTATCCCGCTAGGCAGACAGGTTAGGACGATCTATGTCCGCCGACGTACCATTTCGGCAGTAGAAGATGCACGATTCTTGAAGGTTAAAGAAGAGTTTGAAAGGAAGGAATACATTGAGCAAAAAGAGGAAGTATCTTTGGTTAAGTTGGAGGAATTGGAAGAGGGTGAGAAACCATGGTATCATGAGATCGTGAATTACTGTCAGGATCAGACATACCCACCGGGATCAACTGCCGAAGAGAAAAGAGCCATAAGAAGAGTCTCCCAGAGATACACCATCTTAGGTGGAGTACTTTATAAAAGGAGCTTGGTCGGCGTGCTATTAAGATGCGTAGATGAAGAAGAGGATGAATTGGTACTTAAAGAAGCACATTCTGGAGTATGTGGAGGCCATGTAAATGCCCAAGCCCTCTCCAGGAAAATCCTCGGGCAAGGGTATTGCTGGCCTACTCTGGAAGAATATTGTTCAATCTTTGTCCGGCACTATCATCAATGTCAACTTCACGCCGACAAGATTCACTCTCCCATATCTTCCCTTCACCCGATTCACGCCCCGTGGCCCTTCGCTATGTGGGCTTTTGATGTTATCGGACCCCTTGGTGACCTAAACTCCACAAATAAAACCAAATCCTTCATCCTAACGGCAACGGAGTACTTCACAAAGTGGGCGGAGGTGGAAGCATACGTGGAAATCAAGGCATCAACAATCTGCACCTTTATCAAACGCAACATCATTGCCAGGTTCAGGATCCCAGGCGATATCATCACCGACAATGGACCACAATTAATCTCTCAGGAGCTGCGTGACCTTAGCAACAGGTATTGCATCTGATTTTATCATTCATCTCCATATTATGCTCAAGGCAACGGTCAAGCAGAAGCCACCAATAAAACCCTGATAAAAATCATTAAGAAGACTTGTAAGTCTAGCAAGTTCGCGGATTGGCCAGATAAGTTAGTTGATGCTCTATGGGCCTATCGCACTTCTATTGGAACCCCAACGGGTCAAACTCCTTATGCCCTGGCATTTGGGATGGAGGCGGTAGTCCCTAGAGGAGTATCGAAAGTGCCCATTGCCTTAGTTGGAAAATGCCTCTGAAGGTCTGACTTCTTAAAAAGAAGAAAAGGTGCCAAAAGATGGGCAATGACCCCTCAGGTCGGAAAAAGAATAGACCTGTCTGAATGTGTACAAACAAAAGCCCAAGAGAAAAAGGCTCCAAAAGATGGGCAATGAACCCCTCTGGTCAAAATCAAGCAAAAAAAAGACCTGTCTAAATGTGAGCCATCAAAGAAAAGGGCTAGAAAGAAGGACCCGAGGATGTCAAATCCCAAACGGGCAACGCGGGCACTAGTAGAGAAACAAATTCGACACCCCCGAATCCTATTAAGGACTTACCACCAATCCTCTTCCCTCTTTAACCTTGCGGGTAAGGTTGACCGACTGGATCCAAGAATAGCCATAGCCTGTCAAAGGCGGAAGGTCAGAAGATTCCGGACTAGGCACTTTCTTACACGTGATGCCTACTCTTAACCCTTAGGTAACAATGAGGGGAACCTATGGCAGGCAAGGTAAAGGGTGAGATGGTCGTATCCTTCACACCGAACAACAAAAAAAATCGAATACTTCAAAAACACAAAAAAATCTATAAAGTAAAAACTCTTAAAAATTAAATATTCAAAACACCAAAAAAATCATAAAAGTTTCAAAACATCAAAAACATTATAAAACCATCAAAACCCAAACAAACAAAAAATTTCAAAACACCTAAAAATTTGCTTTCTAGACCGATTAATTGCCTTTGCATTCATGTTTCATTTTAGTCTTGCATATTTCTTTTTGTGCATACTTATGTTTTTCTATTATCTTTACCTTGATAAGGCCGATGTCCCTTCACAAAAGATCAAGGCAACTTTGCCCTCTCCTTGCAAGGGACTAAGCCAAAATAAAGTTCTAATATCTTCTCTCAAGTGGGTGTAGGAACAGAAGAAGACATGCCGGCTTCATATCCCCAGACACTAGAGGAAGCAAAAACAACAAATAAAAATCAAAAATTGTAAAACAAAAGTGGACTACCCCAACCCCTATTAGGACTTGCATTTAGTATTGCATCTATCAAAATAAGTAATATTTGAGATGTTGAAGACCTCAAGTCTAGAAGTGGTTGAGCCTGAGAACCCCTTCAACAAAATCAGTGAGGGCTCAGTCATTCTCTAGGCTTGCGGAAAGGCCAAAGTTGAATATGCGGGGATGACAGTTTCTTTACGGTTGTCCTGACCCGTTATGTTCAACCTATATCTTCAACTATTTTCTTATACTTATTTGTTTTTTTTAAACCCAGCATGCATCATTTCATACATCATCATCCCACCATAACCATTCTCTGCTTTCTCCTTCTAGTCCCACCATGAACCTTTCTAAAGATGGTCTTTTATAGCCCCTAGAGGAGATCTTGATTTTTCGCAGAATCGGTTTCAAACATATTTTAACAATGATTTCATCAAAACAAGAAGTTTTTCCATGTCGAACTGAACCGGTATTGTTGAGTGAAACCTTATGAATTTGAAGAACCCAACCTTGGTTGATTGGCTGTCTCCTCTTTACTTTTTGTAATTTACTTTTCAATGCATTTTTACTAAGTCCAGCACACCATGCAGTTTGGGTCCTGGTCGGTAACAATTCTCCCCCACGTGGGATTTTAGTTATTTACTTTCAGTACTGTTCTTCCCTTTAACCAATCAACCATAGGGAAGGTTTTGATAAGACAAAGGGTAATCTCGGAGTCCGGTAAAGTTTATTCCACTCAACTAGGCCAATGAGGGCGTTTCTAAATCTACACCTTGTCGTCACCTTTTCAGTCCATTTCCACTTCATTCCGCTATACCTCACTACGTTTCACTACATTCGCCTACGCTACATCCGTGTCATTCCCCTACAAAGCCGACGCCAAGGTGAGGCAAGCTGTAGACATGCAATTTTGGCCTAGTTTAAAAGCTTAGATTCTTGTTTTTATGAATAATATTTGAGTAACCTTTCAAGGGAACCGAGTTTTCTGGAAAAATCAAGTTTTTCGGCACATTTCGAAGAAGATTGATAGGCGTTGACTAGGGTCAAAGTGCCCTATATACAGGGCACCAGGCCCTGGCGCCCTATATACAGGGCACCAAGCACTGGTGCCCTATATACATGGCACCTGGTACCCTACTTATAGGGCACCAGGCGCCCTATAAATAGGGCACCAGGCGCCCTACTTATAGGGCACCTGCACCTGATCTGACTGATTGGACAGATTGACGGGACAGTTCTGCAGATAAAGTTGCCCTCTTCTTGCCTATAAAAGGACCCCCATTTGGAAGGTTTAGCACACACCAAGGGCATCCCCCAAACCCTCTCATCCACCACAACACTCCCAAGGTCGTACAACCCCTCTCCAAGCTCTTAAACCATCCCAAAACCCTCTTCCAAACCCAAAAAAACCATAGTTGCTTCTTGAAGGGATAGTCCAGCAGAATGAAGTTACCATATTTTAGGCTATAGAAAGACCCCCATCAGGAGGTTTAGGGCACCCCAAGTCCGTCCACAACTTCATCTCATCCACCACTATGTATTTAAGCCTCCACCACACCCCCTCAAGCCCTTAGATCATCCCGAAATCCTTTCCCAAAAATCCCAAAAACCTGCAGTTTCCTTCTTCAGAAATATGATTTTCCTCCGACTTTGAGGGCATCTATACTCCATTTCCCTTACATCTAGTGCCAAATCACTCTTCCATTAGCTTCACTTGAGTATTGGCTGATTGAAGAAGTCCTTCTTCCGTCTTGGAGATCTTCCTACACTCCAGGGCGACGCCGCGAAGAAGGGAAGAAAATCTGCTGGAACCAGTTCCTGGTGCCCTATAAATAGGGCGCTTTGACTTTGGTCAACGCACCCCATCAAGGGGACACCTGCAGCTAGCGCCCTATATATAGGGCACTAGCAGGGGCAGGCCCCGTTTTGCATTTTTTTTAGTTTGTTTACCTTTCTGGTCGATCCGTTACTCCTTCCTTTCGTTCTAGCTTCCATTAACATGTCATTTAGCATGCATTAAGCCACATCTTTGCATCTTCATATCTCTTTAAAAACCTATCAAAAATAGGGGTTGGGATTTAGTCTCAATCCGGTCAGTTCCTTTCCTTTTGCATGTTTGAGTTTGAATTTGAGCATGATTCTACACCTTCACTAGAACTAATGATCTTTTCACTTGTTTCTATGTTTTCTTATGGACATTTTTAGGTAAATCCGGCCGAGGTGGAGCCTCAACCGGATCGAAGACAAATGACTCACTAAGCTCTCTTCTTTCGGTCGGCCGAGAGAGGAGAAGTTAGAACCCAACAATCTCCCCGATTCCAAAGGTACAACGGTCATTTCTCCATTTCATTTCTTTTCATTCTACTATATTTTGGAGCCTTTGGCTCCTGGCGACCACAACCACTAACATCCCATCCACCAAGTCCCCAAAGCAAGCGTAGGGGCCAGAAAAGGGGGGATCTACGGATATCCCGTTTCGGTTGCTTACACCTGGGTGTCAAGCGTCAGTTGTCAGTGGAAATCCTGGCGCTTTGACATGGGAGAACCTACAATCTACGGCTGACACACTGTAAATTTGGCGCACGCGGAACCTACGGTGTCAGTTGGCCGGCAGAGTTCTAGGCGCTCTGGCAGCGGAGTGCCTGCATCCTCGGTACGATTTCGACAACGCACCATTGACTGATCTGAAAAGCCGGCCATCATGGACGGAAATCCAGGCATCCCGGCAGACGAGCGCTTGGACTGTCGTATGACTTTGAATACGACGTTGTCCAGCCAGATAAAAGGGGGAAAATGTGGGAAGTACTAGGCGCTCCGATGCCACGACGCCAGTCATCGTGATATCTGGGTGCTTAGAGAATTTTTAAGATTTGGTCATTTTTATGTCAAACCGACTTTCCTGACTGACAAAATACAAGTGTTGTCTATAAGAATGGGATTGTAGTTCCTGTAATCTGGCCGAATTCACGTATCTACAGCTTGCCTCGCCTTGGCGTCGGTTTTGCAAAGGTGTGGCGTGGAGTGTAGCGGAGACGACCGTAGTGAGGTGCAACAGAGTGAAGCGGTGGTGGACTGAAAAACTGACGCCAAGGTGTAGATTTAGATACGCGACTCACGACCTAACCAGGCAAATTGAGCTTTATCAGGTTCCGCAATCACCTTTTGTTTCCTTCGGACTACCTCCGTAGTTGATTGGAAGAGAGGTGTGCCGTGGGCACGTGAGGGGAAAATAAAAAGCCTGCTCCATGCGTGTAGGGAACGTCCGAGCGCGGCTCGTGAGTTCATCTTGGTTAGCGGCCCAGCTCTATGGTGTGCTTGTACCAAGAAGGGCTGAACATAAGTTGATTTAAAATCAAAAGAACTTCCAATCGACTGGGATTAAGCCTTTAGGATTCATTCAGGTTCTTACGGGAACTTGATTCGGCTGGGAGTGGAATGATCTCTCATTTCAATAGATACACTAGTTTGCTTTGTCAGAGAAGGCAACTTTTCATAAAGACAAGCAAAACGATGATAACCAAATGTAGATGATGCATGCGGATGTATGCTAGGTAAAAGAAAAAAATAAAAATTAACATTAAGAAAATAGTTGAAGATATAGATCATGAGTAATGGGTCAGGATGCTGATCAGGAACCGTTGTCCCCAAACTCATGATTTTGGCTTATCCGCAAGTTCAGTAAACGACCGTTCCGTCACTGATTTTGTTGGAGGGGTCCTCGGGCCCAGTGTTCTTTGAACTTGTGGTCTTCAACATTTCAGATACTATTATGCTGATAGCTAACATGCAAGCTTAAGTGAAAACAGGACAGCAACACACACATATATACATATATTTATTTTTTTCTCTTTTTTTTATCAAGGCGTCCCCTCGACGCGACACCAAGCGTCCTCCTACCAAAGCGCCTGCACTCCCTGTGCAGATTCTGGTCAAGGCTCTGCCGCCCATCTTGTAATGGGTAAAAGGGGGTTCCCCCTCCCCCAATCCGGCTCTATATGACCCCCAGGCCATCCAAGGGGAGAGGAAACCCTCCTAGCTCCCCTTGGATGACCCTCTTGCATCATTTCTTCCTCCATTCTTGCTTGTTCTTGCTGCCACGGAGCTTCCTCATCGGCTAACCACTCCGTTGAAGGCAAAGAGTCCGGGGCACATATGGAATCGAGTCTCAGTAGGAGTGGTGAGTTTTTGCATTTGACCTTCTTTTAGATGTCTATCCACAACTTTTCACGTTGTTTTTCTTCCCATTTGGGACCCCTTTTGGCCAGTTTTCACCTCCATTTATGCCATTTCTTGCCTTTTGTCGGATTCAACTAGGCGCTCTGTCATCGCGATGCCAGGCGTCGTGTCTTCAGAGTGCCTACTATCTTGGATAGTAGTTCTTGATTCCATTTTATCCATGTTTTGTGCAGGAACCCCCCAACATTCCCGGGTGTGCGCCGCTATAGATTACTCGGCTAGATGGAGCGGCTCCCTGTCTACTTGTGTCACCAGACCGGCGCATTTTTCCGCGACTGGGATCTTCTTGGCATTCTCTTTCATGCCGTCAACATCGATAGGTATCATTGGGACTTTGCCCTTCTCGATGCCTTAGTCGAGTCTTGGCACCCCGAGACCAATACCTTCATTATGGGCACCTATGAGTGCACCATTCTCCTGGAGGAGGCCGAGATTCTTCTTGTCCTTCAAGCCATCCCTCGTCGGCATGAACTCTTCACCTTTGTCCCTACTGAGCTTTTGTCGGCTCACGAGTTCCTTGAGGAGTTCATGAGTTCCACCTTAGCCTGCCAGATCACCCTAGGGGACAAGATCGGTATAGAGGGTCTCCTTAAATGGACCATTGGGGCCATAGAAGGAGCTAGTTGTGATGTTGACCTCTTCCCCGGTATGAAAGGGGCCGCTACTCTTCTTGTTTCCGCCCATCTTTTCCCAACCGAGGATGGTTGGATTCATCTCGGTTGTTTATCTAGCATTCGGGGTGTCTGATGGAGGGAGAGGATCATCACCTCTGTTCTTGGCTTTCTCTTTGATGGCCTTTCCTCGGCGTGCATTGGCAGGCCCATGCATGGCAGTCTCCACCTCTTTGTGGCCTGGTCTGAATAGCATTTTAAGTTCAATGTAGTTGATCATAATGTGTCCACCTCTCGCTACTTCCATCATAGCCCACTTCATACTATAACCCATGTCTTGGGCATGGAAGAGAGGGTCGTTAACACCTGCCTGTCAGTGAAGACTCGCTAAGACTGACGCAAGTATTTCTTTGCCAATGATCTTTCTGCCTTTCTGTGCCCTCCTCCTCCTATGGTAGGGAGAGAGGTTCAAGTCTGCCATTCTCCAGGCATTGATCTCAGGCTGATTACCAGCTCCTCTTTCGTGATATACAACCCCCACCACTGCTTTCCCTAGATTTGTGAGCCAGGTCCATGGTACCTTACCTCTCCCATCTTCCTACCATTAAGGATCATCACTTTGGCACTCCCGATGACGTAGAGGAGTGTTAGAGCATCATTGAGCTCTGGAGAGCTTGCAGGGTTTTCCTCCCGGTTGCGGGAGTGTCAGAGGAGGGTGACAGGGTGGCGTGCTACTCTGCTAGGCTGCGGGCCTTCTTTCAGTGATTGCTGCGGTGGTGGGACACATGTATCTGGTCTTTCGTCTGGCCCTGCGTGGCCGTTTTATGCTTGTCCTTCTGGGCCGTGTGTGGCAATGTTATTTGTTGTTGTTTTTCCGGGCCCTGCATGGCCGTCATGTCGTCTTTTGGGCCCTGGGTGGCCATGGTGTTTGTTGTTGTCTTTCTGAGCCCTGCGTGGCCATGGTGTCTGTTGTTGTTTTTCTGGGCCCTGCATGGCCATTTCATGCTTGTTATCTTATGGGCCCTGCGTGACCATTTGTATTGGAGGCTTCGGCTGAATTTGAACTTCTTTTTTTCTACAAAATGATTAGCATCTTTTCAAAAGGACACATGTGTATGGATATTTGTCACGAACAATGCAATGATACTTTGAGATGCCAATCGAGTAAACAAGTAGAGGAAGCTATAACGTTCATTGAATGAAAGGCAAGGAATGTTAAAATAGGAAATTTTGGCTACTGGACTTCTAAGCGCTCCGATGCCAGGTCGCCTGGCATCGTGGTAGAACGACGCTAGGCGTCCCAGATCCAGGCTACCGGGCTTTCCAGTGACCCTTCACATTTCCCTCGATTTTTGATCTGTCCGTTGGTGGAAGATCCTCGAGGCTGGTGGATTTGTAATTTTTCTAATTTTTAGGGAATTATGCTGATTTTTCTAAATTTTTTTGGAATTTTCTAGAAATTCTTACTCCCATTATATATATGAAGTTATTGCAGTAACTTCATTTTCACGTGCACAATATCTCATTCCAGTTCAAAAAGCTCACATTTTTCGGGGCTCCGTGCGACATCCACACACACCCAGGTCAGTTGATTCCTTCTTAGAAGTTGTAGAACAGGTCGTGAATTTTCCATTTGCATGAGTTTTCCAAGATTTCCAGGATTTTTCGACCGATTTCGACGGCTCAAGGGTCGGTCAATTCTGGCCGGCCTGGCGTCGCGAAGCGACGACGCCAGGAGCCTGGCGTCGCGAAGGCGGAGCGCTAAGATAGTGGAGTTAGAGTGCCAAGCTGGCGCGCTGGCTTCGGGACTCTAGGATAAGCGCTCCGAAGGAGGAGCGCCTACTAATTCCGGAAACATGGGTTTTTTCATGATTTCTATTTGTTCTTGCATAACACTGACCTATTTTTTGGATTTGCAGATGGCGAGGAGACCCCGTTCTTCCCGAGCCCGCCGGAGGTCTCCTTTGCCGGCCCCAGAGTCACCTCCTCCAGCCGAGGAGGTTCCCCTCGTCATGCCGGAGGCCAGGCCGCACCCCCGTCTCGAGGTAAGTTTCCTTCTGCCTTTCATTTGATAATTTATCCAAAATGCATGAAATTAACAGAAGTATTATTTGTGTGCAGGGCAAGCTCTGCTCCTTCATCTCATGGGAGCTAGTCATGTGCATGTACGAGGGCTTGAATTCCTTCCAGAAGAGCAGACTAAACGCCATGGGCTTTGGTCTGCTCCTCTCCTGCACTGCGATCTGGGAGGATCTCTCCCTGATCTAGGCCCTGAGGGAGCGGTGGGACTCGGTCTCCCGCTCCTTCATCTTCCTTTAGGGGCACATGTTGTCCTCATTGGAGGACGTGGTCTGTATTACGGGCCTACGCATACACGGCCGGTCGGTGACCGGCAAGACCTACGAGGATTATTCCAGTTTCTACTGGGACCTTCTGGGTTGACGTTCTGACGTATCCCGGTGGCATGAGGATGCTGGAGTAGGAGGACATTGGGCGGTTGGTGGGGTTCCACTCGGAAGCAGTCCCCAAGGAGGGTGCCCTTCTCTCAGAGGTCAGGGGTCGCCTGACCTCTGAGGTGAAGGCGGAGCTCTGTGGTGAGGAGGGGACAGAGTAGGCAGACAGGGACCTTCGTCGGTTCCTGTTGTTCTTGCTTACCCAGCTTTTGCTGGGCAACAAGGGCGACAGGATCCACCTACGGTTCCTGCCTTTACTCGCCCGCCTTTCGCGGGTAGGCAAGTATGCCTGGGGTGCTGCCATGCTGGGGCACCTCTTCTCTTCCCTCGCCATGTAGTCGGGCCCCATCGGTGTCGCCGGCTTCACCCATTTCCATCAGGTAACTTCTTTCACATAGTATATTTAAAATAAATATCTATTTCAAATATCTGTACCTGACCTATTTACCTGTACCTGACCTGTTTGCGAGGAGGTGAGTCCCTGCTTCTCCTCTTTAACTGTTTGGTGGCATCGTTCTGACATCGTATCGTGCAGGTTCAAGAGTTGCGGGCTCGGGTGACTGAGCTTGCTGGTGCCCGGGAGGCTGCTGAGGAGACCGAGCGGGCTCTTCGGGATCAGGTATGTCCTGGCGTCTAATCCCCTTTTTTTGCAGGTTTCCCGACTTTAGGCCCAGGTGGCCGAGTTAGAGAGCCAACCTCCTTTGACCGATCCCACCCTTCTGACGGAGGTGAGTTTTTATCTGAAACTGTTCTAGTCTTGTTCTTTCTTTGTTGGTTGTTCCTGACCTTTGTTTGACCTTGCAGCTGGAGCAATTGAGGGCCCGGACCTTGCCTGAGAGCGAGCAGATCCTCCGGCTACAGGTCCAGCACTTGGAGGAGGTGTGGACACTGGAGTCGCGGCGGGAGACGGAGCTGCTGGAGTTGGCCCGCTCTCGATCACAGGGTCGGTCGTACCGGACCGACTCCCGGCGGATGACGCTCCATGGCCCGAGTCGGTCGGGCACCACCTCTCGGGCCGACGGCGAGAGGACTCCCCTCCCCCCTCCTGTAGTAGAGTCGGCTCCCTAGGAGCCACCGGTGGAGGGAGGCATCGATTCTGATGTGCTGTCTACCTCTGCTACATAATATGTTGTACGTTTTTGGGCTCATAGTGGATTTAGTCCCTTTTTGCCAATGTATCTACTCCCTTTCTATCTTCTAACTCGAGCACCTGTCGCCTGTCTTTATTAAACCAGAAGAGCGGTTAAATTTTATTTAGGCTTAGCCTCTTGCTTGATGTCAAGACGCATGAGCCTTCTTAACTAGGTAAATAAGAAACATAACTACGTAATGCAGAAATGAAACGTGCAAGATAGAAAATTAAACATGAATGCAACTAGACATGCGGTCAATTTACAAGCACTAACTTGTTTGTATGGTTTTTGGAAATTTGTAGATTTTTTTGTTCTTTCAATTTTTTTTAGATTTGTTTGGGTTTAGGATATATTCATTTTTTTGTTTTTGGATGAAGTAGGTGTTCTCACCATTTGCCTTACTTACGACTGGGTGCCCCCTTCATGGTACGTTTAAGAATAGGCATCACATGTGGGTGATGTGCCTTCTTCTGGGATTCTTAGGCTTTATGCCTTCAATAGACCAGGGTCCTGCTCGGGCTTGGTTGATCAATCCTACTCATGGTGCCTGAAGAAGAAAGAAGTGGGGACAAGCCCTTGGTCAAATTCAAAGGATGTTTGTAGGCACCCAGATGAGCCGGCTCGGCTCGCGTGTGCACGTCGGCGAGGGAGAGAGAAGAAGAGGAGAAGGAGCGTGTGTGGTGGAAGGTGAAGTGTGAGGTCGCCAGGAGCCGAAGGCTCCAAAGTGTGATTGAGTATTAAGCAAATGAACTAGAAGAAGAGAGAGTTTGACCGTCGTACCTTGGGGATGTAAGTAGGGGGAGATTGTTAGGTTCTAACTTCTCCTTTCTCGGCCGGCCGAGAAGTGAGAGCTTTAGGGAGTTCTTTCACCTATGATCGGATTGAAGCTTCACTCCGGTCGATCTACCTAAGAATGTCCTGCACAAAACATGAAAAAAGACAAATGAAAATCATTAGCTCTGGCGCAAGTATAGCATCATGCTTGAGAACGACTCTGAATCATGCAAAAGGGGATGAACTAACCGGATCGGGACGGAATCCCAACCCCTATTTGTGGTAGGTTTTTAAACATATATGAGATGAAAAATGATCTAAGACATGACAAATAACATGATGAACAGTGCTAAGACGAAAAAAGAAGACAAAAACTTGATTGAACGGGCGATCGGACTCCGAAAAAAGACAAAACGAGCTTCTGCCCCTCCTGGTGCCCTATATATAGGGCGCTAGGAGCAGGTGCCCCCTTTATGGGGCGCGTTGACCAAGGTCAAAGTGCCATGTATACGGGGCACTAAGTCTGGCCCGAACAGATTTTCTTCCCCTCTTTGCAACGCTGCTCCGGAGTGCTGGGCGGCTTCCGGGACGAAGTAGGGGCTCCTCCTTGTAGACAATATGCAAATGAAGCAATAGAAGGTGGTTTGGATGCTGGATAAAAGAGGAGCGACGGGTAGAAGCTCTCAAAGTTGGAGAAAAAACATGTTTTTGGGTGACAGAAACAGAAGGTTTTCTGGGTTTTTGGTGGACAATTTTGGATCGTTTTGGGGGCTTATGGGGGGTGAAAATGGCTTAGAAATGTGGTGTTGGATGAGCTCAAGGGTGGCACAAAGTTGGAACCTCCTCCAAGCTCCAAATGGAGGTCTATTTATAGCTCAAAAAAAGGGCACTTTGGCCATTTTCGAAAAACAATGCCACGCGGCATAGCGCCCTGTATATGGGGCGCCAGCATCATGAGGTCTGTCAGGTCGACAAGATGAGTCACTGCGGGGGGTCAAATCAGCCGGTCAAATCGATTTGATTTTGTTCCAGGCGCCCTGTTTATAGGGCGCCTGGCGCCCTATATACAGGGCGCCAGGTGCCCTATACACAGGGTGTTTGGCTCGGCTGATTGCTCTATTGATCCCCTTCGAAACGTGCCAGAAACTTGATCCATCCAGAAAACATGATCTGCTTTAAGTATTCTCCATAAAAACAAGAATTTAAACTCTCCAACTGGGCCAAAATTGCGTGTCTATAGCTTGCCTCGCCTTGGCGTCGGCTTTGTAGGGGAATGAAACGAATGTAGCGTAGGCGAATGTAGTGAAACGTAGTGAGGTGTGGCGGAATGAAGTGGTAATGGACTGAAAAGGTGACGCCAATGTGTAGATTTAGACACGCCTTCCTTAGCTTAGTTGAGTGGAATGAAACCTTACCGGACTCCGAGGTTGGCTTCTGTTTTATCAGAACCTTCCCTTTGGTTGATCGATTGTGTGGAAAACTAAAATCCCACGTGGGGGAGAATTGTTACCGGCCAGGACCCAAACTGCATGGTGTGCTGTGCTCGGTGGAAAGTAAGTTGCGAGAAAGTAAAGATGAAACTAGTAATTAACCAAGGTTGGGTTCTTCAAATTCATCGGGTTTTGCTCAGGAATACTAGTGTGGTTTGAATGAAATAACTTCTTGTTTTGATGAAATCATTGAAACGCGGTTAAACCGGGTCTTCCGGGCAGACCAAAGCCTCCTTAGAAAGCCATAGAAAGACCATAACGGAAAGGTCGGTATGAGTATGATGATGCATGAGATGATGCATGACGCATGCTGGGTTTAAAGAAATACAAATAAATATAAGAAAATAGTTGAAGATATAGGTCAAACGCAACGGGTCAGGACATCCGTGAAGACACCGTCATCCCCGTTTATCTGACTTTGGCTTATCCGCGGGCCTAAAAGGTGACTGAATCCTTCATCGATTTTGTTGAAGGGGTTCTCTGACTCAGCCCTTTCAGACCCGAGGTCTTCAACGATATATATGCAAGATATATATGATAACCCACGTGGGCGTGGCTTATCCATGGCCCACGCAAGGCTCCAGGCGCCCTACTTGTAGGGCGCCTGGTGCCCCGTTTACAGGGCGCCAAGAGCCCTGGTTATAGGGCGCCAGGCGCCCTATTTATAGGGCGCCTGGTGCCCTATTTATAGGGTGCCAGACGCCTTATAAGTTGGGCACCTGTGCGGACTTTAAGCTCGCTCCTTCCCGACGTAGTCTTTTGAGCTCTATAAGAAGGAGGGACCTCCCCTTCTTCTCCCCCACACCAGCTACAATGTTCTTCTTCTTCCTTCGCTCCGATGGCATCCTCCTCCTCTCGTCTGGCTGGTTCAATCGAGATGAAAAGTTTTTCTGAAGTCGCGTGCCATATTCGGAACCGAGTGTCCATGGGAGTGGTAGTGGCTTTATTAAGCACCCCTTTTTGTTTTGTTCCGAAACGTTCTTTTCTGATCGCGTGATTATTCTACAGGACCTTCCAAATTTCCCCGGCGGTCGCCGTTATGGCCAGGTGCTGTGGATAGCTTGTTTGATGGCCGCAATCAACATCCATGTGCGGACTATTCTGAGCGGATGGGGCTTCTCCGGTATCCTAGTCCACGACAACCACCTCCTCAAATATTTCTGGGACTTTTCTCTGGCGGATGCGCTTCTCGAGATGTGGCACCCTAATACTCACACTTTTGTTTTTGACTCCTTTGAGTGTACCATCCTCTTAGAAGAGGTGGAGCTATTCCTGGGGCTTCGTGCCATGCCTGGGTACGGCCAGGCCATGTTTATTTCTGATGGGCCGGTCACCAGTTTGGATTTCCTCCGTGGCTTTATGACCACCGGAGAGGCTCGATCCATCATGATAGGTGGGCGTATTTACACCGAGGCACTGGCGGATTGGTCCATTGGCGTGATTCAAGGCGCCGGTGACAATGAGGACCTACTGCTGCCTGGTGCCAAAGGTGTTTTTGCTTGCCTTGCCTCGGTGCTCCTTTACCCGTGTGAAGACGGGTGGCTCGATCCTACCTATCTTCCTTGCCTCCAAGGCATCTGGTCTAACGAGTGCATAGCCCACTCGGTGTTAGGCTATCTCTATGACGGCATGACCTCTACTAGCGTTGGTAGGCCCATGTTCGGCAACATCCTTCTGTTTATGTGCTGGGCTGACTGGCATTTCAAGTTCAACGTGTGCTTCGGACCAGCCACGGCTTCTCGGATTTTTGCTCGGAGCCCCCTCCAGCCTCTTACCAGCCGTATCTGCATGGAATACAAGGTTATGAACAAGTGCCCTTCGGTGAAGACCCGCGCTGACTGGCGTTTGTACTTTTCGGCTATGAGCAGTGGCGGATTTGTTTGTCCTACCGATGCTATCATGCGCCAGAATGTCCGTGCCTCTACCACTCCTGGGGTGGATATTCGGCTGATCACCAGAACCTCCTTCATCATCTACAACCCACTCGTCTTGTCGAACTGACAGACCTCATAATGCTGGTGCCCCATATACTGGGCGCCATGCCGCGTGGCAATGCTTTTCGAAAATGGCCAAAGTACCCTCTTTTGGGCTATAAATAGACCTCCACTAGGAGCTTGGAGGAGGTTCCAACTTCGTGCCACCCTAGAACTCATCCAACACCACGTTTCTAAGCCATTTTCACCCCCCATACGCCTTCAAACCGATTCAAAACTCTCTCCCAAAAACTCCAAAAACCTGCAGTTTCCTTCTTCAGAAATATGATTTTTCTCCGACTTTGAGGGCCTCTAAACTCCATTTCCCTTACATCTAGTGCCAAAACACTCTTCCATTAGCTTCACTTGAGTATTGGCTGCTTGAAGAAGTCCTTTTTCCATCTTGGAGGTCTTCCTACACTCCGGGGCGACGCCGCGAAGAATGGAAGAAAATCTGCTGAAGCCAGTCCCTGGTGCCCCATAAATAGGGCGCTTTGACTTTGGTCAACGCACCCCATCAAGGGGGAACCTGTAGTTGGCGCCCTATATATAGGGCACTAGCAGGGGCAGACCCCATTTTGCATTTTTTTGAGTTTATTTACCTTTCCGGTCGATCCTTTACTCCCCCCTTTCATTTTAACTCTCATTAACATGTCATTTAGCATATATTGAGCCACTCATTTGCATTTTCATGCATATATAAGCCTTCTAAATAGGGTTGGGATTTAGTCCCAATCTGGTTAGTCTCTTTCCTTTTGCATGTTTGAATTCAAATTTGAGCACGATACTATGCTTTCATTAGAACTAATGAACCTTTCACTTGTTTCTATGTTTTCTTATGGACATTTTTAGGTAAATCCGATTGAGGAAGAGCTTCAACCGGATCGAAGACGAAGGACTCACTAAGCTCTCTTCTTTCGGCCGGCCGAGAGAGGAGAAGTCGGAACCCAACAATCTCCCCGCTTCCAAAGGTACGACAGTCATTTCTCCATTTCATTTCTTTTCATTCTACTATATTTTGGAGCCTTTGGCTCCTGGCGACCACAACCACTAACATCCCATCCACCAAGTCCCCAAAGCAAGCGTAGGGGCCGGAAGAAGGGAGATCTACGGATATCCTCATTTCGGGTGCTTACACCTTTTGGCGTCCACGGTGGAACCGACTTTGCTTTAGTGAGTTCTTCTCTTCTTTCCTAAGAATGTCCACTTGAAAACATGCTTATTTTCACTTTAGTTCTCATTTAAGCCATTTCCATTTCCTTGCATTGCTATTTACTTGCTTACATGCTTGTTTGTTTCCTTGAAGCATCATCTTGTTTCTTCCAAGTTTACTTACTCTCTGTTTATCTTTTTAAAAGCATACCGATCTGATTTCCAACTTTGTTAATCAACTTATTTTACCTTAGTATTTTAGATATCATTTTATTTCATCCCTTGTTAAGTATACTTGCCTATTTCTTTCTAAGTCTAGTTCTCCATTACCAAATTTTTCAAAGCATGCTTAGTTAAATTAGTGCTTTCTTCCATCCTAGTTTAATTTCATATCATTGTCTTGTTCACTTGCTTCCTACAACATCTCATTAATCATTGTATGCTTTTATTTTCTTCTTGCTTGTTTCTTATTCCTTGACATTTCACTTGCATTTAGTTTGCATTGGGGTTTCGGCTCCTTAGGTGATCCGAGAAGGGAGGCTCTCTCCTCCCAAAGCCCCACACACCCAAACACCCCTCTTGGTGGTTGCCAACTCCTCCTCCGGGGATTCCCTCTCGGAAGGACCGGGTAGCTTCCATCAAGACCTCCGTAAGTCCCCAGACGTGAAGGATTCCCTCTTCACTGATCGGGCTGGTTGTACCATTTTATCCCAAAACCCGGAGTACCTATTACCTATCGTTGCAAAAAGAGTGACAACCTTAGATTGCTCGGCGTTGTGAGAGCATAGGGTCCTACCCATTTATTTGAGTGGACAATATTTCTCTTAACAAGCCATTAATTTGAGGTTGAAACAAAAAAAAATTGCGTTAATCATTCCAAGTCTTTGCTATTACTCGTTTACAAACAAAAACTGAAAATTAAACAAAAATCCTAAAATCACCTAAAAAGAACCAAAACAAAAAATTTTCTTGAGGTTAATTTGCTTGACAACTTGCTTGTCCTACAAAAGAAAATCAAGACAAAAAAGGCGTAAAAAATCAAAACTAAAAAAAAATCCTTAAGCTTTTATTTGTCAACCTGCTTTTTCTATTGTGTTTATGAATTTAAGGTCTGGTCGAGTTATTGGAATGGCGAATCAAGGATACGAGCAACTATAGTTGGAGTATGTCCAATCTTATTTCTACCCAGATGCTGTATGTGCCGTCATTGAATTCGAAGTTCTCCCCGAACCTAGTCAAACTTCTCCTCGACCCAATCCAAATTCACTTTGGGAGGCATTTTCTTATGCTAACCCTACCCAAATTCAGGCTATCAAAGCCATACTCAAGGGCAAGTCGCCCACCGACCACATTCCTCCCGAAGGTGGTCTTCACATCTTTACCCCTCGGTCGGTAGCACATCAACCCAATGTGCCCACTCATGGCCATTCTTATACCGGGCTCGTAGCCCCAATTTCTCCTCATCCGGTGGCTAATCTAGATCATCCCAATCCGAATGTCGTTGCTCATTCTAGGCCACTAGTTCATTCCTCTAATCATCTCAACCCTACTCACCCTTTGGTGCATCCCCAATGTACCCTTCTTATCCGGCCACTTCGGCCCATCAAATCTCAATTCTGGTGCACCAAGCACCCACTTCTCCTCCTCCTCTTAGGGAAGCTTCTGTCGATCATGCCATGATTAACAACATCAATCGCATGGATGAGCAGTATAGAGAGCTTAGACGTTTGATCGACACAAAGGCAGCCCCTAAAATTTCTCTTCCTTCCCTCCCTACTTTTCATCTACGTCCCTCTGAGATGCCGGTATACCGTCACTACAATGGAACCGGTAATCCATTCATTCACATCAATGACTTTCTTTATGAGTCGGTAATGAGGCAAAATGATCCAAGCGCCCCTGCTTTTCTTTTCAGAAGATCATTAGAGGGATCAACTTTAGAGTGGTTCTACTCGCTTGACTCTTTGGAGGCGAGTAACTTTGAAATTGTCAAAGCTAAATTTTTGCAGAGATATCAAGACAGGGTCGGACCAACATATTCCATCACCGACCTCATGGCCGAAAGAATGAGAAATGATGAAGATTTTACCAGATATGCTGATAGGTGGAGGTCCATGGCAGAAAAGCTTATTGATTCCATTTCAGAACCAGAGCAAGTGAAGATGATCATCACTAATGCCACTCCGGCCTTAAAGAATATGCTGGCTTTGCATCACCCCACCTCCATGAGTGAACTCTATGAGAGGGCAAGGTACATTCAGACACAGCTTAGGGACTCACCTATCATGAACTTGTTTGATCCTAGACCCCGAGCTATCCGGAAAACCACTTTTACCACAACCGGCCCAGTGACTGAGGGAGCAGTGACAAATGAAAACCGCAATGTTGTAGAGAACCCACCTATAAATTATCAACACCAGTTCAGGAACCCTCAACAAAATCAACCATTTAGAAACCCTCGTCAACCTCAACATCAACCTCAGTTCCAACCTCGTCAACAACAAGCTCCAATCCCTCAGCGACCGCAAGCCCCAATTCCCCAACCAGCGTGGCAACAACTGACCAACTACAACCAAGCACCCCCTCCCATGGCCTATGAACCCCGAAAAGTTGTACCCAAGAAGAACCATTACCCGCCTTTGCCGTACTCTCTCGTGGACATCTTTAATGCACTCATGGCGGCAGGGCAAATTGCATTGCCAAGGGAGAAATTGGAGTGGCCTCAAAATGCCAACACAGAGCAATACTGCTTGTTTCATAGATATCCTGGGCACACCGTAGAAAATTGCTTTCAATTCAAAGACTACATCCACGACTTTAATGAGAAAAGCAGTATTGATTGGGACCAGATGGGGGAATACATCAGAACAGTGAAAAATCAACCTCAACGGCAGCACGTACCAGCTCAGCAGCCACAACAACAGAACCCCAGCCTGGGGATTATCCAAAACCCTTTACCTCCACATGCACCCGTGCCTGGGAATCAACACGTTAATCCCATCATGATTTCTTCCGAGGAGTATCACGATCGGGGCTAGAATTGGCAAGTTGAGGGAGCCACCTCCGCCATGCATGTCAACCGAACCGTCCATTCTATACCCCAAGCTACATCAGCCAACCCCGTTACTCTCAACCGGCCACCCATCATCCGAGCACCATCACAACCCATCATAACACCACCAACCACACAACTCCAATCGGGATGGACCCTAATCCGCCCGGTTAATCCACCACAAACATCACCACCACTAGGACCCATCATCATCCCGCCCCGAGCAACTGTACCTTCACAACCTACCTACCCTACTATGCCTCAAACCACCATCATTACACCCATCCCAAGAGCTCCCATCAATCGACCTAACCCACCATCCACCACTACCACGCCAACTATAGCTCCTCAACTTGCCACAGTACTCAGGAGTGGGCGCATGTTCCAAAGGGTCTTTCCCCAGGCCGGTCAGTCAGGATTAGTACCAGAAGCAGAAGAAGAACACATCGAAGAACCGTTGCCCAGGACATCCTATGACTTATTGAAGCATCTTGATAAAACCCCGGTGCGAATCTCTATCTTAGAGTTGATCAAAAGATCCAAAGTCCATCAAGAGGTTCTAAAACAATACTTACAGCGGGTGATGGTGAATGAGAACCTCCCCCCAGAAAAAATCTCATCGGTTCTGGTCCCGAGAAGTGAGTACCCGGCCCTCACATTCACAAAGGAAGAGTTAGCCGACCCAGAAATAAGGAAATGTGCCTTGTGCATCACAGTCCACATCAACGGAGTAGGCATTAAGTCATGTTTGGTCGATACCGGAGCATCCATTAATGTTCTGCCACCAGAAACATTACATCTTTGTGGATTCTCCGAGGAAGACATCTGGCCATCTCAAATAACAGTGACTGCATATGACAATTCGAAAAAGCCTGCCGATGGCATGATTACATTAAATGTGAAGCTTGGGCCTCGAACAGTCACTGTTGACTTCCACATACTTGAGATGGAACCAACCTACAAAGCTATTCTGGGACGGCCCTATTTGGAAGCACTAGAGGCAGTCGCCTCCACCAATCACAAGTGTCTTAAATTCCCTCACAAGGGACAAGTGATTAAGGTGACGAGCATGCCCTTAGACCATCTATCTTCTCCACCATCACCCCTTGGGTTGCCAAACGAGCCAATTTTGACAATCTTGGATCTTCCAGAAATAAGTAGGCAGCCCAGGCAAGTGTGGAGAAGAAAAAGAGAGAAAAATGAAACTATTAGTTGGCACATAATGAAGAGTTTGGGATATCGAGAAGGCCAAGGACTAGGCAAAGAACTGCAAGGCATAGCTGAGCCAATCAATCTAATGAGGTTACAACCAAAAAGCGGGATTGGGTATGATGGAACGACTGCGAATGGTCAGAATCTCAAAAGCAGATACTTTTCTGGATGCTTACAAAAGTTTTTCATCAAGAAAGAGACCATTCAATTGGCTGAGAACAAAGAGAAGCAAGAACTAGGACAAGACAAGAGGAGAAGAACTAATGACCCTGAAGATGACGTGTAACCTGAAATATCTCTTTTGTTTTCCACCGATGAAAAAGGGTCAAACAATGAACCACTCAAGGCTGCACCACCTGTTGACCCACCTGAGGGTCATATTGCCAAACCGACTCAAGGAAAAGTCCAACCAACTCCACGAGGGCCTTCCCTCATTATGTCATCTTTTGGGGCCGACGCCCCAACGCGCTGTGATGCTCTCCCCGGGCTTCTTAGCCCGATCCCTATTTCTAGGCCCTCAGGCCCAACTTATGGGTCTGCGTACCCACTTGTTTTTCTTGGGCCATCGAGCCCCTCTACTGAATCCGGGCCTCTGCGCCCATTTCATCTAATTCTCGGGCCCTCGAGCCCATCTCCTATACCCGGGCCCTTGAGCCCACATCCACCTCTTATTGGGTCCATGAACCCACCTTCTTCCATGATCATCCGGCCTACTGGCCCATCACCTCTTTCTATAAACGTTGGGCCCGAAAGCCCCCTTTATCAAACATTACTCAAAGTCTTCCCCTCTTTATCAATATCTTCGCCTACTCTGACTTCCGTAGTTGATCTCAACCCAAATCGGGCACCTGAAGCCCATTCTGTCTTTATGTTTAGCACTCCCTAAAATACAATGCCATCCTCGAAACTCAAATTTCGATCGAGGAAACATCTCAACTTGCCTCGGAAGGGCATTCGACCCAAGGAGCCACCAAATCCTTAATTAACCTTCCTTGCCCTCCATCCTCTCCAATAAATTCCACTCCATCCACCTCCTCTTCCTCCTCTTATTTACCTTCTTCTTCTTTAGGTTTAGTTTTCAATAAAAATAGGACAAAAATTAGAGGTAGGAGAGTTCCAAAAAGATACCTGCAAGCTACCAGAGTATCAAGAAAATACGATCCAGTTGGGTGAAATTCGATATGAGGAGAAAGATAACATTGATCAAACTTTGGGGGTTTCTTCCTCTCTCAGTTCAACATCACCTACATCCAACAGAAGGCAATCAAGGGCTATGCAATTGTTGAACACCTTGCCCATCATCCTATCCCAATCTTTGACCCTATTCAATCAAAATTCCCCGATGAGGAATTGATGTCCATTCGATCTTCCAATCTATGGACTTTATATTTTGACGAAGCATTAAACTCCCAGGGTAGAGGGATATGGATTGTTCTTCTATCACCCGAAGGTGTCACCATTCCACAGGCTTTTCAGCTCCATTTTCCAACAACAAACAATATAGCTGACTATGAAGCCTTGTTGGGCGGACTAGAGGCCGCTCACTTCTATGGTGTCACTAACTAAGGGTAATCGGTGATAGTCAGTTGATTCTCCGCCAAGTGCTGGCCAAATACCGCACATCTCATCCCTGGCTTAGACCATACCAAGAACTCACCACCTGTTACATCAAGCTATTCTCCAAACTCGAATTCATTCATGTTCCTCGTGCTCAGAATATTCTTGCCGATGCTCTCGCTTCCCTGGCATCTTCACTATCTGTCCTGCTAAGTAGGCAGGTTAGGACGATCTATGTCCACCGACGAACCATTCCGGCAGTAGAAGATGCACGATTCTTGAAAGTTAAAGAAGAGTTTGAAAGGAAAGAGTACATTGAGCAAAAGGAGGAAGTATCTTTAGTTGAGTTGGAAGAATTAGAAGAGGGTGAGAAACCATGGTATCATGAGATTGCAAATTACTGTCAGGATCAGATATGTCCACCAGGATCAACTGCCGAAGAGAAGAAAGCCAAAAGAAGGGTCTCCCAGAGATACACCATCTTAGGTGGAGTACTTTATAAAAGGAGCTTGGTCGGTGTTCTATTAAGATGCGTAGATGAAGAAGAGGCTAAATTGGTGCCTAAAGAAGCACACTCTGGAGTATGTGGAGGCCATGTAAATGCTCAAGCCCTCGCCAAGAAGATCATCAGGCAAGGGTATTATTGGCCTAATCTAGAAGAAGATTGCTCGATCTTTGTCCAGCACTGTCACCAATGTCAACTTCACGCCGACAAGACTCACTCTCCCGCATCATCCCTTCTCCCGATTCATGCCCCATGGCCTTTCGCTATGTGGGCTTTTGATGTCATCGGCCCCCTTGGTGACCCAAACTCCACAAACAAAACCAAATCCTTCATCCTAACTGCAACGGAGTACTTCACCAAGTGGGCGGAAGCGGAAACATACGTGGAAATAAAGGCATCAACAGTCTGCACCTTCATCAAGCACAACATCATTGCCAGGTTCGGGATCCCAGGCGACATCATCACCGACAACGGACCACAGTTCATCTCCTAGGAGCTGCGCGACCTTTGCAACAGGTATTGCATCAAATTGCATCATTCATCTCTATATTATTCTCAAGGCAACGGTCAAGCAGAAACCACCAAAAAAACCCTGATAAAAATAATTAAGAAAACTTGTAAGTCTAGCAAATTCGCGGAGTGGCCAGATAAGTTAGTTGATGCTCTATGGGCCTACCGCACTTCTATTCGAATCCCAATGGGTCAGACCCCCTATGCCTAGGCATTTGGGTTGGAGGTGGTAGTCCCATACGATGTAATCATTCCTTCCCTCCGAGTCCAGATCGATCGAGACATCCCGATTGATGAATGCCGAGATTCCCTTCTTGCGCAACTCGAACTCTTGGATGAAAGGAGGCTGGCCGCTGCCGAGCATTCTAGATCTTATCAGAATAGACTTAAAATATTTTATCAGAAGAGGGTGGTGGAGAGAAAATTTGAAACTGGTGAGGTCGTGCTTAAAAGAATATTCGTTAAGTCGGGCGGTCCCCGCTCCAAACTTCAACCTAATTGAGAGGGTCCGTATGTGATTTCAGCTGTTTATCCCGGTAATTCATATAAGCTGACTAATGTAGAAGGAGAAGAACTAGCTCATCCCTGGAATGGTGTATACCTCAAAAAATACTTTCCTTAAAACAAAAAAGACAAAAAATCTATAAAATCCAAAAGTGTGAAGAATGATAATAACATCTAACGCTTGCTTGCTCGGTGCACCGACTTGTCACTTAGGGAAATAAGGATAGGCATCATACTGCACACACTACACGCCTAACTTTGAGATCTGATGATCGGAAGTCAGAGAGAAAGCTAGGCAACGCTTGGCAATAGAAGGTCAACCTAATCCCATTCTCTTCTCGTTTCGGTCTAGAATAGATGAAAGGGGTTAGAATGAGGAGTATCGAAAGTGCCCATTACCTTAGTTGGAAAATGCCTCTGAAGGTCTGACTTCTTAAAAAGAAGAAAAAGGTGCCAAAAGATGGGCAATGACCCCTCAGGTCGTCCAAAGAATAGGCCCGTCTGAATGCGTACCAACAAAAGCCCAAAAGAAAAAGGCTCCAAAAGATGGGCAATGAACCCCTCAGGTCAAAATCAAGCAAAAAGAAAAGACCTGTCCGAATGAGGGCCATAAGAAGAAAAAGGGCTAGAAGGAAGGATCCAAGGATGTCAAATCCCAAACTGGCAATGCAGGCGCTAGTAGAGAAACAAATTCGACACCCCCGAATCCTATTAAGGACTTACCACCAATCCTCTTCCCTCTTTAACCTTGCGGGTAAGGTTGACCGACTGGATCCAAGAAGAGCCATAGCCTATTAACGGCGGATGGGCAATGATCCCTCAGGTCGGCAAAAGAATAGACCTGTCTGAATGTGTACCAACAAAAGCCCAAAAGAAAAAGGCTCCAAAAGATGGGCAATGAACCCCTCAGGTCAAAATCAAGCAAAAGAAAAAAAAACCTGTTTGAATGCGGGCCATCAAAGAAAAAGGCTAGAAGGAAGGACCCAAGGATATCAGATCCCAAACAGGCAATTCGGGCACTAGTAGAGAAACAAATTCAACACCCCCGAATCCTATTAAGGACTTACCACCAATCCTCTTCTCTCTTTAACCTTGCGGGTAAGGTTGACCGACTGGATCCAAGAAGAGCCATAGCCTATCAAAGGCGGAAGGTCAGAAGATCTCGGACTAGGCACTTTCTTACATGTGATGCCTACTCTTAACCCTTAGGTAACAATGAAAGGCACCTACGGCAAGCAAGGCGAAGGATGAGATGGTCGTTTCATTCACACCAAACCAAAAATATTAAAAACTTCAAAAACCTAAAAAAATCTATATAGTCAAAAATCTATAAAAATTAAAACACTAAAAAAATCATAATAGTTCCAAAACATCAAAAACATTATAAAACCATCAAAATCCAAACAAATCAAAAATTCCAAAATGCCTAAAAATTTACTTTTTAAATTGACTAGTTGCCGTTGCATTCATGTCTTGCATATTTCCTTTTATGCATACTTATGTTTTTCTGTTATCTTTACCTTAATAAGGCCTAAGTCCCTTGACAAAAGATCAAGGCAAGGGACTAAGCCAAAATAAAGTTCTAATATCTTCTCTCAAGTGGATGCAGGAACAGGAGAAGGCATGCCAGCTTCATATCCCCAGACACTTAGAGAAAGCAAAAACAACAAAAAATTGAAAATTGAAAAAAAAGTGGACTACCCCGACCCCTATTAGGACTTGCATTTAGTATTGCATCTATTAAAATAAATAATATTTGAGATGTTGAAGACCTCAAATCTAGAGGGGGCTGAGCGTGAGAACCCCTTCAACAAAATCAGTGAGGGCTTAGTCATTCCCTAGGCTTACGGATAGGCCAAAGTTGAATATGCGGGGATGACGGTTTCTTCATAGATGTCCTGACCCGTTATGTTCAACCTATATCTTCAACTATTTTCTTATACTTATTTGTATTTATTTAAACCTAGCATGCATCATTTCATACACCAACATTCATCATCCCACCATTACCATTCTCCGCTTCCTAATCCTGCCATAGCCTCCTTCCAGTCCCATTATGAACATTTTAAAAATGGTCTTTTATAGCCCCAGAGAAGGTCTTGATTTTTCAGAGAATTGGTTTCCAACGGGTTTTAACATTGATTTCATCAAAACAAGAAGTTTTTCCATGTCGATCTGAACCGGTGTTGTTGAGTAAAACCTTATGAATTTGAAGAACCCAACCTTGATTGATTGGCTGTCTCCTCTTTACTTTTCGCAATTTACTGCATTTCTACCGAGTCCAGCACACTATGCAGTTCGGGTCCTGGCCGGTAACAATTCTCCCCCACGTGGGATTTTAGTTATTTACTTTCAGTACTATTCTTCTCTTTAACCAATCAACCAGAGGGAAGGTTTTGATAAGACAAAGGGTAATCTCGAAGTCCGGTAAAGTTTTATTCCACTCAACAAGGCCAATGAGGGCGTGTCTAAATCTACACCTTGGAGTTACCTTTTCAGTCCATTACCACTTCATTTCGCTACGCCACATTATGCTTCGCTACATTCACCTACGATTCATTCGTGTCACTCCCCTACAAAGCCGACGCCAAGGCGAGGCAAGCTGTAGACACGCAATTTTGGCCTAGTTGAAGAGCTTAGATTCTTGTTTTTATGAATAATATTTGAGTAACATTTCAAGGGAACCAAGTTTTCCAAAAAAATTGAGGTTTTTGGTATCTTTCAAAGAGGGCGGTGCCCTGCATATAAGGGCACCTGGCGCCCTACTTATAGGGCACCAGTCGCCCTACTTATAGGACACCAGGCGCCCTATAAACAGGGCACCTGGCGCCCTGTATATAGGGCGCCTGGTGCCCTGTATACAGGGCGCACAGGGCGCCTGGAACCAAATCAAATCGATTCGACGGCTGATTTGACCCCCCACAGTGACTCATCTTGTTGAACTGACAGACCTCATAATGCTGGTGCCCCATATACTGGGCGCCATGCCGCGTGACAATGCTTTTTGAAAATGGCCAAAGTACCTTTTTGGGGCTATAAATAGACCTCCATTTGGAGCTTGGAGGAGGTTCCAACTTCGTGCCACCATAGAACTCATCCAACACCACGTTTCTAAGCCATTTTCATCCCCCATAAGCCTTCAACCGATTCAAAACTCTCTCCCAAAAACCCCAAAAACCTGTAGTTTCCTTCTTCAGAAATATGATTTTTCTCCGACTTTGAGGGCCTCTACACTCCATTTCCCTTACATCTAGTGCCAAAACACTCTTCCATTAGCTTCACTTGAGTATTGGCTGCTTGAAGAAGTCCTTTTTCCATCTTGGAGGTCTTCCTACACTCCGGGGCGACGCCGCGAAGAATGGAAGAAAATCTGCTGAAGCCAGTCCCTGGTGCCCCATAAATAGGGCGCTTTGACTTTGGTCAACGCACCCCATCAAGGGGGAACCTGTAGTTGGTGCCCTATATATAGGGCACTAGCAGGGGCAGACCCCATTTTGCATTTTTTTGAGTTTTTTTACCTTTCCGGTTGATCCTTTACTCCCCCATTTCATTTTAACTCTCATTAACATGTCATTTAGCATATATTGAGCCACTCATTTGCATTTTCATGCATATATAAGCCTTCTAAATAGGGTTGGGATTTAGTCCCAATCTAGTTAGTCTCTTTCCTTTTGCATGTTTGAATTCAAATTTAAGCACGATACTATGCTTTCATTAGAACTAATGAACCTTTCACTTGTTTCTATGTTTTCTTATGGACATTTTTAGGTAAATCCGATTGAGGCAGAGCTTCAACCGGATCGAAGACGAAGGACTCACTAAGCTCTCTTCTTTCGGCCGGCAGAGAGAGGGGAAGTCGGAACCCAACAATCTCCCCGCTTCCAAAGGTACGACGGTCATTTCTCCATTTCATTTCTTTTCATTCTACTATATTTTGGAGCCTTTGGCTCCTGGCGACCACAACCACTAACATCCCATCCACCAAGTCCCCAAAGCAAGCGTAGGGGCCGGAAGAGGGGAGATCTACGGATATCCTCGTTTCGGGTGCTTACAGGCTCAAGGTTCCTCATCTCTCCCATGTTCCGTCTGTCAAGGATCGTCAGATGGGCACGGCGTCTGACGATGAAGAATGCCAGAGCATTCTCACTATCTGGGGAATCTGCAAGAGTTTCTCGCCGAGTGCCTGCATGGACGAAGATGAGGTCTAGAAGAGCCAATACATGGAGAAGCTGAAGAAGCTGCGCAGTGGATGACTTGTATCTTCTTTTGATTGTGTCCAGTCATATGTTGTTTGCTTTTTTTATGTTTAGGACTTGATCAGTGTAGGTCTAGGGTTTGCTTGATGTAGTTCCTTTTCAAGTCGTGTTTGTGTACTGTCAGTGTTAGTATCCAACAAAAATATGCAAAAAGGAATTGAATATCAATGTTTTGCTGATGAATTTGTGTTTTTCATGAAGAATATTACTTGCAGACATGTTCTAAAAATTTTGAAAATTTTAACCATGACACATTATATTTTCACCCCTGCACTTTTTCTTCATTTCACCATCAACTTTTCTAGTTTTTCTACTGAGCGGGACCTTCTCGAGGTGTGTAGTGTGCTGTGCAGATACGATAGTAAGTCTCTTCGAATTGCAAACTTGCAGTTTATTTCATTATCTTCGTTTTTGCAGAAGGGATCGAACCGATCCGGAGTCGTTCCGGATCGGAACGGGAAGAGAGAAGGGGGCCAAACCCCCTAGCGCCCCCTTGATGGGGCGCTTCGCTCTGCCTGGCGCCCTATCAATGGGGCGCCTGGCGCCCTATAAAGGGGGCGTCTGGTCTAGGCGCCCCATAAATGGGGTACCTGGTCATCAGGCCCCGTCTTCCTTATTTTGCTGTTTTGGGCCCGTTCTAACACTTTGAAATGATGCAGATGACGAAGAGGTCCCGTGTCGAGCGTGGCGGTGCCTCCGATGCCGCCGGAGCCTCTTCTTCCGCCGGTGCTTCCTCCTTCGCCGGGGCTTCCTCCTCCGTCGGGGCTTCTAGTTCGGCCGACCCTGGCCCATCGGACCTGCCTTCCCTCCATCCTCCTCCAACCATCTCGGTAACCGAATCTTAACTTCCTCTTTTGAATTATTCATGATGATTGTTTCTAACATGATTGTTTGTTTGTGCAAGGGAAGATCAAGTTCGGATATCCTGGGAAATGGTCTTCCATGCCTACAAGGGGTTGAAGGATTTCTAGAAGGTACGACTGGTTGCAATGGGTTTTGGCCCATTGCTCCGCTGCTCTGCCTTCTGGGAAGACCTCCCCCTGATCCAGGCTTTGAGGGAGAGATGAGATTCCACTACCCATTCCTTCCTCTTCCCCTTGGGGCATATGGTTCCCATTTTGGAGGACGTTTCCCGGATTACGGGTCTTCGCGTCCATGGTCGCGCCATCACCGGCAAGACCTACCGCGATTACTCGACTATGGTCTAGGACTTTCTGGGTCATCCGATCCCACACTGCCCCGGCGGACTGCGCGTTATGAAGCGCACAGACATCGGGAACTTGCTCGGTCTGGGCAATGCCAGTGTGGGGAAGGATGACCTGGTGGCGGATGTACTCGACGCGTTGACGAAACGCGTCGAGCGCTACTTGGTCGGTGAGGAGGGCACCTCCAGGCCGACCAGGATCTCCGCCGGTTCCTCCTTTTCTTTCTCACCCGTCTTCTGCTGGCCTCAAAGATGGACAGGGTGCACTTGCGGTTCCTTCCCTTTCTTGCCGACCTGTCGAAGGTTGGTGAGTATGCATGGGGTGCCACTATGTTGGCGCATCTGTTCTCCTCGCTGGCGATGGAGAGCGGTCCGGTTTCAGTAGCCGGCTTTACTCCATTCCTTCAGGTATGCCTTGCTCTTTTGTTCATCATTAATTCTGCCTTGTCTTTTAGTGACTAACTGAGTTTTCATTGACAGGTATGGAGTTACTACTACATCCCTTTGGGTCGTGCCTTGCTGAAGGCTGACCCCGAGTACCTGCTCATCAGTAGCTGGGTTGCCACTCGGTCTGCTTCTTCCCACCCCTACCAGGTGGAAAACCTGAGGAGGCAGCTGCTCTGCTTCTCCCACCATGGGGTATTCTGCTATTTTTATTTTTAGTCTCTCGATTCTTATTATTCACTTTCTTGCCTTGCTTTTTCATGTGGTCTGGTGCCCATATTCAGACCTTCATCTGGATCGGCAGCCGTGGGTATCGGAGGGTCGTCCGGTCTTTGGCTGTGACACCTTTCTTATCTGCCTGAACGAGATGGAGCCACTGTGGGTGCGTCTCACGACGCGCTCATTGGGGCTTCACCAGGAGTGGGTAGACCACCCCCCTTACCCGCACCTATGTCATTCTACCTGCGGCCTGATCCAGGAGATCGACTGGAAGAAGGAGGGCCAGTTTGCTGTTCGGATTTGGAAGAAGGGTGGCACCCCAGTGACTTCTAGCGCATCTGACAGTGGTGATTATCTGTGTCGCTACATGGCGACATTTGCCCACCTTTTTACTGAGGGTGGAAAGGTATGCACTTGTTGTTTTCATTACCGTCCTTCCTTTTCTTGATGTTTAACCGTATGCTGTTTTCAGAGTATTCAGGAGGAGCTGTCTCGCTTGAGGGCAGGGACAATATCTTTGGAGGCTGAGCTGGAGCGACAGGTATTTTCTGTACTTTGCACCTTTCCATTGCCGGTCAACTGATCCTTCTTTTCTTTCTTTCAGCGATGCCGCTATCGAGGTGCGCGCCGACAGCTGCGTGGGCGCGACGATGAGGTAACGTTCCTTGCCTTTCTTTAATATCTTTGATGAATGTTGTTGACCGTTTCCCTTGCCTCTTTTCAGATCTCACGGCTCCGCGAGCGCGTGGCCGAGCTGGAGTTGGGTTCCCACCCAGCTGCCCCCGAGCCGACGGTCTTTGATGAGCCTCCAGAGGCCCCCTTCGAGCCGTTTGACTTCGGCCAGCCCATGCGTCCTGAGCTCCCTCTTCACCATCTTCCTCTCGATCCTCCTTCCTTCATACCTACCGACCCTGGGAGCAGTTCTTCAGAGACGGGTTTTCTCCTTGAGGTGATTACTGTTTCTTTCTTATGCTGTCTTCTTCCTTTATTTGCCTTGCTAACCTTCTTTTCTTTTCTTGCAGATTGCCCAGCTGAAGTAACGGGTGTAGGCCCTTACTACCGAGGTGAATTTTCGTGACTTCCTTCTGTTTTACTTTGCTTGATTCTAACACTCTCTCTTTTGTAGAACAAGGATCTTTGGGTGAGGATCTCCGACCTCTCTGCGGGGGGTGCTCCGCCTTCTACTAGTGATCCCTCGGGTCTCCAGGACAAGGTACATATCTTTTTGCTTTGTTCGTCATCATTTTCTTTCTTTCCTGACATTCTTCCGGTAGGTGATGGAGCTACAGAGGGAGCTCGGGCTCGAGCCCCTCGTAGGCATTCCGGATTCTGGTCCTTCTTCTTCCGAGGTACGATGTCTTTATTAAGATTTTAGACTGGGAATTCATGGACTAACGCTTCTTTTTGGTTTCTACAGACTGCTCAGAGAATAGAGAAGCTGACACAGGAGGTACAAGTTTGATTCTTTTCCTTAAACTGCTTTTCTTGTCGCTGATGCATCTCTTTGTCATCTTGTAGGTCGGGAGACTGGAGGCTCGCGTGGTCGAGCTGTCATGACCAGAGTCCGAGCAGATCCTCCATCCTCGCCTTGAGCACTCCAGAGAGCTCAATCGGGTGGAGGAGGAGCATCGTCAGTTGATGATGCAGGTGTTGCAGTCTCGATCTCGGAGCCACTCCCACCGCTCCGACTCCCGTGGGACCACGCTGAGGGGACCTACCCACTCGGGTTCCTCTCAGACTAGTAGTCATAGGAGGAGAGGTGAGGAGAGACTTGCCATGCCACCTCCGGGTGATCAGGCCCCAGCAGAGGGAGGCGGCGATTTGTGATGTGCCGGCCCCTTCTATCTTTGTTGTACCTTTCTTTTCGTAGTGATAGTTGTTGGCTTCTTTTCCTGACTCCCTACATTTACTCAAACGGCGATTAGAACTTTATTTAGGCTTAGTCCCTTGCAAGAAAAGGGCGAAACTGCCTTAATCTTTTGTCAAGGGACATGGGCCTTATCAAGGTAGAATAACAGAAAAATATAAATATGCACAACAGGAAAACATGCAAGACTGAAATTAAATATGAATGCAAAGGCAACTAGTCAATTAGGAAGCAGATTTTTAGGTGCTTCAAGATTTCAGATCTGTTTTGGGTTTTGATGGTTTTACAATGTTTTTGGTATTTTGGGTTTTTTTTATGATTTTTTGGGTGTTTTGGATATTCACTTTTTAGGATTTTTGACTTTATAGATTTGTTTGGTACTTTTTGAAGTATTTGATTTTTTTGTTTGGAGTGAGGGACATGATCATCTCATCCTTTGCCTTGCTTGCCATAGGTGCCTTTCATTGTTACCTAAGTGTTAAGAGTAGGCATCACGTGTAAGAAAGTGCCTTGTCCGAGATCTTCTGACCATCCGCCGTTGATAGGCTATGGCTCTTCTTGGATCCAGTCGGTCAACCTTACCCGCAAGGTTAAAGAGGGAAGAGGATTGGTGGTAAGTCCTTAATAGGATTCGGGGGTGTCGAATTTGTTTCTCTACTTGCGCCTGCATTGCCGGTTTGGAATTTGACATCCTTGGGTCCTTCCTTCTAGCCCTTTTTCTTCTGATGGCCCTCATTCGGACAGGTCTTTTCTTTTTGCTTGATTTTGACCTGAGGGGTTCATTGCCCATCTTTTGGAGCCTTTTTCTTTTGGGCTTTTGTTGGTACGCATTCAGACGGGCCTATTCTTTTGCCGACCTGAGGGGTCATTGCCCATCTTTTGGCACCTTTTTCTTCTTTTTAAGAAGTCAGACCTTCAGAGGCATTTTCCAACTATGGCAATGGGTACTTTCGATACTCCTCATTCTAACCCCTTTCATCTATTCCGGACCGAAATAAGAAGAGAATGGGACAGGGTTGACCTTCTTTTGCCAAGTGTTGCCTAGCTTTCTCTCTGACTTCCGATCATCGGATCTCAAAGTTAGGCGTGTAGTGTGTGCAGTATGATGCCCATCCTTATTTCCCTAAGTGACAAGTTGGTGCATCGAGCAAGCGAGCATTAGATGTTATCATTATACTTCACACCTTTGGATTTTATAGATTTTTTTGTTTTGTTTTTGTTTTGTTTTTTTGTTTTAAGGAAAGTATTTTTTGAGGTATACACCATTCCAGGGATGAGCTAGCTCTTCTCCTTCTGCATTAGTTAACTTATATGAATTACCGGGATAAACGGCAGAAATTACATATGGACCCTCCCAATTATGTTGAAGTTTGGAGCGGGGACCGCCCGGCTTAACGAATATTCTTTTAAGCACAACCTCACCAATTTCAAATTTTCTCTCCACCACCCTCTTCTGATAAAATATTTTAAGTCTATTTTGATAAGATCTAGCATGTTCGGCAGCGGCCAGTCTCCTTTCGTCGAAGAGTTCGAGTTGCGCGAGAAGAGAATCTCGGCGTTCATCCATCGGGATATCTCGATCGATCTGGACTCAGAGGGAAGGAATGATTACTTCATATGGGACTACTACCTCCATCCCAAATGCCAAGGCATAGGGGGTCTGACCCATTGGGGTTCGAATAGAGGTGCGGTAGGCCCATAGAGCATCAACTAACTTATCTGGCCAGTCTACGAACTTGCTAGACTTACAAGTCTTCTTAATGATTTTTATCAGGGTTTTATTGGTGGCTTCTGCTTGACCGTTGCCTTGAGGATAATATGGAGATGAATGATGCAATCTGATGCAATACATGTTGCAAAGGTCACGCAGCTCCTGGGAGATGAATTGCGGTCCATTGTCGGTGATGATGTCGCCTGGGATCCCGAACCTGGCAATGATGTTGCGTTTGATGAAGGTGCAGACTGTTGATGCCTTGATTTCCACGTATGCTTCTGCTTCCGCCCACTTGGTGAAGTGCTCCGTTGCAGTTAGGATGAAGGATTTGGTTTTATTTGTGGAGTTTGGGTCACCGAGGGGTCCGATAACATCAAAGGCCCACATAGCGAAAGGGCCATGGGGCATGAATCGGGTGAAGGGAAGATGCGGGAGAGTGAATCTTATCGGCGTGAAGTTGACATTGATGACAGTGCCGGACAAAGATCGAGCAGTCTTCTTCCAGAGTAGGCCAGTAGTACCCTTGCCTGATGATCTTCTTGGCGAGGGCTTGAGCATTTACATGGCCTCCACATACTCCGGAGTGTGCTTCTTTAAGCACCAATTCAGCTTCTTCTTCATCTACGCATCTTAATAGAACACCAGCCAAGCCCATTTTGTAAAGTACTCCACCTAAGATGGTGTATCTCTGGGAGACCCTTCTTTTGGCTTTCTTCTCTTCGGCAGTTGATTCTGGTGGACATATCTGATCCTGACAGTAATTCGCAATCTCATGATATCATGGTTTCTCACCCTCTTCTAATTCCTCCAACTCAATCAGAGATACTTCCTCCTTTTGCTCAATGTACTCTTTCCTTTCAAATTTTTCTTTAACCCTCAAGAATCGTGCATCCTCCACTGCCGGAATGGTACGTCGGCGTACATAGACCATCCTAACTTGTCTGCCTAGCGGGATAGATAGTGAGGATGCCAGGGAAGCGAGAGCATCGGCAAGAATATTTTGAGCACGAGGAACGTGAATGAATTTGAGTTTGGAGAATAGCTTGATGTAACAGGTGGTGAGTGTCGACTCTGGAAATTCGATGGGGTCCTCTCCTTTTCAGGGAAGTCCGTGAACCCAGATCGTCACCTCAAGAGGGGATGAGAAAAGAAAGGAATAAAGCTTCGAAAAGCAAATCTCACCTCGGCCCCACACTCACATTGATCCCCTAACTTTCATCCCTTGGCGTCGCTCGATCACCAAAGAGACGGTTCTGGTCATGTGGGAGGAGGGCGAGAATAAAATGACCGTGTGTACCTTAGCTTGAAGAATGTGAGTTAAAGCTTCTCCTTCTTCGGCCGGCCGATGAAGAAGAATCCTCAATGCGGTGGGTGTAGACACGCAATTTTGGCCAAGTTGGAGAGTTCAAATTCTTGTTTTCATGAAAAATATTTGAGTAACCTTTCAAGGGAACCGAGTTTTCTGGAAAAATTAAGGTCTTTGGCACATTTCAAAGAGGGCAAAACCCTGTGTATAAGGGCACCTGGCGCCCTACTTATAGGGCACCAGGCGCCCAATAAACAGGGCACCAGGCGCCCTATATACAGGGCGCCTGGATCCAAATTAAATTGATTTGATAGGCCGATTTGACCCCCCGCAGTGACTTGTCTTGTCGATCTGACATATCTCATGATGCTGGCGCCCCATATATAGGGCGCTATGCCACATGGCACTGCTTTTCGGAAATGGCCAAAGTGCCCTCTTTTGGGCTATAAATAGACCCACATTTGGAGCTTGGAGGAGGTTCCAACCTCGTGCCACCCTATAGCTCATCCAACACCACGTTTCTAAGCCATTATAATCCCCCACAAACCTTCAAATCGATCCAAAATCGTCCACCAAAAACCCTAAAAACCTTCTATTTCTGTCACCCAGAAACATGATTTTTCTCCAATTTTGAGAGCCTCTATCCGTCTCTCCTCTTACATATAGCATCCAAACCACCTTTCATTAGCTTCATTTGCATATTGTCTACAAGGAGAAGCCCCTACTTCGTCTCGGAAGCCTCCCAGCACTCTGGAGCGGTGCCGCGAAGAGGAGAAGAAAATATGTTCGGGCCAGACTTAGTGCCCCGTATACAGGGCGCTTTGACTTGGTCAACGCACCCTATATAGGGGCACTTTCTCCTGGCGCCCTATATACAGGGCACCAGGAAGGACTAGAGCTTGTTTTGTTATTTTTGGATTCCGATCGTCCGTTTAATCGAGTTTTTGTCTTCCCTTTTCATCTTAGCACTGTTCATCAAGTTATTTAGCATGTCTTAGATCATTTTGCATCACATATATATATTTAAAACCTTCCAAATAGGGGTTGATATTTAGTCCCAATCCGGTCAGTTCCTTCCCTCTTTCATGTTTACATTTGAATTTGAGCATGATTCTACACTGTCACGAGAACTAATGATCTTTTCACTTGTTTCTATGTTTTCTTATGGACATTCTTAGGTAAATATGATTGAGGCGGAGCTTCAACCGGATCTAAGACGAAGGACTCACTAAGCTCTCTTCTTTCGGCCGGCCGAGAGAGGAGAAGTCGGAACCCAACAATCTCCCCACTTCCAAAGGTACGACGGTCATTTCTCTACTTCATTTCTTTTCTTTCTACTATATTTTGGAGCCTTTGGCTCCTGGCGACCACACCCATTAACACACCATCCACCAAGTCACCAAAGCAAGCGTAGGGGCAGGGAGGGGGAGATCCGCGGATGTCCCGTTTCGGGTGCTTACACCTTTTGGCGACCACGGTGGGACCGACATTGCTTTAGTGAGTCCTTCTCTTCTTTCCTAAGAATGTCCACTTAAAAAACATGCTTATTTTCACTTTAGTTCTCATTTAAGCCATTTCCATTTCCTTGCATTGCTATTTACTTGCTTACATGCTTGTTTGTTTCCTTGAAGCATCATTTTGTTTCTGCCAAGTTTACTTGCTCTCTGTTTATCTTTTTAAAAGCATATCCATCTGATTTCCATCTTTGTTAATCAACTTATTTCACCTTAGTATTTTAGATATCATCTTCTTTCATCTCTTGTTAAGTATACTTGCCTATTTCTTTCTAAGTCTAGTTCTCCTTTAGCAAATCTTTCAAAGCATGCTTAGTTAAATTAATGCTTTCTTCCATCATAGTTTAATTTCATATTATTGTCTTGTTCACTTGATTCATACGACATCTCATTAATCATTGTATGCTTTTATTTTCTTTTTGCTTGCTTCTTATTCTTTGACATTTTACTTGCATTTAGTTTGCATTGGAGTTTCGGGTTCGCCCGTCTCCTTAGGACATCCGAGAAGGGAGGCTCTCTCCTCCCAAAGCCCCACACATCCAAACACCCCTCTTGGTGGTTGCCAACTCCTCCTCCGGGGATTCCCTCTCGGAAGGACCGGGTAGCTTCCATCAAGGCCTCCGTAAGTCCCAAGACGTGAAGGATTCCCTCTTCACTGATCGGGCTGGTTGTACCACTTTATCCCAAAACCCGGAGTACCTACTACCTATCGCTGTGAAAAGAGTGACAACCTTAGATTGCTCGGCGTTGTGAGAGCATAGGGTCCTACCCATTTATTTGAGTGGACAATATTTCTCTTAACAAGCCATTAATTTGAGGTTGAAACAAAAAAATTGCGTTAATCATTCCAAGTCTTTGCTATTACCTGTTTGCAAACAAAAACTGAAAATTAAACAAAAATACCAAAAACACCTAAAAAGAACCAAAACAAAAAATTTGCTTGAGGTTAATTTGCTTGACAACTTGCTTGTTCGACAAAAGAAAATCAAAACAAAAAGGGGTAAAAAAATCAAAACTAAAAAAATCCTTAAGCTTTTATTTGTCAACCTTCTTTTTCTATTGTGTTTATGAATTTAAGATCAGGTCTAGTTATCGGAATGGCGGATCAAGGATACGAGCATCTATAGTTGGAGTATGACCAATCTTATTTCTATCTTGATGCCGTGTGTGCCGTCAATGAACCCGAAGTTCTCCCAGAACCTAGTCAAAATTCTCCTCAACCCATTCTAAATTCACTTTGGGAGGCATTCTCTCATGCCGACCCTACCCAACTTCAGGCTATCAAAGCCATCCTCAAAGGCAAGTCGCCCTCCGACCACATTCCTCCCGAAGGTGGTCTTCACATCTCTACCCCTCGGTCTGGGGCACATCAACCCAATGTGCCCACTCATGACCATTCTCGTACCGGGCTCATGGCCCCAATTTCTCCTCATCTGGTGGCTAATCTAGATCATCCCAATCCAAATGTTGTTGTTCCTTCTAGACCACCAGTTTATTCCTCTAATCATCTCAACCTTACTCACCCTTTGGTGCATCCCCCAATGTACCCTTCTTATCCGGCCACTTCGGCCCATCAAGTACCAATTCCGGTGCACCAAGCACCCACTTCTCCTCCTCCTCCTTGGGAACCTTCTGTCGATCAGGCCATGATTAACAAGATCAATCTCATGGATGAGCAGTATAGAGAGCTTAGACGTTTGATCGACACAAAGGCAGCCCCTGAAATTTCTCTTCCTTCCGTCCCTACTTTTCATCTACCTCCCTCTGAAATGCCGGTATACCATCGCTACAATGGAACCGGTAATCCATTCATTCACATCAAGGACTTTCTTTATGAGTCGGTAATGTGGCAAAATGATCCGAGGGCCCTTGCTTTTCTTTTTAGAAGATCATTAGTGGGTTCAGCTTTAGAGTGGTTCTACTCGCTTGACTCTTTGGAGGCGAGTAACTTTGAAACTGTCAAAGCTAAATTTTTGCAGAGATATCAAGATAGGGTCGGACCAACATATTCCATCACCGACCTCATGGCTGAAAAAATGAGAAATGATGAAGATTTTACCAGATATGCTGATAGGTGGAGGTCCATGGCAGAAAAGCTTACTAATTCCATTTCAGAGCCGGAGCAAGTAAAGATGATCATCACCAATGCCACTCCGGCCTTAAAGAATATGCTAGCTTTGCATCACCCCACCTCCATGAGTGAACTCTATGAGAGGGCACGGTACATTCAGACACAGCTTAGGGACTCACCTATCATGAACTTGTTTGATCCTAGACCCCGAGCTGTCAAGAAAACCACTTTTACCACAACCGGCCCAAAGGATCGAGGGCGTAGTGACAAATGAAAACCTTAACGTTGTAGGGAACCCACCTATAAATTATCAACACCAGTTCAGGAACCCTCAACAAAATCAACCATTTAGAAACCCTCGTCAACCTCAACCTCAACCTCAGTTCCAGCCTCGTCAACAACAAGTTCCGATCCCTCAGCGACCGCAAGCCCTGGTTCCCCAACTACTGCGGCAACAACTGGCCAACTACAACCAGGCACCCCCTCCCATGGCCTATGAACCCCGAAAGGTTGGACCCAAGAAGAACGATTACCCGCCTTTGCCGTACTCTCTCGTGGACATATTTAATGCACTCATGGCGGCAGGGCAAATTGCATTGCCAAGGGAGAAGTCAGAGTGGCCTCAGAATGCCAACACAGAGCGATACTGTTTGTTCCATAGATATCCTGGGCACACCGTGGAAAATTGTTTTCAGTTCAAAGACTATATCCACGATCTTAATGAGCAAGGCAGTATTGACTGGGACCAGATGGGGGAATACATCAGAACAGTGAAAAATCAACCTCAACGGCAGCACGTACCAGCTCAGTAGCAACAACAACCGAACCCCGGCCTGGGGATTATCCAAAACCCTTTACCTCCACATGCACCCGCACTTGGGAATCAACATGTTAATCCCATCTTGGTCTCTTCCGAGGAGTATCATGATTGGGGCCAGAATTGGCAAGTCGAGGGAGCCACCTCCGCCATGCATGTCAACCGAACCGTCCATTCTATACCCCAAGCTACATCAGCCAACCCCATTACTCCCAACCGGCCACCCATCATCCGAGCACCATCACGACCCATCATAACACCACCAAACACACAACTCCAATCGGGACGGACCCTAATCCGCCCGATTAATCCACTACAAACATCACCACCAATAGGGACCCATCATCATCCCGCCCCGAGCAACTGTACCTTCACAACCTACCTACCCTACTATGCCTCAAACCACCATCATTACACCCATCGCAAGAGCTCCCATCATTCGACCTAACCCACCACCCACCACTACCAACCCAGCCATAGCTCCTCAACTTGCCACAGTACTCAGAAGTGGGCGCATGTTCCAAAGGGTATTTCCCCAGGCCGGCCAATCAGGGTTGGCACCAGGAGCAGAAGAAGAACACATTGAAGAGCCGTTGCCTGGGACATCCTATGACTTGTTGAAACATCTTGATAAAACCCCGGCACGGATCTCTATCTTAGAGTTGATCAAAAGATCCAAAGTCCATCAAGAGGTTCTCCAACAATACTTACAGCGGGTGATGGTGAATGAGAGCCTCCCCCCAGAAAAAATCTCATCAGTTCTGGTCCCAAGAAGTGAGTACCCGGCCCTTACATTCACTAAGGAAGAGTTGGCCGACCCGAAAATAAGGAATTGTGCCTTGTGCATCACAGTCCACATCAATGGTGTAGGCATTAAGTCATGTTAGGTCGACACCGGAGCATCCATTAATGTTCTGCCACCAGAAACGTTACATCTTTGTGGATTCTCCAAGGAAGACATCCGGCCATCTCAAATAACAGTGACTACATATGACAATTCGAAAAAGCCTACCGATGGCATGATTACATTAAATGTGAAGCTTGGACCTCGAACAGTCACTGTTAACTTCCCCATACTTGAGATGGATCCAACCTACAAAGCTATTCTGGGACGGCCCTATTTGGAAGCACCAGAGGCAGTCGCCTCCACCAATCACCAGTGTCTTAAATTCCCTCACAAGGGACAAGTGATTAAGGTGACGAGCATGCCCTTAGACCATCCATCTTCTTCACCACCACCCCTTGGGTTGCCAAACGAGCCAATTTTTACAATCTTGGATCTTCCAGAAATGAGTAGGCAACCCAGGCAAGTGTGGAGAAGGAAAAGAGAAAAAAATGAAACTATAGGGTGGCATAAAATGAAAAGTTTGGGATACCAGGAGGGCCAAGGACTAGGCAAAGAACTACAAGGCATAGCTGAGCCAATCAATCTAGTGAGGTTACAACCAAAAAGCGGGGTTGGATATGATGGAACGATAGCGAATGGTCAGAATCTCAGAAGCAGATACTTTTCTGGATGTTTACAAAAGTTTTTCATCAAGAAAGAAACCATTCAACTGGCTGAGAACAAGGAAGAACAAGAGATGGAGCAAGACAAAAGAAGAAGAAGTAACGACCCTGAAGATGACGTGTATCCTGAAATATCTCTTTTGTTTTCCACCGATGAAGAAGGGTCAAGAAATGAACCACTCCAGGCTGAACCACCTGTCAACCCACCCAAGGGTCATATTGCCAAACCGACTCGAGAAAAAGTCCAACCAACTCCACGAGGGCCTTCCCTCATTATCTCCTCTTTTGGGGCCGATGCCCCAACTCACTATGACGCTCTCCCCGGGCTTCTTGGCCCGATCCCTATTTCTAGGCCCTCAGGCCCAACTTATGGGTCCATGAACCCACTTGTTGCTTTTGGGCCACCGAGCCCCTCTACTAAATCTGGGCCTTTGTGCCCATTTCCTCCAACTCTTGGGCCATCAAGCCCCTCTATTGAATCTGGGCCTTTGGGCCCATTTTCTCCAACTCTTGGGCCATCGAGCCCCTCTATTGAATCTGGGCCTTTGTGCCCATTTTCTCCAACTCTTGGGCCATTGAGCCCCTCTACTAAATCTGGGCCTTTGTGCCCATTTTCTCCAACTCTTGGGCCATTGAGCCCCTCTACTAAATCTTGGCCTCTACGCCCATTTTATCCAACTCTCGGGCCCTCGAGCCCATCTCCTAAACCCGGGCCCTTGAGCCCGCATCCTCCTCTTATTGGGTCCATGAACCCACCTTCTTCCATGATCATCCGGCCTACTGGCCCATCACCTCTTTCTGTCAACATTGGGCCCGAAAGCCCCCTTTATCAAACATTGCTCGAAGTCCTCCCCTCTTTATCAATATCTTCGCCTACTATGGCTCCCGTTGTTGATCTCAACCCAAATCGGGCACCTGAAGCCCATTCTATCTTTATGTTTGCTTCCCAAAAAGCAACGTCCTCCTCGAAACTCAAATTTCAATCAAGGAAACATCTCAACTTGCCTCGGAAGGGCATTCGACCCAAGAAGCCACCAGATCCTTGATTGACCATCTTTGCCCTCCATCATCTCCAATAAATTCTACTCCATCTACCTCCTCTTCCTCCTCTTATTTACCTTCTTCTTCTTTAGGTTTAGTTTCCAATAAAAATAGGACAAAAATTAGAGGTAGGAGAGTTCCAGAAAGATACCTGCATCGGTTAGCTCAGAAAAGCTTAGAATATGCCAAGTTACCAGAAAATCTAGAAAATACGATCCAGTTGGGTGAAATTCGACATGAGGAGAAGGATAACATTGATCAAACTTTGGGGATATCTTCTTCTCTCAGTTCAACATCACCTACATCCAACAGAAGGCAATCATCATCACTGACAACGGACCACAGTTCATCTCCCAGGAGCTGCGCGACCTTTGCAACAGGTATTGCATCAGATTGCATCATTCATCTCCATATTATCCTTAAGGCAACGGTCAAGCAGAAGCCACCAATAAGACCGTGATAAAGATCATTAAGAAGACTTGTAAGTCCAGCAAATTCGCAGACTGGCCAGATAAGCTAGTTGATGCTCTATGGGCCTACCGCACTTCTATTCGAACCCCAACGGGTCAGACCCCCTATGCCTTTGCATTTGGGATGGAGGCGGTAGTTCCATACGAAGTAATCATTCCTTCCCTCCGAGTCCAGATCGATCGAGATATCCCGATGGATGAACGCCGAGATTCGCTTCTCGCGCAACTCGAACTCTTGGATGAAAGGAGGCTGGTCGCTGCCGAACATGCTAGATCTTACCAGAATAGACTTAAAAGATTTTATCAGAAGAGGGTGGTAGAGAGAGAAAATTTGAAATCGGTGAGGTTGTGCTTAAAAGAATATTTGTTAAGGCGGGCGATCCCCGCTCTAAACTTCAACCGAATTGAGAGGGTCCTTATGTGATTTCGGCTGTTAAGCTGACTAATGCAGAAGGAGGAGAACTAGCTCATCCCTGGAATGGTGTATACCTAAAAAAAAAAAAAATTTCCTTAAAAACAAAAGTCACAAAAAATCTATAAAATCCAAAGGTGTGAAGTATAATGATAGCATCTAACGCTTACTTGTTAAGTGCACCAACTTGTCACTTAGGGAAATAAGGATAGGCATCATACTGCACACACGTCTAGTCTTGAGATCCGATAATCGGAAGTCAGAGAGAAAGCTAGGCAACGCTTGGCAAAGGAAGGTCAACCTAATCCCATTCTCTTCTTGTTTCGGTCCAGAATAGATAAAAGGGGTTAGAATGAGGAGTATCGAAAATGCCCATTGCCTTAGTTGGGAAATGCCTCCGAAGGTCTGGCTTCTTAAAAAAGAAAAAAAGGAACCAAAAGATGGGCAATGACCCCTCAGGTCGGCAAAAGAATAGACTTGTATGAATGTGTACCAACAAAAGCCCAAGAAAAGGCTCCAAAAGATGGGCAATGACCCCTCAGGTCAAAATCAAGCAAAAAAGGAAAAGAGACTTGTCCGAATGCGGGCCATCAAAGAAAAGGGCTAGGAGGAAGGACCCGAGGATGACAAATCCCGAAAAGGCAGTGCGGGCGCCAGTAGAGAAACAAGTTCAACATCCCTGAATTCTACTAAGGACTTACCACCAATCATCTTCCTTCTTTAACCTCAAAGGATAGGGTTGACCGACTAGGTCCAAGAAGAGCCATAGCCTATCAAGGGCGGAAGGTCAGAAGATCTCTGACAAGGCACTTTCTTGCACGTGATGCCTACTCTTAACCCTTAGGTAACAATGAGAGGCACCTACGGCAAGCAAAGCAAAGGATGAGACAATCGTGTCCCTCACACCAAACCAAACAAAAAAATCAAATATTTCAAAAATCCTAAAAAAGAATATCCAAAACACCAAAAAATCATAAAAATACCAAAATACCAAAAACATTATAAAACCATCAAAACCCAAACAAATCAAAAATTTCAAAACACCTAAAATTTACTTCTTAAATTGGCTAGCTGCCTTTGCATTCATGTTTAATTTCAGTCTTGCATACTTTCTTTTGTGCATACTTATGTTTTTCTGTTATCTTTACCTTGATAAGGCCGATGTCCCTTGACAAAAGGTCAAGGCAACTTTGCCCTCTCCTTGCAAGGGACTAAGCCAAAACAAAGTTCTAACCTCTTTTCTCAAGTGGATGCAGGAACAGGAGAAGGCATGCCAACTTCATATCCCCAGACACTTGGAGGAAGCAAAAACAACAAAAAAATCAAAAATTGAAAAACAAAAGTGGAGTACTCCGACCCCTATTAGGACTTGCATTTAGTATTGCATCTATCAAAATAAATAATATTTAAGACGTTGAAGACCTCAAGTCTAGAAGGGGCTGAGCCTAAGAACCCCTTCAACAAAATCAGTGAGGGCTCAGTCATTCCCTAGGATTGCGGATAGGCCAAAGTTGAAAATGTGGGGACGACGGTTTCTTCATAGATGTCCTGACCCGTTATGTTCAACCTATATCTTCAACTATTTTCTCATATTTATTTGTATTTCTTTAAACCAAGCATGCATCATTTCATACACCAACATTCATCATCCCACCAGGACCATTCCCCGCTTCCTAATGCTATAACCTCCTTCCAGTCGCATCGTGCACCCTTTTAAAGATGGTCTTTTATAGCCCCTAGAGAATGTCTTGATTTTTCAGAGAATTGGTTTCCAACGGGTTTTGACGATGATTTCATCGAAACAAGAAGTTTTTCCATGTCAAACTGAACCAGCGTTTCTGAGTAAACCTCATGAATTTGAAAAACCCAACCCTTGTTGATTGGTTGTCTCCTCTTTACTTTTCGCAATTTACTTTTCAATGCATTTCTACCGGGTCCAGCACACCATGCAGTTCGGGTCCTGGCCGGTAATAATTCTCCCCCACGTGAGATTTTAGTTATTTAATTTTAGTACTGTTCTTCTCTTTAACCAATCAACCAGAGGGAAGGTTTCGATAAGACAAAAGGTAATCTCGGAGTCCGGTAAAGTTTTATTCCACTCAACTAGGCCAATGAGGGCGTGTCTAAATCTACACCTTGGCGTCACCTTTTCAGTCCATTACCACTTCATTCCGCTACGCCTCATTACGCTTCGATATATTCGCCTACGCTTCATTCGTGTCACTCCCCTACAAAGCCGACGCCAAGGCGAGGCAAGCTGTAGACACGCAATTTTGGCCTAGTTGGAGAGTTCAAATTCTTGTTTTCATGAAGAATATTTGAGTAACCTTTCAAGGGAATCGAGTTTTCCGGAAAAATTAAGGTCTTTGGCACATTTCAAAGAGGGAAAAACCTTGTGTATAAGGGCACCTGGCGCCCTACTTATAGGGCACCAGGCGCCCTATAAATAGGGCACCAGGCGCCCTGTTTATAGGGCACCAGGCGCCCTGTTTATAGGGCACCAGGCGCCCTATAAACAGGGCACCTGGCGCCCTGTATACAGGGCACCAGGTGCCCAATATACAGAGCACAAGGCGCCCTATATACAGGGCGCCTAGACCAAAATTAAATTGATTTGACAGGCCGATTTGACCCACCGCAGTGACCTGTCTTGTCGATCTGATATATCTCATGATGCTGGCGCCCCATATATAGGGCGCTATGCCACATGGCACTGCTTTTCGGAAATGGCCAAAGTGCCCTCTTTTGGGCTATAAATAGACCCACATTTGGAGCTTGGAGGAGGTTCCAACCTCGTGCCACCCTATAGCTCATCCAACACCACGTTTCTAAGCCATTCTCATCCCCCACAAACCTTTAAATCGATCCAAAATGGTCCACCAAAAACCCTAAAAACCTTCTGTTTCTGTCACCCAGAAACATGATTTTTCTCCAACTTTGAGAGCCTCTATCCGTCTCTCCTCTTACATACAGCATCCAAACCACCTTTCATTAGCTTCATTTGCATATTGTCTACAAGGAGAAGCCCCTACTTCGTCCCGGAAGCCTCCCAGCACTCTGGAGCGGCGCCGTGAAGAGGAGAAGAAAATCTGTTCGGGCCAGACTTAGTGCCCCGTATACAGGGTGCTTTGACTTGGTCAACGCCCCATATAAAGGGGGCACTTTCTCCTGGCGCCCTATATACAGGGCACCAGGAAGGACAGGAGCTTGTTTTGTTATTTTTGGATTCCGATCGTCCGTTTAATCGAGTTTTTGTCTTCCCTTTTCATCTTAGCACTGTTCATCAAGTTATTTAGCATGTCTTAGATCATTTTACATCACATATATATATTTACAACCTTCCAAATAGGGGTTGGGATTTAGTCCCAATCCGGTCAGTTCCTTCCCTCTTTCATGTTTACATTTGAATTTGGGCATGATTCTACACTGTCACGAGAACTAATGATCTTTTCACTTGTTTCTATGTTTTCTTATGGACATTCTTAGGTAAATCTGATTGAGGCGGAGCTTCAACCGGATCGAAGACGAAGGACTCACTAAGCTCTCTTCTTTCGGCCGGCCGAGAGAGGAGAAGTCGGAACCCAACAATCTCCCCACTTCCAAAGGTACGATGGTCATTTCTCTATTTCATTTCTTTTCATTCTACTATATTTTGGAGCCCTTGGCTCCTGGCGACCACACCCATTAACACACCATCCACCAAGTCACCAAAGCAAGCGTAGGGGCAGGGAGGGGGAGATCCGTGGATGTCCCGTTTCATGTGCTTACAGTGGGTGCTCGATATTCTGTGCAACTAGACAAATAAACAAGTGAAAGATACTATTATAACTAAACAAGGTGGAGTATATGTAAAGAGAACAACATAAAACACACAATTGACTAGAAACTGACCGGATTCGGGTTATCTCTAACCCCTTTTAATATTTTCGGAATAACAGAATAAAAAGTAATGCAAAAAAATGTAAAAAATGATAGGAATATGTATAATCACTAAACAATGAGGTAGGAAAAAGAACTTAAAGATTCTGAGTTGAATAGAGAAAGATATAGCCAAATCTGTGTTGTCGAAAAAGCCGAGCAGCAGTCCAGAATCTGCCAGGCGTGACTTTGCTTATGCGCTCTTCACAACCAGCCCCGACCTAGGAATCAAGTACCGTCGATTTCAAACTGAAGAAGACTTGTAGAGGAAGAACTTTTATGAAGAGATCTTGGGCAGAAAACGTCCACACACTGCTGTAGAGGCCGAGGAAGAGAGACTTGGCAGATCACCTGCAGAACAGCCTTCCTCTCTCTTGAACCGACTTTTCTCTCTCTAAAAACTCGAAATTCTCTCTCTAAAAATCAAAAAATTGATGCAGGAGGGAGGTTGGACGTCTTGAGATGCCTGGGGGTTCATGCTCATGCCTTTTGAATGACCGGAATCAGAGTTAATTTATAGGACATCGAGCAGCGTTATCTGGGCTAAAAAATAGGGGCCTTGCGCCCCACCCCTGGGCGCATGCGACCTGGTGCAGGGTGCATGCGCCCCACTGCGGGGCGCATGCGCCCCCCAGTGAGGGCGCATGGGCACAAATCCCGAGAAAAGAGGCCTTATCCGATCGGCGGTTCAGTGGTAGAGTTCGGGTGAAAAACTGGGTCCCTCGTGCCTCAAAGGTGGGGCGTCTGTGCCCTCAAGTGAGGGCACGAGGTCACGTGCCTCACTGGTAGGGCGCATGGCCACGTTCCCTGGGTCCCGGGCGCATGTGACTAGGAACCCGGGCGCATGGGACTGGTTTCGTGCGTCCTTCTTCCGGATGTCATTGCGAACACTCCCGAACTCGGAATTCGACGCCGTTTGTTGCGTTGGAAAGATAACAGGCCGAAAAAGCTTTCTATAACATCGGATCAGAAATCACACCATAAAAAACTTCAGAATTTTATCCAGAAGTTAGGGCAGTGAATAGAAGATCCGATACAGGTCAAAATGACTCCGACGGGAAACCGGAAAGGCACGGTATGCAACAAAACATGTTCGGGATGTGAATATGATCATAACCATCAATTCTTGATCATTAGGCATTGGTCATTCAGCCAACTTACGTGTTTACACGATTTACGTGTGGCTTTCGCTCGGAAATTACGGCTTTTTGCGGAAAACTTCGGAAAACGTCCGATTTCGTTCGGCAAAGCTTTAAATAAACTTTGAAAGACCCGGCATCATTATAAAGTCAATCGCACATGTTACCCTATAAAACATGAGTTTTTATGCTTTGAATTAGGCGAATTTGGCGTGTCTACAGCTTGCCTCGCCTTGATGTCGGCTTTGTAAGGGAATGTCATGTAATGAAGCGGAGTGATTCGGAGTGAACTGTAATGGAATGCAAGTGAACGTAGATGAATGTAGCGGAATGGAATGATGATGGACTGAAAAGGTGGCATCAAGGTGTAGATATAGACACGCTTATCTACCTGATCCAGCAATATGAATCTCGCTGAGTATTCTAGATCACTTTCATGTTTTATCAAAACCTCATATAATCGACTGGTAAAAGACATGCCTTTGGCACGAGAGATAAAAAAGTAAATGATAAAGGATAAAAGGATGTAGCCAACCCTCAGCGTGGTGAGGAGTCCTCGAATTTGTAGCTTCATCATCAGCCAGCAACCCGAACTTTGCGGTGTTCTTGTACTGTGATGGGCTAAAGTTTGTAAAAGAGAAGTTGATCTTAAAATGAAAAGAATACCAATCCATCATATTTGGAATCTCAAGTTCATTCAAGTTTCACCAAAATACTCAGTTTAATTCTGAGTGAAAGAACCTCAAATTCTAAAAGGGTTCATTTAAGCATAACAAAATTGCTCAGGTATCGTGAAAACCATGAATCACGCTCTGGCAGAAAACCCGGTATTCGGAAAATGACAAGAAAGATTTAAGCCATAGTGGGATTGAAAGATAATGGTGGGACTAACATAGAATGATGGGAAAGAAGAAACAATGGCATGACAATTGCCATGATGGGATAAAATAAAAGACATGGTGGGATAAAAGAAAGGACAGAATAAAACATGGTGGAACAAAAAGAAAGGAATAAAACATGAAGGGATAAAATTAGTAATGATAAGAATGAAAAAGAGATGGATATGCGAACTTAGAAAATTATGTAGAAAATAGTTAAAGATATAGATTGTCTATTGGAGGTCAAGAAACCTGATTAGGAACCATCGTCCCTCCAATGTTCAATTTTGGCTTATCCGTGAGTGTGAAGAAATGACTAAGCCGTCGTAGATTTTGTTGAAGGGGATCTCGGGCCCAGTCATCTTCACTCTCAAGGTCTTCAATATTAATGCATATAATATGTATCAAATGGACCTAACATAACTAGGTGACAAATGGTAAGAGTGAGGTGAAGTGCAAAATGAAGTGATGGTGATGATGTGAGATTGATGAGAATGTGGATGAAATCTTCAGGTAACCTGCATCGACCGACTGATTCATCAGCGCCATGATAATATTTGACTAGGTGGCGCTCCCTTTCTTTTCGTCGCAAGGTTGGCATGACGTTCCTTGGGGAACACTGATCTCGCCAATTCACCTTGTTAGGACTAAAAAGGTTGCCTGCACATTTATGGTTAGTACCCAACAGATAGAATTGTCATATGAAGCAGATTGTTCATGAAATGATCAACTGAAGATTTTACTATTAGAACCATCATTTGGATGTCAAAACAATGTTTTTGATGATGGTTCCTTTAGCAAAAATGTCACTTTTAACATTATAGACAATTTCTGAATTTTTGAGATTTTCTGAATTTTTCAAATTTTTTGTCCATGTGCCCCCGATCGGGGGCACCTGGCCATGCGCCCTGGGGTGGGGCACCTGGCCATGTGCCCCCAGATGAGGGCACATGCGCCCTGAGGCCAAATTTTTTTTTTTTTTAGAAAAAATGTACCTAATGGCCCTTCTCTTTTGCTTCTTCAACTCCTGAAAACACTTAACAAGGATGATTAAATTTTCATCATTACTCATCCCTTTGCCTATATATCATTTGCCTTGATTTTGAGTCCAAAGGGAGGAGCCTTCTTAACAAGGTGGAATAAAACAAATGACCTAAATGAAATAGGGGTAAGGGTTAAGAGAACTTACCTGTCATGGTGTGAATCCTCTCCTCTCCTGTATTGAAATGCCTGTAACACTTGATAAAAGGAGATTAGTGTAGACACGCAATTTTGGCCTAGTTGGAGAGCTCAAATTCTTGTTTTCATGAAGAATATTTGAGTAACCTTTCAAGGGAACCGAGTTTTCCGGAAAAATTAAGGTCTTTGGCACAATTCAAAGAGGGCAAACCCCTGTGTATAAGGGCACCAGGCGCCCTATAAATAGGGCACCAGGCGCCCTGTTTATAGGGCACCAGGCGCCCTCTAAACAGGGCACCTGGCGCCCTGTATACAGGGCACCTGGCGCCCTGTATACAGGGCGCCTGGATCCAAATTAAATTGATTTGACAGGCCGATTTGACCACCCGCAGTGACTTATCTTGTCGACATGACATATCTCATGATGCTGGCGCCCCATATATAGGGCGCTATGCCACATGGCACTGCTTTTCGGAAATGACCAAAGTACCCTCTTTTGGGCTATAAATAGACCCTCATTTGGAACTTGGAGGAGGTTCCAACCTCTTGCCACCCTATAGCTCATCCAACACCACGTTTCTAAGCCATTCTCATCCCCCACAAGCCTTCAAATCGATCCAAAATCGTCCACCAAAAACCCTAAAAACCTTCTGTTTCTGTCACCCAGAAACATGATTTTTCTCCAACTTTGAGAGTCTCTATCCGTCTCTCCTCTTACATCCAGCATCCAAACCACCTTTCATTAGCTTCATTTGCATATTGTCTACAAGGAGAAGCCCCTACTTCGTCCCAGAAGCCTCCCAGCACTCTGGAGCGGCACCGCGAAGAGGAGAAGAAAATCTGTTCGGGCCAGACTTAGTGCCCCGTATACAGGAAGCTTTGACTTGGTCAACGCGCCCCATAAAAGGGGCACCTGCTCCTGGCGCCCTATATACAGGGCACCAGGAAGGACAGAAGCTTGTTTTGTATTTTTAGATTCTGATCGTCTGTTTAATTGAGTTTTTGTCTTCCTTTTTCATCTTAGCACTGTTCATCAAGTTATTTAGCATGTCTTAGATCATTTTGCATCACATATATATATTTAAAACCTTCCAAATAGGGGTTGGGATTCAGTCCCAATCCGGTCAGTTCCTTCCCTCTTTCATGTTTACATTTGAATTTGAGCATGATTCTACACTGTCACGAGAACTAATGATCTTTTCACTTGTTTCTATGTTTTCTTATGGACATTCTTAGGTAAATCTGATTGAGGCAGAGCTTCAACCGGATCTAAGACGAAGGACTCACTAAGCTCTCTTCTTTCGGCCGGCCGAGAGAGGAGAAGTCGGAACCCAACAATCTCCCCACTTTCAAAGGTACGATGGTCATTTTCATTTCTCCATTTTATTTCTCTTCATTCTAGTATATTTTGGAGCCTTTGGCTCCTGGCGACCACACCCACTAACATCCCATCCACCAAGTCACCAAAGCAAGCGTAGGGGCCGGGAGGGGGAGATCCGCGTATGTCCCGTTCCGGGTGCTTACACCTTTTGGCGACCACGGTGGGACCGACTTTGCTATAGTGAGTTCTTCTCTCTTTTTTTCCTAAGAATGTCCACTTGAAAACATGCTTCTTTTCAATCTAGTTCTCATTTAAGCCATTTCTATTTCTTTGCATTTCTACTTGCTTGCTTACATGCTTGTTTATTTCCTTGAAGCATTATCTTGTTCCTTCCGATTTACTTGCCTTCCGTTGGTCCTTCTAAAAAAACATACAATCTGATTTCTAGCTTGGTTTATCAACTTATTTCACCTTAGCATTTTAGATATCATCTTGTTTCATCTCTTGTTAAGTATACTTGCTATTTCCTTCTAGGCCTAGTTTTCCTTTAGCAAATCTTTCAAAGCATGCTTAGTTAAATTAATGCTTTCTTCCATCCTAGTTTAATTTCATATCATTGTCTTGTTCACTTGCTTCCTACAACATCTCATTAATCATTGTATGCTTTTATTTTCTTCTTGCTTACTTCTTATTCCTTGACATTTCACTTGCATTTAGTTTGCATTGGAGTTTCGGGTTCGCCCGTCTCTTTAGGTCAACCGAGAAGGGAGGCTCTCTCCTCCCAAAGCCTCACACATCCAAACACCCCTCTTGGTGGTTGCCAACTCCTCCTCCGGGGATTCCCTCTCGGAAGGACCGGGTAGCTTCCATCAAGACCTCCGTAAGTCCCCAGACGTGAAGGATTCCCTCTTCACTGATCGGGCTGGTTGTACCATTTTATCCCAAAACCCGGAGTACCTATTATCTATCATTGTGAAAAGAGTGACAACCTTAGATTGCTCGGCGTTGTGAGAGAATAGGGTCCTACCCATTTATTTGAATGGACAATATTTCTCTTAACAAGCCATTAATTTGAGGTTGAAACAAAAAAAATTGCGTTAATCATTCCAAGTCTTTGCTATTACTTGTTTGCAAACAAAAACTGAAAATTAAACAAAAATCCCAAAATCAACTAAAAAGAACCAAAACAAAAAATTTGCTTGAGGTTAATTTGCTTGACAACTTGCTTGTCCGACAAAAGAAAATCAAAACAAAAAAAGGGTAAAAAATCAAAACTAAAAAAAAATCCTTAAGCTTTTATTTGTCAACCTGCTTTTTCTATTGTGTTTATGAATTTAAGGTCTGGTCGAGTTATTGGAATGGCGAATCAAGGATACGAGCAACTACAGTTGGAGTATGACCAATCTTATTTCTATCCAGATGCCGTGTGTGCCGTCAATGAACCCGAAGTTCTCCCCGAACCTAGTCAAAATTCTCCTAAACCCAATCCAAATTCACTTTGGGAGGCATTCTCTCATGCCGACCCTACCCAACTTCAGGCTATCAAAGCCATCCTCAAAGGCAAGTTGCCCTCCGACCACATTCCTCCCGAAGGTGGTCTTCACATCTCTACCCCTCGGTCTGGGGCACATCAACCCAATGTGCCCACTCATGACCATTCTCGTACCGGGCTCATGGCCCCAATTTCTCCTCATCTGGTGGCTAATCTAGATCATCCCAATCCAAATGTTGTTGTTCCTTCTAGACCACCAGTTTATTCCTCTAATCATCTCAACCTTACTCACCCTTTGGTGCATCCCCCAATGTACCTTTCTTATCCGGCCACTTCGCCCCATCAAGTACCAATTCCGGTGCACCAAGCACCCACTTCTCCTCCTCCTCCTAGGGAACCTTCTGTTGATCAGGCCATGATTAACAAGATCAATCGCATGGATGAGCAGTATAGAGAGCTTAGACGTTTAATCGACACCAAGGCAGTCCCCAAAATTTCTCTTCCTTCTCTCCCCACTTTTCATCTACCTCCCTCTGAGATGCTGGTATACCGTCGCTACAACGGAACCGGTAATCCCTTCATTCACATCAAGGACTTTCTTTATGAGTCGGTAATGTGGCAAAATGATCCAAGGGCTCTTGCTTTTCTTTTTAGAAGATCATTAGAGGGATCAGCTTTAGAGTGGTTCTACTCGCTTGACTCTTTGGAGGCAAGTAACTTTGAAACTGTCAAAGCTTAATTTTTGCAGAGATATCAAGATATGGTCGAACCAACATATTCCATCACTGACCTCATGGCCGAAAGAATGAGAAATGATGAAGATTTTACCAGATATGCTGATAGGTGGAGGTCAACGGCAGAAAAGCATACTGATTCCATTTCAGAGCTGGAGCAAGTGAAGATGATCATCACCAACGCCACTCCGGCTTTAAAGAATATGCTGGCTTTGCATCACCCCACCTCCATGAGTGAACTTTATGAGAGGGCACGGTATATTCAGACACAGCTTAGGGACTCACCTATCATGAACTTGTTTGATCCTAGACCCCGAGCTGTCAAGAAAACCACTTTTACCACAACCGGCCCAGTGACTGAGGGCGTAGTGACAAACGAAAACCTTAACGTTGTAGGGAACCCACCTATAAATTATCAACACCAGTTCAGGAACCCTCAACAAAATCAACCATTTAGAAACCCTCGTCAACCTCAACCTCAACCTCAGTTCCAGCCCCGTCAGCAACAAGCCACGATCCCTCAGCGACCGCAAGCCCCAGTTCCCCAACCAGCGCCGCAACAACTGGCCAACTACAACCAGGTACCCCCTCCCATGGCCTATGAACCCCGAAAGGTTGGACCCAAGAGGAACGATTACCCGCCTTTGCCGTACTCTCTCGTGGACATCTTTAATGCACTCATGGCGGCAGGGCAAATTGCATTGCCAAGGGAGAAGTCGGAGTGGCCTCAAAATGCCAACACAGAGCGATACTGCTTGTTCCATAGATATCCTGGGCACACCATGGAAAATTGTTTTCAGTTCAAAGACTATATCCACGATCTTAATGAGCAAGGCAGTATTGACTGGGACCAGATGGGGGAATACATCAGAACAGTAAAAAATCAACCTGAACGGCAGCATGTACCAGCTCAGCAGCAACAACAACAAAACCCCGGCTTGGGGATTATCCAAAACCCTCTACCTCTACATGCACCCGCACCTGGGAATCAACATGTTAATCCCATCTTGATCTCTTCCGAGGAGTATCATCATCGGGGCCAGAATTGGCAAGTTGAGGGAGCCACCTCCACCATGCATGTCAACCGAACCGTCCATTCTATACCCCAAGCTACATCAGCCAACCCCATTACTCTCAACCAGCCACCCATCATCCGAGCACCATCACGACCCATCATAACACCACCAACCACACAACTCCAATCGGGACAAACCCTAATCTGCCCGGTTAATCCACCACAAACAACACCATCACTAGGACCCATCATCATCCTTCTCCGTGCAAACATACCTACCTACCCTACTATGCCTCAAACCACCATCATTACACCCATCGCAAGAGCTCCCATCATTCGACCTAACCCACCACCCACCACTACCACCCCAGCTATAGCTCCTCAACTTGCCACAGTACTTAGGAGTGGGCGCATGTTCCAAAGGATCTTTCCCCAGGCCGGCCAATCAGGGTTGGCACTAGAAGCAGAAGAAGAACACATTGAAGAGCCGTTGCCTGGGACATCCTATGACTTGTTGAAACATCTTGATAAAACCCCGGCACGGATCTCTATCTTAGAGTTGATCAAAAGATCCAAAGTCCATCAAGAGGTTCTCCAACAGTACCTACGGTGAGTAATGGTAAATGAGAGCCTCCCACCGAGAAAAATCTCATCGATTACGGTCCCGAGAAGTGAGTACCCGACCCTTACATTCACTAAGGAAGAGTTGGCCGACCCAGAAATAAGGAATTGTGCCTTGTGCATCACAGTCCACATCAATGGCGTAGGCATCAAGTCATGTTTAATCGATACTGGAGCATCCATTAATGTTCTGCCACCAGAAACATTACATCTTTGTGGATTCTCCGAGGAAGACATCCGGCCATCTCAAATAATAGTGACTGCATATGACAATTCGAAAAAGCCTACCGATGGCATGATTACATTAAATGTAAAGCTTGGACCTCGAACAGTCACTGTTAACTTCCACATACTTGAGATGGATCCAACCTACTAAGCTATTCTGGGACGGCCCTATTTGGAAGCACTAGTGGCAGTCGCCTCCACCAATCACCAGTGTCTTAAATTCCCTCACAAGGGACAAGTGATTAAGGTGACGAGCATGCCCTTAGACCATCCATCTTCTCCACCACCACCCCTTGGGTTGCCAAACGAGCCAATTTTGACAATCTTGGATCTTCCAGAAATAAGTAAGCAGCCCAGGCAAGTGTGGAGAAGAAAAAGAGAGAAAAATGAAACTATTGGTTAGCACATAATGAAGAGTTTGGGATACCAGGTGGGCCAAGGACTAGGCAAAGAACTACAAGGCATAGCTGAGCCAATCAATCCAGTGAGGTTGCAACCAAAGAGCGGGGTTGGGTATGATGGAACGACAGTGAATGGTCAGAATATCAGAAATAGATACTTTTTTGGATGTTTACAAAAGTTTTTCATCAAGAAAGAAACCATTCAACTGGCTGAGAACAAGGAAGAACAAGAGATGGAGCAAGACAAAAGAAGAAGAACTGACAACCATGAAGATGACTTGTATTCAGAAATATCTCTTTTGTTTTCCACCGATGAAGAAGGGTCAAACAATGAACCACTCCAGGCTGAACCACCTGTCGACCCACCCAAGGGTCATATTGCCAAACTGACTCGAGAAAAAGTCCAACCAACTCCGCAAGGGCCTTCCCTCATTATCTCCTCTTTTGGGGCCGATGCCCCAACTCACTATGACGCTCTCCCCGGGCTTCTTGGCCCGATCCCTATTTCTAGGCCCTCAGGCCCAACTTATGGGTCCACGAACCCACTTGTTGCTTTTGGGCCACCGAGCCCCTCTACTAAATCTGGGCCTTTGTGCCCATTTCTTCCAACTCTTGGGCCATCGAGCCCCTCTACTAAATCTGGGCCTTTGTGCCCATTTCCTCCAACTCTTGGGCCATCGAGCCCCTCTATTGAATCTGGGCCTTTGTGCCCATTTTCTCCAACTCTTGGGCCATCGAGCCCCTCTATTGAATCTGGGCCTTTGTGCCCATTTTCTCCAACTCTTGGGCCACCGAGCCCCTCTACTAAATCCGGGCCTTTGTGCCCATTTTCTCCAATTCTCGGTCCCTCGAGCCCATCTCCTAAACCTGGGCCTTTGATCCCGCATCCTCCTCTTATTGGGTCCATGAACCCATCGTCCTCTATGATCATCCGGCCTACTGGCCCATCACCTCTTTCTGTCAACATTGGGCCCGAAAGCCCCCTTTATCAAACATTACTCGAAGTCTTCCCCTCTTTATCAATATCTCCGCCTACTTTTGCTCCCGTAGGTGATCTCAACCCAAATCGGGCACCTGAAGCCCAATCTGTCTTTATGTTTAGCACTCCTCAAAAAACAACGTCCTCCTCGAAGCTCAAATTTCGATCAAGGAAACATCTAAACTTGACTCGGAAGGGCATTCGACCCAAGAAGCCACCAGATCCTTGATTGACCTTCTTTGCGCTCCATCCTCTCCAATAAATTCTACTCCATCCACCTCCTCTTCCTCCTCTTATTTACCTTCTTCTTTAGAAATAAGACAAAAATCAGAGGTAGGAGAATTCCAGAAAGATACCTGCATCAGTTAGCTCAAAAAGCTTAGAACACCATCTTAGGTGGAGCACCTTACAAAAGGAGCTTGGCCGGTGTTCTATTAAGATGTGTAGACGAAGAAGAGGCTGAATTGGTGCTTAAAGAAGCACACTCCGGAGTATGTGGAGGCCATGTAAATGCTCATGCCCTCGCCAAGAAAATCATCAGGCAAGGGTACTATTGGCCTACTCTGGAAGAAGATTGCTCGATCTTTGTCCGGCACTGCCATCAATGTCAACTTCACGCCGACAAGATTCATTCTCCCGCATCTTCCCTTCACCCGATTCACGCACCATGGCCCTTCGCTATGTGGGCTTTTGATGTTATCGGACCCCTCGGTGACCCAAACTCCACAAACAAAATCAAATCCTTCATTCTAACTGCAACGGAGTACTTCATCAAGTGGGCGGAAGCGAAAGCATATGTGGAGATCAAGGCATCAACAGTTTGCACCTTCATCAAGTGCAACATCATTTCCATGTTAGGGATCCCAGGCGACATCATCACCGACAATGGACCGCAATTCATCTCTCAGGAGCTGCGGGACCTTTGCAACAGGTATTGCATCAGATTGCATCATTCATCTCCATATTATCCTCAAGGCAACGGTCAAACAGAAGCCACCAATAAAACCCTGATAAAAATCATTAAGAAGACTTGTAAGTCTAGCAAGTTCGCAAACTGGCCAGATAAGTTAGTTGATGCTATATGGGCCTACTGCACTTCTATTCGAACCCCAACGGGTCACACCCCCTATGCCTTGGCATTTGGGATGGTGGCGGTAGTTCCATACGAAGTAATCATTCCTTCCCTCCAAGTCCAGATCGATCGAGATATCCCAATGGATGAATGCCGAGATTCTCTTCTCGCGCAACTCGAACTCTTGGATGAAAAGAGGCTGGCCGCTGCCGAACATGCTAGATCTTACCAGAATAGACTTAAAAGATTTTATCAGAAGAGGGTGGTGGAGAGAAAATTTGAAGTCGGTGAGGTTGTGCTTAAAAGAATATTTGTTAAGCCGGGCGGTCCCCACTCCAAACTTCAACCTAATTGGGAGGGTCCGTATGTGATTTTGGCTGTTTATCCCAGTAATTCATATAAGCTGACTAATGCAGAAGGAGAAGAACTAGCTCATCCATAGAATGGTGTATACCTCAAAAAATATTTCCCTTAGATCACAAAAAATCTATAAAATCCAAAGGTGTGAAGTATAATGATAGCGTCTAACGCTTACTTGCTCGGTGCATCAACTTGTCGCTTAGGGAAATAAGGATAGGCATCATATTGCACACACTACACACCTAGTTTTGAGATCCGATGATCGGAAGTCAGAGAGAAAGCTAGGCAATGCTTGGCAAAGGAAGGTCAACCTAATCCCATTCTCTTCTTGTTTCGGTCCAGAATAGATAAAAGGGGTTAGAATGAGAAGTATCGAAAATGCCCATTGCCTTAGTTGGAAAATGCCTCTGAAGGTCTGACTTTTTATTAAAAGAAAAGGTGCCAGAAGATGGGCAATGACCCCTCAGGTCAGCAAAAGAATAGACCTGTCTGAATGTGTACCAACAAAAGTCCAAAAGAAAAAGGCTCCAAAAGATGGGCAATGACCCCTCAGGTCAAAATCAAGCAAAAAAGAAGAAAGACCTGTCTGAATGTGGGCCATCAAAGAAAATGGGCTAGAAGGAAGAACCCGAAGAGGTCAAAACCCGAATAGGCAATGTGGGTATTAGTAGAAAAACAAGTTCGACATCCCTGAATTCTACTAAGGACTTACCACCAATCATCTTCCTTCTTTAACCTCAAAGGATTAGGTTGACCGACTAGGTCCAAGAAGAACCATAGCCTATCAAAGGCAGAAGGTCAGAAGATCTCGGACTAGGCACTTTCTTACACGTGATGCCTACTCTTAACCCTTAGGTAACAATGAGAGGCACCTATAACAAGCAAGGCAAAGGATGAGATGGTCGTGTCCTTCACATCGAACACAAAAAAATCGAATACTTCAAAAACACCAAACAAAATCTATAAAGTCAAAAATCTAATAAAATTAAATATTCAAAACAACAAAAAATCATAAAAGTTCTCAAAACACCAAAAACATTATAAAACCATCAAAACCCAAACAAATCAAAAATTTCAAAACACCTAAAAGTTTGCTTTCTAGACAGATTAGTTGTTTTTGCATTCATTTCAGTCTTGCATATTTTCTTTTATGCATACTTATGTTTTTCTGTTATCTTTACCTTGATAAGGCCTATGTCCCTTGACAAAAGATCAAGGCAACTTTGCCCTCTCCTTGCAAGGGACTAAGCCAAAATAAAGTTCTAACCTCTTTTCTCAAGTGGATGCAGGAACAGGAGAAGGCATGCCAACTTCATATCCCCAGACACTTGGTGGAAGCAAAAACAACAAAAAAATCAAAAATTGAAAAACAAAAGTGGACTAACCCGACCTCTATTAGGACTTGCATTTAGTATTGCACCTATCAAAATAAGTAATATTTGAGATGTTGAAGACCTCAAGTCTAGAGGGGGGCTGAGCCTGAGAACCCCTTCAACAAAATCAGTGAGGGCCCAGTCATTCCCTAGACTTGCGGATAGGCCAAAGTTGAATATGCGGGGACAACGGTTTCTTCATGGATGTCCTGACCCAGTATGTTCAACCTATATCTTCAACTATTTTCTTATACTTATTTTTATTTCTTTAAACCCATCATACATCATGCATCATCACATGCGTTATCCCACCATAACCATTCCCCGCTTCCTAATAATGCTATAACCTCCTTCCAGTCGCATCATGCACCCTTTTAAAGATGGTCTTTTATAGCCCCTAGAGAAGGTCTTGATTTTTCAGAGAATTGGTTTCTAACAGGTTTTGACAATGATTTCATCGAAACAAGAAGTTTTTCCATGTCAAACTGAACCGGTATTTCTGAGTAAACCTCATGAATTTGAAGAACCCAACCTTTGTTGATTGGCTGTCTCCTCTTTACTTTTCGCAATTTACTTTTCAATGCATTTCTACCGAGTCCAGCACACCATGCAGTTCGGGTCCTGGCCGGTAACAATTCTCCCCCACATGGGATTTTAGTTATTTACTTTCAGTACTGTTCTTCACTTTAACCAATCAACCAGAGGGAAGGTTTCGATAAGACAAAAGGTAATCTCAGAGTCCGCTAAAGTTTTATTCCACTCAATTAGGCCAGTGAGGGCGTGTCTAAATCTACACCTTGGCGTCACCTTTTCAGTCCATTACCACTTCATTACGCTACGCCTCATTACGCTTCGCTACATTCGTCTACGCTTCATTCGTGTCACTCCCCTACAAAGCCGACGCCAAGGCGAGGCAAGCTGTAGACACGCAATTTTGGCCTAGTTGGAGAGCTCAAATTCTTGTTTTCATGAAGAATATTTGAGTAACCTTTCAAGGGAACCGAGTTTTTTGGAAAAATTAAGGTCTTTGGCACATTTCAAAGAGGGCAAAACCCTGTGTATAAGGGCACCAGGCGCCCTATAAATAGGGCACCAGGCGCCCTGTATACAGGGCACCAGGTGCCACGTATACAGGGCGCCTGGATCCAAATTAAATTAATTTGACAGGCCGATTTGACCCCCCGCAGTGACTTATCTTGTCGACCTGACATATCTCATGATGCTGGCGCCGCATATATAGGGCGCTATGCCACATGGCACTGCTTTTCGGAAATGACCAAAGTACCCTCTTTTGGGCTATAAATAGACCATCATTTGGAACTTGGAGGAGGTTCCAACCTCGTGCCACCCTATAGCTCATCCAACACCACGTTTCTAAGCCATTCTCATCCCCCACAAGCCTTCAAATCGATCCAAAATCGTCCACCAAAAACCCTAAAAACCTTCTATTTTTATCTCCCAGAAACATGATTTTTCTCCAACTTTGAGAGCCTCTATCCGTCTCTCCTCTTACATCCAGCATTCAAACCACCTTTCATTAGCTTCATTTGCATATTGTCTACAAAGAGAAGCCCCTACTTCATCCCGGAAGCCTCCCAGCACTCTGGAGCGGCACCGTGAAGAGGAGAAGAAAATATGTTCGGGCCAGACTTAGTGCCCCGTATACAGGGCGCTTTGACTTGGTCAACGCGCCCCATAAAGGGGGCACCTGCTCCTTGCGCCCTATATACAGGGCACCAGGAAGGACAGAAGCTTGTTTTGTTATTTTTGGATTCCGATCGTCCGTTTAATCGAGTTTTTGTCTTCCTTTTTCATCTTAGCACTGTTCATCAAGTTATTTAGCATGTCTTAGATCATTTTGCATCACATATATATATTTAAAACCTTCCAAATAGGGGTTGGGATTCAGTCCCAATCCGGTCAGTTCCTTCCCTCTTTCATGTTTACATTTGAATTTGAGAATGATTCTACACTGTCACGAGAACTAATGATCTTTTCACTTGTTTCTATGTTTTCTTATGGACATTCTTAGGTAAATCTGATTGAGGCAGAGCTTCAACCGGATCGAAGACGAAGGACTCACTAAGCTCTCTTCTTTCGGCCGGCCGAGAGAGGAGAAGTCGGAACCCAACAATCTCCCCACTTTCAAAGGTACGACGGTCATTTTCATTTCTCCATTTTATTTCTCTTCATTCTAGTATATTTTGGAGCCTTTGGCTCCTGGCGACCACACCCACTAACATCCCATCCACTAAGTCACCAAAGCAAGCGTAGGGGCCGGGAGGGGGAGATCCGCGTATGTCCCGTTCCGGGTGCATACAATTAGATCTTCACCATGACTCATCCCTTTGCCCATTATGGTCAACTTTGACTTAGGTCAAAGGGGAGAGCCTTCTTAACAAGGTAATTAAAGTGAAAGGATATGCAATGCAGGAATGAAAATATGCATGACAGTAAAATAAACATGAATGCAACTAAGGCAATGATCATGACTGAGCAAAAAAAATTTTTTTTTCTTGAAAACAATCATTTGGATTTTGGATTTTCAAAAGTATTCAAATTTTTTTGGATTTTCGAAATATGGATTTTTTTGGGTTTTTGAAATATGCAACTTTTTGGGTTTTTGAAATATGCATTTTTTTAAAATATGCATCTTTTTGAAATATGCATTTTTTGGGTTTTTGAAATATTCCTTTTTTGTGGAGAAAATGCTAGTATTTGAGACAAATCATCGGTCTTTGGGGTTTGTCAAGACTCAAGTGGTAGATGCCACGTGTAATAATAAAGTTTCCTACCTAGAATCCTTCTAACCTTCTTCCTTTGAACGGCTTGGGTTCCACCGGGATTTGGTCGGCATTAGCGAATGCCTCCCACATAGCATCTGGGTGGGGTCGAGGTGAACTGGTTTCAGGGAGCATCTCGGGTTCATTAACGGCACATACGGCATCCGGGTGGGGATAGGATTGGTCATACTCCAACTGCAACGGTTCGTATCCTTGGTCCGTCATCCCAATGACTCGCCCTGATCTCAAGTTCCTAAATAGAAGGAAAAGGTGACGAAAAACACAAGAATCCCCTTTTTTTTAGTTTTAAAATTTTCTTCCTTTTTTCGGCTTTTGATTTTTGTTTGAACAAACAGGTTATCAAGCAAATTAACCTCAAACAAAGATTTCTTTTGAGTTTTTGTTAAGTGTTTTCAAATTTTTAGTTTTTGGTTTTCAATTTTGATTCACAAACAAGTGACGGCACAGACTTAGAATGATTACCGCAATTTTTTTTGTGTTTCAACCTTGAATTAGTGACTTGTTAAGAGAAATAATGTCCACTCAAATAAATGGGTAGGACCCTATGCTCTCAGAACGCCGAGCACTCTAAGGTTGTCACTCTTTTCACAACGATAGGTAGTAGGTACTCCAGGTTTTGGGATAAAATGGTACAACCAGCCCGATCAGTGAAGAGAGAATCCTTCACGTCTGGGGACTTATGGAGGTCTTCATGGAAGCTACCCGGTCCTTCCAAGAGGGAATCCCTGGACGAGGAGTTGGCAACCACCAAGAGGGGTGTTTGGGTGTGTAGGGCTTTGAGAGGAGAGAACCTCCCTTCTCGGATGACCTAAAGGAGTCGAAAGAACTCTAATGCAAACTAAATGCAAGTGAGATATCAAGGAGCGAGAAGCAAACAAGAAGAAAATAAAAGCATGCAATGATCAAGAAAATATTGGAAAACAAGTAAGCAAGGCAACAATGTAAGGTGAAAGCAAATATTAATTCACTAAAGATTCTTTAGAGGAGAACTTAGACTTCCTTTTTTGAGAAAAAGAAAATGAGCAAAGATGCTTAGCAAGATAATGCAAAGTCAAAGTAAGATGATTAAAGCAAGCCTAAAATTAGATGGTACCCCCGTTTGTTTTTTTATAAGAGGACCCACGGAAAGCAAGTAAACCGGAAGAAACAAAGTGATGCTAAGGTGAAGCAAGTAAACAGGCAAGCAAGTGAATAGGAATGCTAGGAGGGTGTAGGGATTCAAGCAAGAGCCAAAGCAAGGATGAATATGTTGGACATTCTTTTAAAAGGTGAAAAGAACTCACTTAAGCAAGAGTTGTCCCACCATGGTCGCCAAAAGGTGTAGGCACCCGGATGAGCCGGCTCGGCTCGCGCGTGCGCGTCGGCGAGGGAGAGAGAAGAAGAGGAGAAGGAGCGTGTGTGGTGGAAGGTGAAGTGTGTGGTCGCCAAGAGCCGAAGGCTCCAAAGTGTGATTGAGTATTAAGCAAATGAACTAGAAGAAGAGAGAGTTTGACCGTCGTACCTTGGGGATGTAAGCAGGGGGAGATTGTTAAGTTCTAACTTCTTCTTTTTCGGCCGGCCGAGAAGGGAGAGCTTTAGGGAGTTCTTTCATTTATGATCGGATTGAAGCTTCACTCCGGTCGATCTACCTAAGAATGTCCTGCACAAAACATGAAGAAAGACAAATGAAAATCATTAGCTCTGGTGCAAGTATAGCATCATGCTTGAGAACGACTCTGAATCATGCAAAAGGGGATGAACTAACAGGATCAGGACGGAATCCCAACCCCTATTTGTGGTAGGTTTTTAAACATATATGAGATGCAAAATGATCTAAGACATGCCAAATAACATGATGAACAGTGCTAAGACGAAAAAGGAAGACAAAAACTCGATTGAACGGGCGATCGGACTCCAAAAATGACAAAACGAGCTTCTGCCCGAGCGCTAGGAGCAGGTGCCCCCTTTATGGGGTGCGTTGACCAAGGTCAAAGCGCCCTGTATACGGGGCACTAAGTCTGGCCCGAACAGATTTTCTTCCCCTCTTTGCAACGCCGCTCCGGAGTGCTGGGCGGCTTCCGGGACAAAGTAAGGGCTCCTCCTTGTATACAATATGCAAATGAAGCCAATGGAAGGTGGTTTGGATGATGGATAAAATAGGAGCGACGGGAATAAGCTCTCAAAGTTGGATAAAAAATATGTTTCTGGGTGACAGAAACAGAAGGTTTTTTGGGTTTTTGGTTGACGATTTTGTATCGGTTTGGGGGCCTATGGGGGGTGAAAATGTCTTAGAAACGTGGTGTTGGATGAGCTCTAGGGTGGCACGAAGTTGGAACCTCCACCAAGCTCCAAATGGAGGTCTATTTATAGCTCAAAAGATGGCACTTTGGCCATTTTCGAAAAATAGTGCCACGCGGCATAGCGCCCTGTATATGGGGCGCTGGCATCATGAGGTCTGTCAGGTCGACAAGATGAGTCACTGCGGGGGGTCAAATCAGTTGGTCAAATCGATTTGATTTGGTTCCAGGCGCCCTGTATATAGGGCACCTGGTGCCCTATATAGGGCGCCAGGTGCCCTGTTTATAGGGCGCCAGGTGCCCTGTATATAGGGCGCCTGGTACCCTATATAGGGCGCCAGGTGCCCTGTTTATAGGGCGCCAGGTGCCCTGTTTATAAGGCGCTAGGTGCCCTGTATATAGGGCGCCTGGTGCCCTGTATACAGGGCGCCTGGTGCCCTATATACAGGGCGCCAGGTGCCCTATACACAGGGTGTTTGGCTCGGCTAATTGCTCTATTGATCCCCTTCGGAATGTGCCAGAAACTTGATCCGTCTGGAAAACATGATCTGCTTTAAGTATTCTCCATGAAAACAAGAATTTAAACTCTCCAACTGGGCCAAAATTGCGTGTCTACAATGTTGAGCACGTTTCCGTACTAATGCCCATCTATCAGCTTCTGATCTTTTCGGGTCCTTCCTTCTTGCCCATTTTTATGGCCCACATTCGGACAGGTTATTTTTGCCTGAGGGGTTCATTGCTCATCTTTTGGAGCATTTTTCTTCTTTGGGGCTACTCTAGGCACTCATTCAGACAGGTCTATACATTTTTTATCTTTTTGTTGACCTGAGGCATTCATTGCCCATCTTTTGGTGCCCATTCTTTTGAGAAGTCAGACCTTCTAGGATTTTACCCTTCTAAGATGATGGGCATTTTTGGTATTCCTCACTCTAAATCCCTCGACTCTTACCTTGGGCCGAAGCAAGAGGAGAATAGGGTAAGACCGATCTCCTTTGCCTAGCACTACCTGGTCTTCTTTTTCGACTCTGGCCGCCGAATCCCAGAGTCTAGGCGTGCGATGTGCATGGTGTGATGCCTATTCTTAATCCTCATTTGAACAGGCGGGCCTAATAGCAAGCAAGGACAGGTGAGAGTAAACTTCTTCCAGGATTTTTTTGTATTTTATATATATTTTAGGGGAAATATTTCTTAAGGTAGAGTCCATTCCAAGGGTGGGTTAATTCTTCTCCATCTGCATTAACTGCTTGTAGGAATTGCCAGGGTAGGTTTCTGAAATTACAAAGGGTCCCTCCCAATTTGGTTGAAGTTTTGAGCGAGGACCGCCCGGCTTTATGAAAATTCTTTTGAGCACAACCTCACCGATTTCAAATTTTCTCTCAACCACCCTTTTCTGAAAAAACCTTTTAAGCCTATTTTGATAAGTCCGGGCGTGTTCGGTAGCGACCAGCCTCCTCTCATCTAAGAGTTCGAGTTGGGCTAGGAGAGACTCTCGCCTGCATCCGTGGGGATGTCTCGATCGATCTGAACTCGGAGGAAAGGAATGAGTACTTCATATGGGACTACTGCCTCCATCCTGTATGTCAAGGCATAAGGAGTCTGACCCATTGGGGTTCGGAACGAAGTGCGGTAGGCCCATAGAGCATCAATCAGCTTATTTGTCCAATCTGCGAACCTGCTGGACTCACATGTTTTCTTAATGATTGTTATCAAGGTTTTGTTAATGGCTTCTACTTGACCGTTGCCTTGCGGGTAATACGGAGATGAATGATGCAATTTTATGCAATACCTGTTGCAAAGGTCTTGCAGCTCCTGAGAGACAAGCCGAGGTCCATTGTCGATGACGTTGTCGTCGGGGATCCCGAATCTGGACAAAATGTTGCGCCTGACGAATGTGCATACCGTTGAAGCCTTGATTTCCGTGTAAGCTTCTGCTTCGGCCCATTTGGTGAAGTACTCCGTGGCGGTGAGAATAAAAGATTTGCTTTTGTTCGCGGAGTTGGGATCACCAAGGGGACCGATAATATCGAAAGCCCACATAGCGAAAGGCCAGGGGGCATAGATAGGATGGAGAGAAGATGCTGGAGAGTGGATTTTGTCCGCATGGAATTGACATTGAAGGCAGTGTCAGACAAAAATCAAGCAATCTTCTTCTAATGTGGGCCAATAGTACCCTTGCCGAATGATCTTTTTGGTGAGGGCTTAAGCACTAACATGACCTCCACATACCCCCGAGTGAGCTTCTTCAAGCACCAATTCAGCTTCTCTTTCGTCCACGCAACGTAACAGGACCCCCGTCATGCTTCTTTTAAAAAGTGACCCGCCCAGCACTAGATATTTCTGGGAAATCCTTCTTACGGCCTTTCTCTCGTTGGCTGTGAGTTCGGGCGGGTAAGTTCGATCTCGACAATATTGAGCAATCTCATGGTACCATAGCCTCTCTTCTTCTTCACCTAACTCTTCAACCTCGATATTGACAACTCCTCCTTCTGCTCGAGTAATTCCTTCCTTGCAAACCTCTACTTAATATCAAGAAACCGAGCATCCTCAATAGAAGGTATCATCTTCTGCCGGACAGAAATGGTCCTATCAGACATGCCTAGCGGGATTGATAAAGAAGATGCCAATGATGCTAGAGAATCAGTAAAGATATTCTTAGCACGAGGGATATGGACAAATTCAAGCTTAGTGAAGAGCTTGATATAAGAAGAAGTGAGTTCGTGATATGGTTTGAGTCTAGGATGATATGTTCGATATCTGGAGAGCACTTGCCGAAGAATCAATTGGATGTCGCCTATAATTCTTAACTTGGTGGCTCCATGGAAGCGAGCAGCCTCTAATCCAGCTAAGAGGGCCTCGTAATCAGCAATGTTGTTGGTGGCAGGAAAATAGAGTTGGAAAGCTTGGGGAATAATGACCCCTTCATGGGACAAAAGGGCAACTCTGATTCCCCTTCCCTGGGAATTTAAAGCACCATCAAAATAAAGGGTCTATAATTCAGAATGATGGAGGGACATGAGTCCCTCATCGGGCAATTCGGAATGGACCGGGACAAAGTTAGGAATGGGATGGTGAGCCAGGTGCTCGGCAATGGCATACCCTCTGATCGACTTCTGTTGGACGTAAGTGATGTCAAACTGGGAGAGAAAACTTTGCCATCTGGCGAGTCGGTCGGTGAGGACAGATTTTTCAAGGAAGAATTTGATAGGGTTCATTCAGACGATGAGATTGACCTCGTGAGCAAGAAAATAGTGCTTGAGTTTTTGTACCACCGAAACTAGGGAGACACAGGTCTTCTCCATGGCGATATAGTTCATCGCACAAGGATCAAAGATTTTAGAAAGATAGTAAGCAGCCTATTCTTTCCCCTCCTCATCTATTTTTGCCAGCACTGCACCTAAGGATTCACTTAGCACCGAGATGTACAAGATTAAATGCTTGCCTGGATTCGGGGGTTGGAGCACAGGAGGGCTAGAAAGATACTTCTTCAAACCATCAAAAGCCTCTTGGCATTTCTGATCCCATTTGAATTCTGTTTTTGCCCTGGTTAACTCATAGAAAGGCTTACACCTTTGGGAATGTTGTAAGATAAACCGGCGAACAAACTGTAGCCTTCCAATTAACCCCCTAAGTTCTTTCAAATTCCTTGGTGGGGGCATATCAATGATAGCCTTGGCTTTATTGGGATCAATCTCAATCCCTCTTTTGCTAACAATGAAACCCAATAATTTGCCTGATGATACACCAAACACACATTTTTTCGGGTTCATATTCAGCTTATAATTTTGAGCTCTTTGCAAGACCTTTCTTAAAACCTTAGAGTGTTCATCTCGGGTCCGGGATTTGACTACTAAATCGTCCACATACACCTCTACACACTAATATCATGGAAAATTGCCATCATTGCCCTCTAATAGGTTGCTCCTGCGTTCTTTAGTCCGAAGGGCATGACGACATAACAATACGTACCCTAAGGTGTAGTGAATGATGTCTTCTCCTGATCCTCTTCTGCTAGCCGAATCTGATTGTACCCAGAATATCCGTCCATGAATGAGAGGATTTTAAAACCGGCTATATTATCAACAAGTACATCAACATGGGGAACAAGAAAATCATCCTTAGGGCAGGCTTTGTTTAAATCCTTAAAATTGATGCAGATGCGGACTTTGCCATCCTTCTTCATTACTGTGACGATATTAGCCACCCATTGGGGATAAAGAACGACTTTGATAAATTTGGCTTGATGCAATTTATCGACCTCTTCTCTCATTTTCAAGGCCACTTCTAGGTGGAATCTCCTAAGCTTTTGTTTTACCGGGACAACTCCATCCTTAAGTGTCAAGCGATGTTCGACCAGAGAATTGTCTAGTCCCGGCATATCCTGGTAGGTCCATGCAAATGCGTCCCGGTACTCTTGCAAAGTGCCTATCAATCTGATTCTTTGGAGGGAGTGAGACTAGCACTGATGAGAACAACTTTATGATCATCTAGTGTCCCAAGGTTAAGTTCTTTTGTGGGCTCATCAGCGAAAGCTAGAGGTTCTTCAAATCTCCTCAAACCAGAAGCATAGGCATCTGCTATATCTTCTTCTCCATCCGTATAGACATTCTTTTTCTGAACCGACTTCATATACTCCCAAAGATTGATCAATTTTTTCTTCATCCTTATAGAAGATCTCATCCAACTGAACAGTATTATCCCCAAATCCTGGCAATTGTGCACACTCTATGCTTTTGCTAGCTAGTTGATACAGATACCGATCTGGTACCCTCTTGCCCTTAGTTCGGACTCTCTTGGATACTAATCCTAGGGGGGAAGAATAAGGTGACGATGAAGAGGGGAGATTGGGAGGAATGATATCTACAAGAGGTGGAGGATAGAGCAAATCGCTCAGAGATTCGGTCCCCGAGGTCGGAAGGCCCTCGGGGGTAAAGACGGACGTTTCTTCGATCGAAACGCTAGTTGTGAAAAGGACGTTTTTTTTGGTGGTGCCAACCATGTGTATAGGATGGACTATGGCACTCTTTTCATCATGAAGGGAAAGGAAGGTAAAGATCTGAGGACGATCTGGAGCGGGGTTGTGATCCTTCTCAATTGGAGATGAGTTGGTTTGGAGGGGAGAACTTAGTAAGTTGGGTTGGTCGTCTGGTTCGACCTGAGATTGGACTGGCACGATGGCCAGGGAGGCGAAGGCCTTAAACAAGGTAGAATGGAGAGGGCTCTCGGGCCCGATGGTGATGATCGTGAGAAACGGGGGTGGTGCATTCCCCGTACGGGTCGTGAGGGGCCCGTCATGAAAGGGCATTGGGAGCCCATGGGAGAGACTTAACCGAAAGAGTGGGTTAGCTCCAGAGAATGAGTAGTTGAGGAGAGGCCCTCGCGGGATGATTAGGGAGTCATGGCAAACTTGCCTGTCGAGGCATTTTTCAATCCGCGGCGACTTAAGTGGTTCATTCCTCGATTCTTCTTCCTCGGCCAGAAATAATGATGATAAAGATAGGAATAATTCATCCTCACCTTTGTCAACCCTCTGCCTCTTCCGCAGACGGTTGTTGTTATCATTGAGATAGCCTGACCCTTCTTCTTCAACTTGAATCACTTCCTCTTTCAGAAAATATTTTGCAAGCCCTTTTGCAACTGCCTGATGTCCAAGCCTCTTGCCATTCTGAACTGTCCCATCATACCCCAAACCGGTCTTAGTGAGCTGGCTGGCGGGATTGATGGGTTCTATAATTCCTTGCAAGAACTTGCCCAACCCTTGGCCCCCTTGATACCCCAGAATTTTCATGATGTGCCACCCTATTGGCCCCTCTGTGTTCCTCTTCTTTTGTTTAGGCTGCCATTGTTTCTTTTGGGGTTCTATCAATGTGAACATTGGCTAACTCGGTAGTCCAGTAGTTGGTGTTACCGTTACATAGCCGGTTACCTTTACAATTTGCCCCTTGTAAGGGAACTTGATACATTGGTGATTGGTGGATGCTACTAGCTCTAATGCTTCGAGATATGGACGGCCCAGAATGACTCGATAGGTAGGATCCATTTCTAACACATGGAAGTTAACCATGACCGTTTTGGGGCCGAGCTCGACAACAAGAAGAATGGTGCCGTGCACGGGTCGCTTCATGTTATCAAATGCAGTCACGGTGATGTGGGAAGACTGGATCTCTGCCTCCGAGATGCCGCAGAAGCTCAGTGTTTCAGGTGGTATGATATTCAAGGAGGCACCGGTATCTACCAAGCATGAATCTATCGGGGTACCTCGAATGTTCACCATTAAACATAATGCACACCTCCTGACTTCGGGGGCTGCAAACTCCTCATCAGTAAAAATCAGGGCCGAGTGTTCACTTTAGGGAGCCAAGAGAGCGGTAATTCTCTCAGGTGGGAGGCTTTCACTGACTACCACCTTCTTAAATATTGTTGAAGCACCTCTTGGTGAACCTTGGACCGCTTGATCAATTCTAGAATAGATATTCTGGCTGGTGTTTTATCAAGGTGCTTCAGTAAATTGTATGTAGTTCTTGATACTAGTTCTTCAATTGGTTCCTCCTCCATTTTTGGGGTTGCTTGTGTTGCACCGGCCTGAGGGAAGATGTGCTGGACCATGCGTCCGCTCCATAGGATGGCAGCAAGGGGTGGTGTGGGCCCAGCAGGTGCCGTTTCGATGGAGACAGGCATGTGACTGGGGTGGTTGGGTTGGGTGAGCTTAGGTGATGGCGGTGGGGTATTGACGGGGCTAAGCGGGGTTGTTAGCGGGCTAGTCGGTCGAATAAGGAGGGGAAAAGGTTGTGGGGTTCTTGGCGGCATGGTGGGTGCCGTGTGGGTCACTAGTGGTGCTGGTCTAATGATAGGTGGTAGAGGGGACGTGGGGGCTAATGGTGGTGGTATACGTGGTCGAATAATGGGTCCTAAGGAGAGAGGGGTTGTGGTGATGGGCCCCTCCATAGGTCATTGCAGTGCACGGATGATGGGTGGTAGGTTGGGTAAGGTACGAGGAATGGATAAGATAGCCATGTTGGAGTGGTGGGGGTGTACGATTGGAAGGAGGCGGTAGTCGGGTCCACCTGCCAGTCTTGTCCCCGGCTGGATGATTCTTCAGTCGGGACTAGGATAGGATTAACAGCGTTGCGGGGTGGTGCTGCTACTAGAGCGGGCGCATGGTTTGGCAAAGGGTTGTGCACTATTCCAAGGCCGTTATCATGTTGTGGTTCTTGTTGTTGCTATTGTTGATGCTGCTACCACTGTTGTCCTTGAGGTTTTGGTTGTTGTGCTTTTAATGACTCGATGTATGTCCCCATTTGCGCCCAATCAATGCTCCCTTGGTCATGAAGATCATGAATATAATCTTTGAATTGAAAAGAATCTTCAATCATGTGACCCGGGTATCGATGGTACATACAATACCGCCCAGTGTTTGCCGTGCCTGGCCAGATAGGTCTTTCTTTTGGAAGCTCTATATGTTGTGCGGCCATCAAGGCGTTGAAAATATCTGTGAGGGAATAGGGCAATGGGGGGTAATTCTCCCGTCGGGGTCCGGTTTTTCTTGGCTGATATGCAGCTGGAGGAGGGGCCTGGTGGTAAGTTTCTGGTGCCTTGGGTTGTGGGGTTCGGGGCACTAGGGGTTGCTAATTCTGGGGTCGGTAAGATTGGACCTGGTACTGGGGAGGCCGTGGGGGAAGTTGAGGCCGGATTGTTGGTGCTGGAAAGCTGGAGCGTTCCTGTTCAGAGGAGGGTTTCTGTATTGATGTGGGTAATTGTTAGGGGGATTCCCTACAACACTAACATGTTCATGGTTTACTATCCCCTCGGTCACCAGTCTGGAGGTGGAAGGGATGGTTTTCTTGGTGACCCGAGATCGGGGATCGAACAGGTTCATGATGGGTGAATCCCGGAGCTAAGTCTGGATGTACCATGCCTTCTTTTAAAGCTCACTCATGGAAGTGGGATGATGAAGGGCTAGCATGTTCTTCATGGCTGGGGTTGCATTTGCTATAATCAACTTGACCTGCTCTGGCTTTGACATCGGATCTGTAAGCTTTTCTGCCATTGCTCTCTATCTATCAGCATATCTGATAAAATCCTCATCTGGTTTCATTCTTTCGGCTACGAGGTCGGTGATGAAGTAGGCTATTCCGACCCGGTCTTGATACCTCTGCAAAACTTGGCCTTGACAATATCAAAGTTATCGGCCTCTGTTGAATTGAGCGAGTAAAACCACTCAAGCGCCGAGCCCTCCAATGATCTTCTAAATAGAAAAGCAAGGGCTCTTGGATCATTTTGCCATGTGATAGACTCGTATAGAAAATCTTTGACGTGGAGGAAGGGATTATCAGACCCGTTGTAGCGGCGGAATACCGGCATCTCGGAGTGAGGCAGATGGAAAGTAGAGAGAGAGGGGAGGGAGATCTCGGGGGCAACCTGGTGCCAACGAGACAGCGGATTTCTTTGTACTGCTCCTCCATTTGACTTAGGCGGTTCAGCATGGCCTGGTCAATAGAGGGCTCTCGAACAATCGGGGGAAGAGGGGGTGTTTGATACACTAGAGGGGGAGCTAGGTTGGCCGAGGCGGCCGGACATGGGACGTGAGTTGGAGGGCATATCGTTTGACGAGGAAGATTAAGGTAATTAGAAGAATAGACTGGTGGTCGTGAAGGTGCGACCAAATTTGGGTCCAGATGGTTTAGGATAGCCACCGGATGAGGAGAACTTGGGGGCGTCGGCCCGGTATAAGAATGGCCATGGGCAGCCACATCGGGTTGACGTGCCACCGAACGAGGGGTAGAAATACAAAGACCACCGGTGAGGGGGTCATGATTAACGGGCAACTTGCCCTTAAGGATAGCCTCGATGGCTTGAAGTTGAGTGGGGTCTGCATGAGAGAATGCCTCCCAAAGAGAACCCGGATTGGGTGGAGAGGAAATTTGATCCAGTTCGGCGGGAGCCCCCGGTTCGTTGATGGCATAGACGGCGTCAGGAAGGAGTGACGGCTCCCCTTCTGCCCCAAAATAAGCTTGTTCACACTCTGCTTGCTCGTAATGCTGATCCATGATGACTCGTCTAGACCTGAGCGACACAGGCATAAAGCAAGGAAGAGAAGATGAAGTTTCCTTTTTTTTGGGTGTTTTCTTGATTTGGAAGAGATTTTTTTTCTTTTGGGTTGTTAATTCTAGAAGACAAGTTTTTAGCCCAAAGCAAAGTTTTCTTTGAAAGCTTTTTTGGGATTGTTTCTTAGAGGTTGTTTTATTTTGATTGTTGTGATCAGAGAAGTCTTACCTCAGAAAAACAATTTCTTTTGGTGATTTTAAGTTTTTTTTGAGAGAGAGTTTTCTCTCTCCTTTGTTTTTTCTTTTCTCTTTTGGTTGCACAAACAAGTTAAAGCAAAGACTTGGAATGCTTAACGCGATATTTTTTGGTTTCAACCTTAGATTAGTGGCTTGTTTAGAGAAATATTGTCCACTCACATAAATGGGTGGGACCCTATGCTCACACAATGCCGAGCAATGTAAGGTGAAACGATTTCTCACACGGATAGGTGATGGGTTAACTTTGGGTTTTAGGGAAATGGTACAATCAGCCCGATCGGTGAAGAGGGAATTCTTCACGTCTGGGGACTTACAGAGGCCTTGGCGGAAACCAACTTAGTCAACCGAGAGGGAATCCCCGGAAGAGAAGTCGAGATCCACCAAGAATGTTGTTTTAGATGTGTATGGCTTTGGGAGGAGAGTGAGCCCCCCTTCTCGGATGACCTACGGGGCCGGATGGAACCCGGTACCCCGATGCAAGCTAATGCAGGAGAATATGCAAGGATGAAGAAGCAAACAATAACAAAATAAAAGCAACACAACTTGAGAGAAAAATGAAGAGGCTTAAAAGATGATAGAGCGCCATGAGATTTAAACAACAAGACAAGTTTGCATGCTGAACATTAAAGGGTAGTAAATGTAGTAGGAGTTGGCGAGTGAGATGAAAAACAAGAACCGAAATCAGTTTCGGGGGGTTGCAGGCGCTCCGATATCGCGTTGCCAGGCGTTGCAATATCAGGACGTTTTAAACGTAAGCTGGCAAATTTTAAAAGAAACTAGAAAGCAAGGGTCCCGCGGGGACCTAAAAGTTATGTGATGCTGAAAAGTGGTAAAGAACAACGCTTGACAAGTGACGAGTGCTAAAAAGTAAAGTTGACTTGCGCAGGAGTCAATACTTGTAGAGGTTTCAGGCTCGCGGAGCTCGGTTTGCAAATGTTCCAGCAGGGGAGCACCTGGTGTCCCTCTGACAGGATTAACAGAAGAAGATGGCCACACGGGGCCGGTAATGTACCGCTCATGTAGTGAGCGGGGAAATAAGAAGTGGCTCACGTGGGATCCAAGGAGTAGTGGCTCACGCGGTGAGCGAGAGAGATTCCGACTTAAATGAAAGGAAACTAAATGCGAGTGAACATGAAGACAAAGAGAGTAAATAAAGGACTTACTTGATGGAAGATGCTTTCATTTAAAGAGGCATAACAAGTGACTTTCTTTTGGCTTTAGAGGTCCCATCGTGGTCGCCAAAAGTTTCTGTGGATGCCGTGGAGATGCCGTCTCGCGGTGCGCGCGCGTGTTGTTGTGGTGTGTGTATTTCTCCTTCCTTGCGGTTCCGATAGGGTTGGTTTATGTTAATCACGCCATAGACGCGGTTGTGGATGATCCCAATGAACCGGCCTATTACCCCACCTCTTCTCCTTCTTTCTTTTTCCACACTCACCTTGATCCCCAGACTACTCAGCCCTTGATATCACTTGGACATCGAAGGACCGTCCCGGGTCGTGAGGAGAATAGAAGGGAAAGAAGGTCAGACAGTGGGTGACGTCACTAACACGAACTTAACCTATGGAGCCGAGAAGAGGAAAAGATTGTGTGGTCACCAGGAGCCAGAGAGGCTCCGATGATTAAAAGAAAAGAGATGAACTGATAAGGGGAAGGATGACCGGTTACCTCGTTGAATGGGGAGATTGTGGTTGGTTCTATCTTCTCCTTCCTCGGCCGGCCGGGGAAGAAGAGTCTTGGAGAAACTCGCTTGCCTGAAAAGAAGTTAAGAATGAAAGCACAACAAAACAATGATTAGAACTAAGTGAAAAGTATTAACTATTCGTAAGAAGGAAGAAGGATGACAAAAGGGGTTGAACGAACCGGATTAGGACTAACTCCTAACACCTCTTAAGAAGGATCTAAATGACCTAGTGCTAAAGATGCATTAGACTATGCTAGTATGATATGCATGGTGAAGCTAAACGGAAAATAAAACGAGAATAAGGTAAGGAAGAAGATTGTTGGGCCAGCTTCTGGAAGTTGCAGGCGCTCTGAGGACGGTCGCCTGGCGTCCCGTCGGAGGAGCGCTTAAGTCCTCCCAAGGCAGCTTTTGACACGATATTCTCCGGATTCCAACAAAGGGTGTCGGATTTCTAACTTGTTTTGGAGACTTCTTGAGGCTCTTTAGGATGACTTTCAATGACTTTTAGTGGTATGGGGAGATTTGGGATGATTTTTTGGTTGTGTGGAATGGACGGAGTGGAAGAGGTGTAATGGGAGGATTGAATGACTTGGAGATGTGATTGAGGGCTCTAAAGTGACTTGGAAGATGATGGGAGGGTGTTGGCATGCTCAAGAAGAGTCTCTCTGTGGAGTTATAGCTCTAGGAATCTTTTTTTGGAACCCCTTGAATGTGGGAGAAGGGTCCCCTTTTACAGATCCACAGAAGTGACCCAGGCACTCCGCTAGCAGGTCGCCTAGTGTCACGGCTTCGGAACGCCTGCTAATCCACCGACAAATCGGCAAATCAGCATGTCCGACCATACCGGTCGCCACCTACCACCCTGGGTGTCATGCGTCAGTTGTCAACGGAAATACCGGTGCTCTGACAAGGGAGCACCTACAACCTATGGCTGACACACTGTAAATTTGGCGCACGCGGAACCTACGGTGTCAGTTGGCCGGCAGAGATCCAGGCGCTCTGGCAGCGGAGCACCTACATCCTCGGTACGATTTCGACAATGCACCGTTGACTGGTCTGAAAAGCCGGCCATCAAGGGAGGAAATATAGGCGTCCCGGCAGAGGAGCACTTGGACTGTCGTACGACTTTGAATATGGCGTTGTCCGGCCAGATAAAAGGGGGAAAAGACGGAAAGTACTAGGCGCTCTGATGCCACGACGCCAGGCGTCGTGATATCAGGGCGCTTAGAGAATTTTTAAGATTTGGTCATTTTTATGTCGAATCGACTTTCCTGACCGACAAAATACAAGTGTTGTCTATAAGAATGGGATTGTAGTTCCTGTAATCTGGCCGAATTCGCGTATCTACACATAATAGCCCAGCGGGAGGTAAATGAACTTTTCTTTCCATTGCCTTCTAATTCCGAAGAAGTATCAACTTTTCTCTTATTCACTATATTCCTACTTCATTTTTAGCATTGAATGTGGGTTGTATGTCATGAAGTTTGTTGAACGCCTTGCCAGGAAGGTCAAGGATCCGTGGTCTATCCATGAGCAAGAGGTTCTAGAAACAAGAGTACAATTGATATGCCATGTGATGGAGAAGATGTCAAATCAATGATCCCTCCCCTTCCTTCCCCGGACCCCTGTTTAAATTTATGAATATGTAAATTATACTCTCAAGTCCTGTAACATTTTAAATCTATGAAGAATTTGTTGGGTGGTGCTTCTAGTGCATTGGTTGTTAAACTTGGTTGCTTCATTTAGACATGTGATTTTTCAATACAATTCCTCTACTTCTTGTAATCATATGTTGTTTCATTTACCATACTGAACCCTTTACATATGTTACTAACCCTTTACATAGCCCCCTAAACCCATTTTTAATAGGTTACTAACCCTTTACATGTTACTAGCCCTTTACATAACACACTAAACCCCTTTTTAACAGGTTACTAACCCTTTACATAGCCCATTGAACCCCTTTCTAACATACTAACCCTTTACATATGTTACTAACCCTTTACTTATGTTACTAACCCTTTACATAGCCTCCTAAACCCATTTTTAATAGGTTACTAATCTTTTACATATGTTACTAACCCTTTACATAGCCCCTAAACCCATTTTTAAAAAGTTACTAACCCTTTACACACAATTCAACAGTCACAACATAGACAGTTGAAGAGGATAGTCTGGGAAAAATTTCAATATTGATTACATAAGAAGCTCAATACAGAGGTATGTCCAACACAGAATTCATTTCTGACAACATAGCAACCTCAAGACACATTTATGTCCAACACAGAATTGAATAGTAACAATATAGCAAAATCATTACAGAAAGCACTCCAAGACTAATTTCAGTAGCAACAACTTAACAACTTCAATATAGCCTTCAGCTTGCAGGTTTCTGTCCACTGACATACATTAGTATATCCATATGGCTTAAGAATTGTTGTGTGGGATTATGTGATGATAAGGCTGCATCCTGTGGAGTAGTCATTGAAGGGTCTGAGTAGAAAATGTCTTGCGAAGTTAACATTTCTTGTTGCACATCACAAATAGTCTCAAGCCCTTGCAAAAAGCTACCCTTGTCTGATGTTTTTTTTTTCTTTTGCTGGTCTCAAGGCTCGACTTGATCCTCCATCGTCGACCTTTCTCTATTCTGCCCTATAGGAGGAGTGGGTATACTTCTTGTGCGGGTTGTTGAACAATGTTTACCTATCATAAAAGCATTAACTATGTAAGTAAGGAAAAGAAACAATCAACTTCATGTTCATAAATAACAAATTCATATGCATAAAGATCAAAACAGACCTATGTTTGAGATTCCGGTACGTGGGATGGTAATGTGCCTTCATTTATGTTTATCTCTGCAGTCGGAGTATAGATTACCAGAGATAATCGTGTGTACTCCTCTGCTGTTTGTCTACATATATTCAGCAAGTGTTCAAATGTCTCTTTAGGTTTTGCTACGCTTGCACATAACCCTTTACATATGTTACTGAATCACATTTTGACAGGTTACTAACCATTTACATATGTTACTGAACCCCTATAACATACGTTACTAACCTTTTACATATGTTACTAACCTTTTACATATGCTACTGAACCCCATTTTGATCAGTTACTAACCCTTTACATATATTACTGACCATTTACATATATTATTGAACCCTATTTTGACAGGTTACTAACCCTTTACATATGTTATTAACCCTTTATATATGTTACTAAACCTCTGTAATATATGTTACTAACCCTCTATATATGTTTCTAACCTTTTACATATGCTACTGAACCCCATTTTGACCAGTTACTAACTCTTTACATATGTTACTAACCCTTTGCATATGCTACGAAACCCAATTTTGACCGGTTACTAACCCTTTACATATGTTACTGAATCCCTGTTTGACCGGTTACTAACCCTTTACATATGTTACTGAACCCCATTTGACAGGTTTCTAACCATTTACATATATTACTGACCCTTTACATATGTTACTAATCCCCTATTTCGGATGTTACAACCCTTTATATATGTTATTGAGCCTCCATTTCAGAGGTTACTAGCTGTTTACATATCTTACTAAACCTGTACACATTACTCACTGCGTTTTTCTAACTTACCAATTCCTGAAATATGTTATTATCACCGTACATTTAATGTTAACTACCCGTTATAACTTCACATGCACCGTACACCACGTAATATACATCTATACTAAGATCAATAGTTTTGAAAATAATAAATAAACGAAATGCACTATAGTTAAACGTAGATAAACACTCTAACATGACGGCTGTCTCTAACGAGGGGCCACCACAACTTGCTTCAACTTCTACGCGCCTTCCTGTTCCAAACTCACAGTCCATTGCTCATGCCTCCTCTGGATATGCCTTGACTAAGTCTACTGGTCGCACTAAATTCTCCCTCAGCTGGAGGACGTGTACTGTTAATCTCTTCGATTCTTCCTCACCCCGTGAACAATAGAGGAGGATTATTCTGAGGAACTGGCGAACAACATTGCAAATAATGGAGGAGGATTGCTCTAAGAAACATGCGGATGTCATTAGAGACAGAGGTAATAATGCATGGAGACTCAATTCCCACGCGATTTTTGATAATGTCACCATTAAGGAGGAGTTGACAATGTCATGATGGCGGGTCAAATGACAGCATCTAGGGTTTCAGCGTCGCTGTTTGCCATTAACGGGGTAAGCGTCGCTATTTGAACAGTGTGACGGTTGCCGTGAACGACGGTCGGGTTAACGTCACAGCGTGTCCGTCTGGTGCTAGGGTCCGACATAGACGTGGCACAATGGGAATGATGACTGAGGAAGTCATCTCAGGAGAGGTTTCGAGATGATCCAAATTGTTCGGGTGAGTTTGTTTCAAAAATACCTTCTATCACGTGTAATCCAAGTTAAGTCGATACTCACTATATATGTGCGAATATATTCAGTCCACTTTCTCGTAAAGTTTGATCGGTAATAGAGGGATAAAAAAATTAATTAATGTAGTAAACGCCATCAATACTCTCATCGAGTGATAACTAACCTTCATGCACAATCAGGCAACACGAAGACAGAGACCCGACGCGTCATTTGAATTAAATAGCGACATCTTAAGGCGGGATGAACCGTCGGACAAGAAGGGAAGTGATCGTTCTCTCCCTGGACAGTTCCCGGAGGTTGCGCGACCAGCGGCGACGAAGGCACCTGCTCATCCTTCTCCGCGTTGACTTTGGGTCTCGTTTGTCTTTCCCTACGGTTATCAAAAGTATAAATAAAACCCTGACAGAAACGGGTGTTAATCATGTCGGAGAGAGCAGGTGATCGAGCATCATGACGAGCTCCGTGGAGAACGCGCTGCCGCTTAGCAACGTGGTGGAAGCAGCCGACCTGGCGATCCCCATAGAGAGCTACTGGGAGCATTACCGACGCTACAGCACCGCCGCGGAAGATCGCGGTTTGGTCGGCACCATCAAGACGAAGCTCCGAGAGGCGGCGGAGGAGGAGCGCCGCCAGAGAATCCCCCCTTCCATACACAGGGTCCGGGGCAGCGTCAGGTCGGAGGATCCGAGCGCCTACGAGCCGCAGGTGATCTCGATCGGCCCCTTCCACCACGGCAAGGAAGGGCTGAAGGAGGCGGAGAAGCTGAAACAGAGGTTCGTCAACGACCTCCTCCGCCGCAGCGCCGACAACTCGGTGGAGGCGTACATTCGAGCCGTCCGGGCGGTCGGGCCGCAGGCCAGGGCGCAGTACGCGGGGGACGTACCCTTCGGCGACGACGAATTCGTGGAGATGATGGTGATCGACGGCTGCTTCGTCGTGGAGTGCCTGGTGAAGAGGGGGCTCGGGCTGCTGGACGGCGAGCTCGCCGCCTGCGCGAACTGCAACGCCGCCCTCCTCGGGAACGACCTCCTCTTGATCGAGAACCAGATCCCCTTCTCCGTGCTCGAAGCCCTGTTCGGCGTCACCTCCCTCAACTGGCGCATCTCCGGCGGCCGCAGGGCCCCGACTCTGGTGGAGCTCGCCGCCCACTTCTTCAGGATCGGGAAGGTGCCCGACGTGCAACCCGGCAGGCTCCACCATCTGCTCCATCTCTATCATCTCTCTCTCAGGTCGGAGCTCGCCCGCCCTGCCCGGCGGCGGCACGGACGACCAAGAAGCCGAGTTCTGATCTCCCGTGCCCTGAGCAAGCTCAGCAACACGTTCCTCCCGGTCCTCTATCGCCTTTTCTACCTGATAATGTTGTGCCGGTGGCCTCGCCTCTCACCGTTGATCTCATCGGAGGGGAGGCCACCGAGGTTCCCCCGGATGATCCCCTGCGCCACGGAGCTCAGGGAGGCGGGCATCGAGATCAAGAGGAAGGACGCCGACGCGGGAGCCGATCAGGAGATCCTCCCCTGCATGCTCGGCGTGGCCTTCGAGCACGGCGCGCTGGAGATCCCCTTCCTCTCCGTGGAGTCCACCACCAGGACCAAGTTCCGCAACCTCGTCGCCTTCGAGCAGTGCCGCCCGGACCAGGGGGACGACTTCACCAGCTACGCCGTCTTCCTGGACAACCTCGTGGACACGGCGGACGACGTCGCGACTCTCCGGAGCTGCGGCGTCCTGGAGAGCAAGCTGGGGAGCGACGAGGAGGTGGCGCAGATGTTCAACACCGTCTGCAGGGGGTCTCACCTCCGCTACGAGACGCACTACCTGGCCCCCGTCTTCAGGGACGTTAAGTGCTACTGCGAGACCGCCCGCCACCGGTGGAGGGCCAAGCTGGTTCACGACTACTTCAACAGCCCGTGGTCGGTCATCTCGGTGGTCGTCGCTTTCCTGTTGCTGGTCTTCACCGGGGTGCAGGCGGTCTTTGCCGCCCTGGCATACTTCCGCCCTCCTCGACCATAATAAGGCAACGTGGGGAAAATTTTGTATACTGGCACACTTTGAAAATTTTTAACACACGGTTTTTTTTTTTGTAAAAATAACACACTTTTCTTAAAGCGTTGAAGTCGCCGGGATGCTTAACGGCTTCAACAAATTGGTGTCATGTATTAATCTAAAAAAATTTATATTTTGCGTGTCAGTTTTTTTCTTTTTATGTTACATACCTATTTCTCTTCCTTCTTTCTTAGTTATTAGTTAAATCACGTGTTTTCGTGCGTGTTCAAATAATATGTCTCATGTCGATTGAATGTTAATTTACAAGTTAATAAAGACCCGTTAGATTCGATAGAGTAATTTTCAATAAATTTTTTAAAATCTTCTAAATTGAGAATAATCGTTGAAATTGGGTGATATACAACTATAAATTTATTCACTACGCAAGTGTGCCAATGATATGTTATATATATAAATTAGAAACAAAACTTAAAATTAAAATTAGATAAGTTAACATAAAATTGAACATCTATTAACATTTATTTAACTTGATTGTGTATACATATATTGTAAATGTTCTTAAACCAATTTTATGAAAAAAGTAATAATATCTCTTATCATTAATCTTAAAACTGCTCTCAAATTTGAGATGTGATTCTTTGTTAAATGCAAATTAAATCTATATCATCTTAGATCTTGTCCGGAGCATTTTGAATTGGCTGATTTTCGCTATAATTTTTGTTTCATATTTTCAGAATCTCATTACCTTTATTGGCAAAACCAAGCAACGATCCCGATGATTACAAACTTATATGCGAGTTGTTTTCCATAAATCATCATGGGTTGATCATCTTAATAGCCAATGCAACAGATGAAACAACATGACTCTTCACATATAGCACTATTTTTTCTTGAAGGACATACAACAACGTGCAATAGAAGATTATACACTAAATAATTTAAATTAATGAAATGATTTAAATCTACACTCTTCAACCAAATAGTTATAAAATTCATCTAAAAACAAAAAATATTTTAAATGCATGAAATGATATTCTAAAACTTCCGACTCTCAAACTCTCTCAAACTCATATTGAGTTACATGAGTTTTTGCTTTTTCCCTCGACATTGTATAATTTCATCAGTAGCCTGAGAGTTTGAATCTTCGGCTTCATTAATCTCTATAATCTGCTTGACATGTGTACATGTGTAACTAATAGGATCATTGATTCCTCTGCTAACACACTTTATAGTCAACATGTATCTCTTATTAATCAAACTCTGCAGAATGTTCAAGTAGGTAGGAAGATCTTTTGCCTGCATGATAACATATAACATTATATATTGCATAAGAAACAAAGAAAGTTTAAAAGTTCAACAACGTATACCTTATTTTCTTTCAACGTATAGACTGTTACGCCAAGAATATCTTCAGCTTGGCGACTAAAGAATGTTAACCACATATTTGTTGTATGATTCGCAACATTTAGATGCAGATAATATCTATAAATAGAATTTAAAATGCAAATGTAAAATATGATTATAACATATAGATGCATGTATGGTAAGATATGATATTGATTTTCGTCAGTTTTCTAACCTTTCGGTTGAGCATATATCTTCTTTAGAACATTTGACAGAAGTATAAATATTTCTCTCCTCTTTCACAAGTCGTGCACAAAATGGACAAGCCATGTACCATGGATTCTTGCTTGTAATTATATCTTGTATTCGTATCTTGACATCATATGATACAACCTGCAAAATATCAATAATAGAAAAATCATGTGATATCACTACAAGAAATTGATGTTTTTACAGCAATCTTTTTACAACAACTCAAAATGTTGCTGTAAAAAATTTACGTAAAATAGCAACTTCCATAGGTTGCTACAAAAAGATATTTATTGTAGTAAACACAAATCTTGTCATAAATAATATAATACTATTACAAATAATGTAATATAATATAAGAGTAAATTTTACTATTACTAATTTTTTAATGTAGTTCAAAATGAATATGGTTATAATTAAATAATAAAAAATTATATTTTGTTAATAATAAAGATACTTTTTTAAGAGAATGGTAAAGACACTTTTATGGTATATAAGTTAAATATTTAAATTTTTTGTAACTTTCCATCTCGCATTGCAAAGGGTTTACACTAATTTTTTAAATATTTTTAATTCTTTTTTGGCACCCTAACAACCCAAACATGTATCTTATTTACAAATATATATTTATTTCATTATTTTCATTATATTTCTTTTATTAAATAGGCATTTACAATAAATGCATCCATATGCTGATACGGTGAAAAGGCACATTGCGGCAAATGAAATCCCGCAGCGAAATTCCATGGGAAATACGGTGAAAAGGGCACACCGCGTCGACAGTCTCTCGCGTTCCTGGAATAGGGCACGCCGCAGCGAAATCCCGTGGGAAGCACAGTGCAATCCCCCGCCCATTCTCTCGGTCGTCCTCAACGCACGCAAGGGAGATCGTGACTCGTGGAGCCTCTGGAGGAGACTCTGCCATCGCTAATCTGCAAGCAAAGTTAAATTCCTAGTTTCTGCCGGTGCTGTGCTCGCCAAGGTGTTGTCTCTGCTCTCCATTCCTTTTCCTCGACAGTTGTCTCCTCCCGATGTGCAAGCTGATCGCCTCTTGATTTTTCTATTACTCGATCTATCGCGTTGTATTATCTGTGAATCATATGTCGTCGTGGGTATTTGAGCAACCTCTACCCATCTGATCGCATTCTCTTTCAGCAGAACATAATCCAATATTTGTTACCTGTTTCAATCTTGAGAAATCGCGTCCTCTGGCAATTATTCACGTAATTTTTGTTATTTCGCATACGTGCTTGTTAGATTTTAATCCTTGGGAAGATTCATTCCATGAATCGGAGTGTTTATCCATTTCCGGATTCCATTTCGGTCGTTCATGGTGGAGATGGAGAGCTGCCATTTCGGTCGTTCCGGATTCCATTTTTGATGTTGACGGGATGGAAAGCTGCCTTCTCTCCTCAATTATCTAGTTTGGTTCTCTCGGTGTTGGAATCGAGGTGGAAAATGGGTGTTCAAATGTCATCAGTCAGTCTTCACCTGCTCAGGAGACTATTAAACTGCCTGTTTGATACCAAACCCTACCTTCTAAACAGGCCAACGTGCTTAATTAAATTTAGGTGTTTGACATGGTCATCTGTAATTTTGAGTGATCAGAAAGTGGATTTGGATTTTATTTTGCTATCGATCTTTATATGTATATATACATCAAAGAGTTCTGTTGCAAGAGTCGATACCATGTTGGTGATTTATGAATTTTCCACGTCTGTCTAATTGTTGTTCATATTTCCTGGTAGAAATTCTATAAATCAGCGGAATTACATGCCCGGTGTTGACCCACGTCTGTCTGATTTTTTTTTTACTTTTTGGTAGAAATTTTTTGTAATAATTAAATTTATCTTGTAGGTACTTACGTACACTAAAGGGCTATGTACGTAACAAGGCTCGCCCAGAGGGGTCAATTGCAGAGGGATATCTCTCTGAAGAATGCATGATATTTTGCTCAAGATATTTACAAAATGTTGATAGTAAATTGAACAAGTCTAGTAGGCTTAATGATATCACAGAGGAATCATCATGTTCCTTAAATTATATTCAAGCACAATGGTCGAGCTATTAAGAATGGTAAACTTGATGAGCTTACAATGCTAGAATTGGAACAAGCAAGGGTCTATGTTTTGAAAAAATTGTGAAGAAGTCATCCCATTTATCAAGTAAGTTCAAAGTGTCTTTTCAAGTAAGATGTAATGGTATTTTTTGAAATGATAACCAAATATTCTTATAACTTTATTTTTACTAGTGAACACATGAATGAATTGAGAAATAATAGAGTTCAAAATGTAGAGAAAAAGCATAATGATGAATTTACTCAATGGTTTGAAACCAAAGTAAGACTCCTTATTACATTGTTGTTTCCACTTATCCTATTATTTTTTAAGTTTATTTTAAATCTAAAAGTTTGTATTATTCAATATAGGTATCTCATCTGTATAAAAAAGGAGAAGTTAGTAAAGATTTCTATGCTCTAGCAAGAGGTCCAGACAATCAAGTTTTATCTTATAATGGATGGTGCATAAATGGTTTTCTTTTGCACACTGTGCAGTCTGAGCATCATTTAAAAACCCAAAATAGTGGAGTCATTGTTTTAGGAGATCAAGAAGATCAAAGTATACAATATCATGGCCAAATCACTCACATTATAGTTCTTCAATATTTGGGACGGCGACATATAACTATATTCAAGTGCAATTGGTTTGAAGTATCATCTCAATAGCGAGGATATAAAGAGGATAGATACGGATTCATTAGTCTTAATTTTGATCCAAAGCCACCCTCCAAATCTTCAGCCATGGCTTCAACAATAAGTTGTTTACAATCTCAGCTGAAAGTGAAGGATGACATGATGACATAGATGCGAGAAGAAATGCAAAAAATGAGAGAAGAGTTCCGAGCAGAGATTACTGCAATCAAAACAGCATGCATGCCTCACATGAATGCACCTTCTAACTTGGCATCACAGTAGATGAATATGGATTGTTCGGCACAAACAATCTTTTAATGATCTTTGGCTTTCAAACCTTTATAGTTGGTGTTTTTGTTCTTGTCATTGTCATTCCAAATAATAAATCATCACTTTGTATGGTATAAAGGTAGGTCCTATGACATTTAGTTGTTACTGATTTTATGCAGTCATATGTTTACGTTTCTAGTTCTGGTTTTAGTTCTGTTTTTGTTTTTGTTTTTGTTTCTATTTTTGTTTCTGTTTTGCTATCACAAAATTGACTTTCGAATCCATCAGAGCATAGACAATTAATTGTCGATGTTTGGTAGAAGCTTCACATCTGATTCTCAGCAGACACTTTAGCCTCAGCACCCTGAGATAATAGCCTCTGCACCCTGCCAAACAGTGCACTGATTTTGTCATTGTCATCTGGGAACCGTCCATGGATCCCGAGATTCTCTGACTGTGTTCATGGCCGCACTCTCTGCAGAACCGGATAGCGATGGCATGGCTGCAGGCGTGCGTGTCCTCCCTGCACGTCGCCTATGCAGAGAACACAAAGATACCTCAGCAGTTCGGGGCGCCGATCACCAACAAGCTGCGGTCGCTGCATCAGGCATGAACAGGAGAGTTCAGATCTCAGGACGATCAGGTGTGTGTTTGAGTGAATTTTTCTTCAACAAGAGGTATGAGTCTTAAAAAATCACTACGTCAACATGAGGGATCAATGATGGAGCTAGCTGGGCATAAAAAGATGAGATGGGTCCCCTCTGCCTTCATCGATCAAAAGAATACTCTTACGCCCTTTTTAGTTGGATCTTTCATCCATTTTCTTTCTCCATTGTGAGTAGAGTTCATATATGTATATATATAGTGCGATTGGGGTAGACAAAAATCAGCTGATCTACAAGAGATGCTTGCATTATCTGTCGGACATCTGTGATGCACCAGATGGAAATGGGAGTTGTGGTCGGCTGGGACTTGACCTCACAGGGTTTAACAATACACAACATAGCGGGACTTGGAGGACAAGAGGAGGATCAGGAACCTGGAGCCACAGGAGGACTGGGCCGTAGGTGTTTTTTGGAGGTGAGGAGATGGATCTAGGAGATGGAGAAGGAGAAATAGATTGGAGAAAAATCTAGCGCAGTGAGTGCTTGCACCTAGTTTGGAAGGATAGATATTCTTACTTGATGTTTGAAACACATTTCTTCATTTTGATATTTCGTCCTGTTTTAGTCACCTTGTTGCTAATAATGGAACACATCTCTGAATCAGAGTTTTGTTTTGGGAGAGTTTTGAATGAATCTGACCTGGAAGGATGAATCCAAAATCCTGAGCTGCTGTGGATCTACTGCAAACAGCTTCTAGCAGATCTCGTGTCAATAATCACTAAATTTGGCTTCTACAGAACAATGGAATTTTGACGAGACGGCTAGGTGATGTTATATCCTAAATAGTGACAGAGTTAATGTTGCTTAGTACAATAAAATCTGGGGTAGTCGATATATATATATATGTGTGTGTACGTAGTACGTATGTATCTTTCTCCAATTTTCAAATCAATGCATGCAAATCCATTGTATTTGGCTGGGATTACATATATACTTATTTTCCCCTTTGCATTCTGAAGCACTTAATAGTCAATTGAAACCTTCATCTGTCATGGTTAGCACATTCAAAAGATCTATCCGATTGGCTGCATTGCATATGAACTTTGTAATTGTTTGGTTTTGACTCATTTCATGATGGTTGCCAGCTAAAATAGCCATGTTAGAGAGAAATGAGTTTGGTCCCATTAGGCCTTGCCACATAAGAGAAGCTTACAGGAGGTTGAAGCTTGAAGGGAAGGTACCAAAGAGATAAGTGGCCAAGCTCTTCCGGTAGTCTGCTTCTACAAGGGTGACATGGAACCGTACAAACTCTGAGCAGGAGACTAAAGGCCTGTAGTATTTATTATGCCAAAATCAAGGGCTTGTATTCTCTACATCTCGCTCTGCTACAAGGCAAAGCTACCTGTGGGCATGTATACCTAGCTTCTTTTTATTGTACTTGCCAATTTCATGTATCTTGGACGTTAGGTGCTTGTATGGAAGGATCATTGAATTTCAACTTTCTCCTGTATCCTTTCAAGTGTTAATGACCCGACTGAGTACATTATATTACATTCTTATGATATTCTCTTGACCTTCCTGGAAATGTTACGTAAAACTAATATTTTATTATGTTGTCAAATGTGTTCTAAATAAAATTTTAGAATAATTATAAATTAGTTATAAATTTTATTTTACTACATCATATATGTAGTTAAAAACTTTTTGGTACAACTGTGATTTAGCAGTAAAAAAGATTTTGCTGCAACATCAAATATGTAGCAAATATTATTTTGGTGCAATTTTTAATTAGTAGTAAAAATGATGTTTTACTGCAACATCAAATATGTAGTTAAATACCTTTTAGTGCAACTATGATTTAGTAGTAAATATGATTTTACTGCAACATCAAATACGTAGCAAATAAAATTTTGGTGCAACATTTAATTAGTAGTAAAAATGATTTTATTGCAACATCAAATATGCCGTGAATATATTTTTTCTGCAACTTTACATTTGTCATAATAATGATAGTTCATTGCAAAATTGTGTTTGCTACAAATACTACTTTTTATAGCAAAATATATTTGTTGCAGCTAAAAATATATTGTGAGAGAACTTTATACAGCGACATGCAGCAAAAATATTTGTTGCTATAAAAAGTAATTTACTGCAAAATTATCGATTTTTGTGGCATAATTATTCGCAGTAAATACTAAGTTTTCTAGTAGTGTATCAAGGAGAATTAAACATAATGAGTATATCAATAATTTGAAAAAAAAATTAAAATATGTTAAACTTACATCAGTAGACGTAGAATTTGTTTTGTTGTCAATCATCTCTTGTAAAGATATCTCCTCTGCTTTTATTGATATTGTATCTTCTGTTTTTTCTCCGAAAAACCTTCTTGACAATTCGTCAACGTTGTTAGTGACCCTAAAATAGTTAAAACTTTATTAGTGTAATACAATAATTGTGACATGAAATGAGTTAAAATTTTTTAATGTAGTATACCATTTTTCCAACAATTTGGCGTTGTTTGTATTGGGACGTATTAATAATTTGGTACCAAATATTGTCTTCAATCCAAAGTTTCCTATAAATCAAAATATGGCTACATTAGAATATTTTAGTTTATATTTTTTTGATAATGATACAATATCTTACCTCTAAATATACGAGTGCGTAAAGATATTGCTAAAAGTACAGGTTTCTCTTGAATAATCTCAAATAATTGTACTCCTTCATTCTTGACAAAATTTTCCCATATTGTAAGCATGATAGTTTTTGAGCTTCTGAATAACAAGATATAGATACAAATGAGCAATATTCAAATAGTTCAAAAATAATAAATAAGTATTTAGATGTTACGTGTCATCCGTTAATATTAAAGTTTGTCGTTGAATGCTTTTCCCATCTGCTTTTCTTGAATCCGCTGTTGCTTCATCTGTATTGATAACCACACACAATAAATTTTCAAAAGAATGTAATGTTATGCTCAAACATTTTTATTAAAACACATATAAATTATAAAAATTACCGATAACTTCATCATCGATCTTTGAATCAAACAAATGCTGAATAGTTCTTAATTTGCTTGTATCTACATGATCCTTTTGAATTGAAAGAAATGCTTCTGTTTCTGCGATTAGTGTAGCATTTGTGAATATAACAGTGGTTGGGATTGATTCAAGATTGAACTTTGGATTTGCCAATTTTATTATACCATTTGAAATAGTGTAATAATTTTTTTCTGTTAGAAAATTATCAAATTTTCTAATTGTATCTAAGAACATTGTTGCTTGCATTTGAGTTTCCTAAAATAATTTACCACAATACATTAGAAACAAAGAGATGAAATCTATCTATCTAATATAAAAATTGTAACTATTACCTGCTCATCCATCAGACACATATTAACTACTTTTCTAGGCCTATCATTCTTTGAGAAGATGAATGGTACTTTCTTCTCGACCAATTGATATTTAATCATCCATTCAGTCATGTTTGAAGTTAAATCTCTGAACGTTATATTTGATTGTTGCATATCCTGAAAGAAAAAGATTTACAATGTGAATAGTGAAATGGAGAGAAGAAGATAATAAAGTAGATAATTATACGCACATGGAGTGATATCATAAATTCCTTTGTAAACAACATTTCGTGTGTACTCATGTGTTCTTTCATTATTCACTGCAAAAGGTTTGACAAGTAGATTTGTAGAACTTTTAGAAATTTCCCGTGATAAAGCAACGTATAATTGACCATGAGAGAAAACATGTTCTAGCAAATAAATTCCAACATTTGGAATTGTTTGCCCATGTGTCTTATTTATAGTCAGCAAATGCTAGACACACTGGAAATTGTTTTCGTCTAAATTGAAATGGATAACTATCTTTTTCTACCGGATATAAAGGTATCTTAGGAATTAGGATCTCATTCGCAACATGGTGACCACTTGCTATTTGTGCTTTGATCACATTTTTTTCTAAAATCAACACAAATCAATCTTGTGCCATTGCATAAACCATTCGGCGGGTCTAAAATTTTCAATAGTAATACTGGACAATGTTTTTTCAAAATCAATTTGGAAGGTAGCATACCATTTGGTGTTAAAGAATTCAAAAACTCTACTTGATATTGTGTATTTGCTTCATCACTGCTAAAACTATAGTACACATGTTCTTCTCCTGGAAATGATTTAACAAGCATCTCATTGATATCATCAACAAATTCATTTTTTGTTGCCAATATTATCTTATTTGTGATATATGAATGACATTGGTAATTTTCTTGTATACATGGATATATACAATTAATCAATTGCAGCCGCATGTCTTCATTTGCATCAAATTTAATCAACATATCACTTGGAATATGGACTAAGTCATGATGAATAATTTCTTCTGTTCCATTTCCAATGCGAATAAGAAAATCAGAAAATTCATTATCATTTTTTGCACGCATGTTCCTTTTTAAATATAATTTCTCTATTTGTTGCCACAAATATGACTTCATCATACATGCTTCAATTGTTTGTTTTTGTAGACTTTGGAAGCACTGGCAACACTTGTCTGAATTCTCCGCCAAATATTATTATCTTTCCACCAAATGGAAGATCTGAATCCATAATATCCTGAAATGTTCCTTCAATGGCTTCAATAGCATATTTCTTACACATAGGTGCTTCATCCCAAATAATTATCTTTGCCAAACGTATTAAACTTGCAAGTGTACTTTGTTTCTTTATATTACACACAGATGATGCTTTGATATCCAAAGGAATTTTGAATCTTGAATGGGCCATTCTTCCTCCAGGCATTAAAGATGCTGCAACTCCATATGTGGTAGTTGCTAAGGCTATATCTCCGCGACTTCTAATGTTCACAAGCAAACCTCGATAAAGATATGTTTTGCCGGTACCTATAGGTCCATCAACAAAGAATATACCATGTTTTTTTTATGGTCTATATCAATTATTATGTCAAAAGTTCTCTTTTGATCTGCGTTTAGTAGATTGATAGATTGAATATCAGCTTGAAGAGTATGGATCAAGAGTTCATCTAGAACTTCCTTTGATGTATTGAATGATACATTGTTCTGTTGAGGTATCTTTGGCAACTCATAATCTGCAATATCTTTACCCATATTTTTAAGAAACCTTTGTATATCCTTCAATGTTGCCACAATTTGATCCGTAGGTGACATATTTCCAGATTTTTCATAATCTTCACACATATATTTATAAAATCGTTCCCACAAAAATTTAACATTATCTACATCACAGTATACCAATATGATCGCAAATAAGCGATGCAATGAGTAAGGCATTTGGTATACAATAGCTTCTTCAAAACAAGTAAAAACTGCATGATCATTTTCCAATAGACCTCTCTTTTGAGCTGCTTCTTTAAATGAGGGGTATGTGAACCCATTCACTGTACGTAAATCATCAAATGATGTTGGACCTCTTACAACGTTTAATAGAAAACGCAAAATATGTATCTCTCTTTCTTATGGGTTCGTTGCATTGACACGTCCAATTACTTGCCTTTGTTTTCTTCTAGTCCAACATGACTTTGATTTATTCCAAAAATAATTCTCTGGAAACTCTCTGTACAATAGCAGTCGTGCATCATCATCTACCACATTTGTTGTGAAGAATTCTGTGAGCATTGTCTTCTTCAACCGAGTTGTTTCTAAAATGTTGTGCAAATTATTGTTGTTCCTGAATGTGACAAGTTGTTTATCTGGGAGATGTAAGTCAAGCTGAACAATAGATGGGAACATCTCGTTGAGATTGAAATGATAATTTCTCTAGGTTTCTTCTGGCGATGATATCCATCTTCCATCTTAAAAATTTATTATTTCATCAACTACATTTTTCCCATTGTCATCAGTGATATGTACAGAGACACGATCATGACCTTTATACACATATTTGTATAAATACTTAACAGCTGTTATAGAAGAACATATCTCAATATTTATGTGACAATTACACCTTTTAAGCAATAGAGGATTATATGAAACAACCCATCTATTGTCCAAGTATTTATTTCTAACTTTAATCTTTCGACAATCATCTCTTCTTCGATATATTGGATAGGAATTAATACTTTTCAATGAGACCTCACTAAACTGACGCGGATACTTACACTTGAAAAATCCATTTTTCATACATGGTGATGTTGGCCTTAAGAAACCACATGGACCATGTATCATGTGTTTCAAAACTAACTCGTATAGTTCGTTGTCAAATTTTGTATCAGGAATTTTCGCAAGGACATATGTATCATATGTCTCTGGATTCTCAATTTTCTCACCTTCTTTCAAGATAATCAAGAAATGAGCATGTGGTAAGCCTCTCTTTTGAAATTCTATGACATGAATATGAGCTGCAACATTACCAAACAATTTTTTGTGAATAAAAAATGCTTTAGATCTTGTAACTTCGATCGAAAAATCTGACTAACAATATCTGGTCTATTAAATGTAACCTCCCATGGATGCAATTGTTGTCTTATTTCTTCCCACTCGGGGTTACATGTGATGGTGAGAAATATATCAGGTTTTCCAAATCAATGTACAAGAGCCATTGCGTTAAGATACCTTCTTCGCATGTCTCTAGGCCCCCTATTGAACGAAGTTGGTAAAATAATTCTTGTTCCAATATTTTTGCAGTTCATCTCACCAGCGTTGACTGCATCCACAACTCCTTGGTAAAGATCAGCTCTTATATATTGTTGATTTCTATAATAAAAATCCAACCGATCTGTATCTATCTTAACATACATATCAACCACAAATTGTTGTAATAATCGTTCTCCAAGCAACAAATGATTCAAAGGATTTTTCCGTTGTTGTAGAAGATATGCGTAATATTCACGAGCAGATACAAAACATTTTTTCCCTCCTTGAGAAGCTGCATCTTTTTGAATGTTGAATTAATTATTTAAATTATAAGTATAAAATATAAGAAAACATTTATATTTGATAAGTAATTGGAACATACCTTCTTCGGCTTGCACCATATCACTGAATGTGTAATGATCATTTGATGTTGTTGTTCTTGAATATTCATGATCTAACTTGCAATTTGTCCGCCTAATTCCTCTATGCCAACCAGTTTCCCCTCGGGGAAAAAGTAAAGGATATTGAAGTAGGTCATAACATCCAAAGTATGATTGTACTTTATGACTTCTTCCATCGTTACCATGAACTATGATATTAGATACATATCTCCCTTCTATATTATTCCCTTCAATCCAAATTGTTGCCACTTGATCAGAAGTTGGTGTGTTGTAAACACGCTGATCTAATTCAGGGTCCGTTCGTATAGAAATTACCATGTTCTCCAAGGAAGGTAAGTCATGTAGATTTCTCAAGAACATAGAATATGGATTTATCTACAATATTTCTACTAACCTCTCAATTATTGTTGCATCTAAGTTTGGAGTATGTGATTGTCGAATATGCACTTCATTATCTGTGTCGTAAAAGTATAGTTGAAGATATCATGCAACATTGTCGTTTGGCACTAAACAGGGGATGCGATGATGAACTTGACCCAAAATGTAGAAAGTGTAACAGCCCGTTGACATATCTGCAACCTTTTTATCCAAATTTATTCCCAAAGAGGTAAATGCAAATACGATGTTATAACCACGTATAAAGTTCCTAAACTCTTTGGATTGTATATCACTTGACATGTATAATTTCAATAAATTTGCAGAAAATTTTGATGTCTTCAAGGAAACTTCTCCTTTATAACAACAAAATGTTGGAGGTTCGTGTTCAAACTTTGTTGCTCCACAATATACACAGTTCGCAATAGTACTTACAATGTGCCTGATAGATAACTCTTGTAATACTCTACGCCTTTTCCTTTCTCCAAGGACTTCTCTTCTTCTATATTTTCTATTCCTTAAAATAACTTTTAAACGACATAGTCAATAATAAATTTGACTAAAGAAATAAATAGTTTAGATAAAAACCATACCTTCTCTTTCTGAAGGTGCATTTGTTTCTATATTATAGTCTTCATCACTCATTATTTGATATGCTGAAATGTAGCAATTAACAAGTATTATTATTAGAAAGGAAGAAAATAACAAAATTATTAAAATGCTATTAATAGATAGTATAATTTAGTTCATGTTATTAGTTCAAAATATTATGTAGTCACATATTATAGATTTATTATTTTTAGTCCTTTGTTCAATATTGGATAGAACATATGTACAACATAGAATACGACTATTTTAATTGGTCAGATGGGTGTGATTGTAGGTTTTTCAAGATAATGGTACAACCTACCCAATAAGTGAAGAGGGAATCCTTCACGTCTGGGGATTTACGGAGGCCTTGGCAGAAACAAACCAAGTCACCTGAGGAGGAATTCCCCTAGGAGAGAGGTTGGTAACCACCAAGAATGGTGTTTTGGAAGCTAAAATATGTGTTTGGAGAGTGAGCTCCTATATTGGATTATGCATGTCTCGAAATATATCATAATCCAATGTATATTTAATACGTATAGAAGTTAAAATAAGTAAAACATTATGCCAAAATGGATCAATATCGATCCATATTCAAACCCTAAAATCTTAAATTGTTTCGCTGAAATTGTCCTATCCCTACAATTTGATCCATTGTGAATTGGGTTTGGACATGGTTGATCCAAGTTCCAATCCCAACCCTATCTCGTAACACAGCAAATTTGGGAAGTACAAACATCTTAAATATCCCAAATGTCTACCGAAGGCTAAAGGGGATCATATCCTAATTCAATTCATAGGAATTGTGGATTTCATGCATTCCCTCACCTACATGTATTTGAATTGATTCGAACAATACATTTTATATGTTCAATGTCATTCTTGATGTGAGAGGGAGTTTTCAAAACTGCTTTTTAAGCTTGAAGAGATGCAAACCAAACTAAAAGAATTAAAGCATCAACCAGACGGTTTGAATTCAGAAAATCCACATCTTCAAATCTGAAAAATCTCAGAATCATAAAAACCTAATCTGTTTCAATCCATCAACTAGTCCCCAAACAGTCCTAATCCAGTTTCTTAATCAGTCTCTAAACCAGGTCATAAAGCCTGTCCTTACCTATCCCTTTCAAGTCCTCGTAACAGGTTATAAAGCCTGGTCCAATACACTCTGAAACAACTCATGTCAACTGCTCAATCAGCCCCTAATAGGTACTTAAATTAAATTCCCAACTCAATTAAATTAAGATGCCTGGAATATAAAGGTTATTTATATATAAACTCAAAGGATCTGAGAAATTGAAAAATTGAAGAAATGTGAAACTGATAGAATTTCGAAAGCTCAAAACCTTAAGGATCTGATCAGCATGCTTAGATCTAAATCAGTCATTAAACCATCTCCAAACAATCTTGTGCTTAGGTAAAGACCAGTCACAAGAAACCAGAACTGAAATTTTGGCCATAGCATTCATGAATCTAGAGTTAGAATTTCCCAAATTAAAATTCATGGATCTGAAAATAGAAATGGAAACTCTAAATTCAAAACTCTAAATTCAAATTTTACAAAGGGGAACCCTAAACCAAAATACTCAAAATGTGAAGTTCTGATCTAATGATCCCAAGTACTAAAAAGCTCGAAAGCAGAGATTGAACTAAAGGAAAGGAGTGCTGGGATTGAACTAAAGGAAGCGAATACTGAGATTAGACATTATTATTTTTTAACTTTCATTATTATAGTCCCCTCCCTCTCTCAACCTATCTCTTCTACCTTCTTCTCTCCTATGACCTTTCTCTTACTATGGAACATCTATTTCTACACAACCTTCCCTCTTATCTTTGTCCATCCTTTATTCCCTCTCATCCTTGGATGTCACCATCTGCCCCCCTCCAGTCCCTTATCTGCCGTGTCCCAATTCATTAATGAGCAAAAAACAAAGTATCTTTAATTTTAGTTTCTAAAGAAGTTTTTCCAAATGAGGCTTAGGGATTGGCTTGGTTGAAAAAAAAATAAATCACTTTTACTGCAATTAAGAAAGAAAGTGTGCATTTTTAGCGGTGTTTATATCATGAATAAGTTAGCTTATGGAAGATCAGCCTACCTATGATGTTATATCAAAAAACAAAACGATTTTGAAGATCCCTTCCAAAAGTAGTCAACTATTCTTCTTCTTATGGCTAACTTGGTGAAAGATTGGCTTGTTGCTGGGTCAGAAATGCATATGGACATTCACACCTTCAATGACAGATTCTTAAACTTTACACTATTTTTTATGAATTTGAGTATTGTGTTGTGGTTCATGTCCTTGGATATTTCTTAGGTTCTAGAGATGTTCTAGCTGGTCTAGATAGTCTCGATAAGGTGTGTATCACCACACTATTTTACTTAAGAAAAATAAAGTAGATGTTCTATGTATTAGTAAAAAAATAATCCTGAAATTTCATATCAGAAGATTAAAGGTGACCATTTCTCTCATTTATAGGGTATTTTGTTGTGAAACATTTTTTAAGGATTTGTATCAAACTACGTATTGATTAGAATTTAAGATGACCAAAAATGTATGTTTGATGAGATATATAAATAAGAATTGTTTACACAATCACACAGGTTTTGAAGAGAAATAAAAAATTGAGTGTCTCTATTGATAGGAACTATTTGATAAAGGTCGTGACAAGTTAGTTTAAAAGTGATAGAGTAAGTACTCTATTAACTACTTAACCAGTCACTTGAATCAATATTCATTTAAATATTCTTCTGACAAAATAAAATTAGTGATACCAAATAGAGCCAAATAAGGCCTTCTTGTTCACAAAGAAAATGCATTTACACCCAAAATAGGTTTCCCCTTTTGTACTAAATAGATCATGGCTAGACCTTTACATTCACAGGTGGTATAATTCACAAGAGCTTGAACTTGGCCCAATAAAATAAGAAAGTAATTCAATGAAATGAGCTGAGCTCAAATAAGGATCTTGCTAGCTCATTGAGTACTAGATTTAGTTCATGCTAGAGTGAAAATTATGAGCTTAGCTCAAGAAGCACCTAGCTTGGTTCTGCTCAGCCCATCTCATTTTCATTTCAATTTTTAATACCAACATGCTTTCAAAGCAAGGACTGATTAACTAAAAAAAATTCACTGTGAACACTCTCCTTTTCAAGGGCACCACATATCTTTAAGATAAACAATTTCATCCACGCCCGTATAGTGGCCCTTTTCCATCTAGTAACGAGTAGAAGCAAAAAAAAAACCTTAACACCAGTTTTCTCCTCTTTTCTGAAAATGATTGGATCATAACTTCATATCACTTTTTCTTGTATTGGTTCAATTGGAGATAGGATTAGTCCAGAATATCTCAAAAAAACTGTGATATCTGGTGATACATAAAAATGGGAAAAAATAAAAACTGTAGGAAATTTAGAACTCTTGAGGTTCTAGAAAGTCCAGAATATATGAAATCTGAAAGTTCAGTAATCTAAAAACTGTTGGAACCTAAAAATTCGAGAGAACTCTAAAGTCCGAAAGATGTTTATACTTGAGAATCCGAACACCTTCAATTCTCAAAGCTAAGGCAAACTAGAAAGTTCAAAAGACTAGGCATGTGGGAAATCTGAGAATCTAATAATCCTTCAAAAATCAGAGAACTCTAAGAATTCTAAAGACACCAGAAAAAATTCTTTCAAACACATCAAAGTGAAAGCAGAATAAATCAAGGGTAATCAATCCTAAATATATAATCCCAATTGGGAACTTCGTCAATTCAAATGAAGGAAACCGTTTCATAGTTATAGAAAATAGTCCTATAAAGCATAATCCCAATTGGGAACTTCATCAATTCAAATGAAGGAAACCGTTTCATAGTTATAGAAAATAGTCCTATAAAGCATATATTTAATTTCTATGAAGGAAACTGCTTCATAGTTATAGATATGGATGCTTTATTTGCATTAATTGATTTTATTTTTTTGTTTTAGTTATTAAGTACCTAAAACTCGCAGTGTTTTATAATATTTTCATTATGTTCCTGTTAACGCTGAATTTGAAAGTACAGTATATGAGACATTGAGGTAATGATGCCACAGGTAATACTTTATGCAGAATTCACAACCAATGTAAATAAAAACATAAAATAAATTTTATTTATATATGTTTGCAAGACATTTTGTCCCAAACAACAAGATGTGCTAGCACCAGACATTTAAGGTGCAAAAAAGAAAATTAAGTAGAGTGTTACATCAAGACCGAAGCATTCGCAGTTTAGAAATATAGCGTTGCTTTTTATATGCATCCTCCTCAATGACTAAACTGGCTCTAGCCAACCGGCTTGTCTTCCACATTGCCACGATGCTCTGAGCTTCATCATCATCATCTACAAAACCGAACTGTCTATCCTTAATAGGAGGCAAGTGTGAAAGTGAAGGCATCTCATGGCAAGGAAGACCGACTTGTGGGAGGCACCTGTACGAATTGTATAACACAAAACATGTGCTAGATATCAAACGTAGATCAACACCCGGAGTGAAGCACAATAACAGGTCCTTCTTAAGCAAAACCTTTGAAGCATAGAGAAGTCCATTGCGGTTCATGTCAGCAAAGTAAACACGTCACTCAGATCTTTTCTTCAACTTGGGACATTTATTTGTAACTTTGTCATCAAATCCAAGTGCCATTGCATATGGTTTCAATGGGCTACGTTGAAAAAGTCGAGACATTGTATTAGCACCACTAGCATGGTCAAACTTGAGGTGCCAGTCAGCCCAACATGCAAACAAAAGAGCGCTACCAAATGGAGGTCGACCCAAACTCGCAGATGTGAGCCCACAATATAGAAAAACAAGTACCGAAGGGCCAAGCTTCTTGCCTTGCCAAATTCCCCTGATGCAAGAGAGATGGTCTACTTGTAAGAAACCATTCTCGACAGGGAAGAGGAAAACAACAACTAGACAAGTGGTAAATCCTTTCAAACCTCTAATCAACTGTTGCTCGTCATCTCCTACTGTTGACAAGAAGGAAATAGTCCACGAGGAGAGCTTATGCAAGCTAATGCGTTTACCTATAACCATGCCATGGGAATGATCGGCATCAATGAACTCATGCAAAAATTGTGAACATGTCAATGGCTCAGGAGGGATGAAAATATCGTCCTCCTCCCCCTTTATAGTGCATCGTAATCCAAGCAAAAGTTCTACCTCCACTAATAGGATTGTACACTCGAATGTGTTGAATATGAAGGTATTACTGTCCGGGTGCCACAACTCAATTAGTGCTCTCATCATACCAAAATCTAAGAAGTAACGAGCATAATGCTTTGCATGCACCAAGAGTCCTTTCAAGCCCCAATCACAAAGGATTGATTTAGAAAAAATGTTTAGAATTATAATTAATTCCCCCAACCAAGATATATAACCGAATCGTCTTGAACCTGGGAAGTTTGAGTCCTACAAAGAAATTTAGTTTAAAATAAATGTAAGACCAAGATTATAAATATGCACCCTTGTTTAGATGCACCTGATGTGGCCTGGTTAAATGGTACTTCAGTGTTCATACATGTTAAATATGAACGAACAATAATAAAATTAAAAAAATACATAATGATTAATCTTACCAAACCGGTTATTATTTTACCCATCACATGACCAGGAATATTGGAGAAACTTCTCTCCATATTAACACGAGCTCTCTTGGAGGTTGACGCCATTTTCAAAAGATTTCGTCGATTCTATTTTCATGAGAGATGAAAAAAATTAACAAAAATCAATAAATTATAATATAAAAGTAAAGTTTTGGGCGAACATGCCAATATTTACCAACTAACCTGATAGAAACAAGATTAAGCAGATAATATAATAACATAGCAATTTATACTAAGATCAAGAAAATCAACCAAATGGTTGCATAAACATTCAAGCACATTTGGCTGAGATAAATAGGAAGACAAAAGCTAGAAAATTTGTGATTTCATAAAGTATTAAAGAAACAAAGTTTGTGATTTGATTCAGACTTAGATTTCTTCCATATTTTCTGGTCAGGCATGTTTTCTAAATTATTCACTGTTCTGGACATATTTCAGATTTGTTTTTTTTTTTTGGTTTCTATACCATCCTAGACAAATTTCAGATCTGATTTTCTGGTTTCTGCATCACCTTGGACAAATTCCAGTTCTGATTTTTTTGCATCTTCTGGTTGCTGCTTCACTTCGTAATTTTTGAGGGCAAACTCATGTTGACAACTCACTCAATCGACCCACACCCTTATTGCAACTATGTGCAGACTGAATTTGTGTATAGGTACTTGCATATCAAACACGCACACACACCCACCCACCCTCAGGATCTTACCAAAGGAGTTAATGACCTGCAGGATCCTAGTTCAACTCTTTAATGTCATGGAAAATTTCCTTATCATAAAACATACATTGAACTACATATACTACGCTACAATGGTGTGTATTAGATAAAGAAAGCAAAGGAAGAGGTTATGGGGTGTTTGGTTGCATGATAATTGAGGTTTTTATTTTAATTTTTAAAAATTGTAAGAAAACTTTTTAAAAGAGGTGTTTGACAACCATGACAATTTTATGTTTTGAAAGTGATTTTCTTCTTAAACAAAAAAAGAGGGTCTCACCTCTTTCTTTTTTCTTGTGGTCCCCCACTTTATTTGGTCATGTGCGGTGGTTACTCTTTTTTGTAATCACATCCCTCCAAACATGATAATTTTATGTCATGAGTTGGTTTACTTTTTATTTTAATACAATTTTTTATCATTAAAGTGTACAAAAAATTATCATGCAACCAAACACCCCATTAGATTATGACTTTCTCTTGGATAGACAGGTAGGTTAAATTTGGATGGTGATTTCAGGTCTGGAGTTATTTTTTACTCAATTTTTCAATTTTATATTACAGAGTCTCCTAGTGACATTCTGGAATTTTCCAATTTCGTCAATTTCCAGGTTTCTTGAAGATTTTCAGATCTGATCTTTTATATTGCAAATTGAGTTTCAGGTTTCCAACTTACAGATTTTTGTTTTTTGTTTTAATTTGGGATCTCTATTCAATGTTTTAAGTGTATATGACCCAATGTTTATCAAGTCAGAAAGTCAGAAATTGAAGCATTTAGCTTTCACTAAAATTAGTTGAAAACTCAATGTGTCAAAGTATATCAATTCAATGCAATATTCCAAACTATCTGAAGAATTTTCTTGCCATGTACGCTACTTATCCTAATATATATAACTCTTTGGTAAATTTAGATTTACAAAAATACTACAAACTATGCAATTTGATTTGATTACAACATCCTACATTTAATTCAAAACAAGTTATAAACACCCAGACAAATAATTATGTAAAACAAAAAGTTTTTCGTGAAGAATATATAGTAATTTGCCAGAAAACATATCAAACATTAGCGTAGGGAGCACTCACGAGTTCTTGGTTGAATAAACTGCACTATGTGAGAAACCAGCAAATTATCCAGAGAAATCAATCTGCAACCTTGAATTGAACCAACAACATTTAACAAAAGAAATTGAAATTTCAAAAATGCAGAAAATAAGATTTTGTTGGAAGAATTGACAAAAATAAACAAACTATAAATTTGTTTAAGCATGATTTGTTGTGCAATCCGCCACGCTTTGAGAACCGACAAAAGTTTACAACATACACAGTGCTGAAGTGGATTTACAATAAATCCTAGAATTTCTCCCCAAGTCGCAGGTTGGGTCTAGGCTGCAAAAGCAGTGCTCAGTCTTACAGTTGGTCTAATCATGTCAACATCAACTGGGATATGCTTTCAGATCCATGGTGGTATGCTCAGGATAATTATAACAAGAAAACAACATAATAAGCAAGATCATCAACACCTTCAACAACAAAAAGGAATTCTAAAGGACCTCCATAAATAGAAGTTATCTACGCACGTGTGTGAGTGGTATGCTATATATTGATTAAATACAAAAGTTAAAAATAAAATAAGATATATTAACATAAAATAAAATATTTATTAACATTTACTTACTTTGATTATGTATACATATGATGTGAACAGAAGTCAACGACCCTGCCATTCCTCGCTTCCGGTGGCAGGAAGCTACTAGGAGCTATCCTTAATTGGATAGCAAAATATGCAAGAATGATGGGGCCGATGGTTAAAGTTTATTTAGCAAGGAGGAATTGTTATCAGTTAAGGGAGGTAAGTGGGGTCATTTTTGGCAAGGACAGAAGGTGGCACTTGCCTTTCGAAAGGGGTTGTGCTCAAGGGTTGCAGGGTCTGTCAAAAGGTCCATTATCATCCCATTAATAATGAGTATTCTCGCCTAGAATCAGATCTGGAGACTTGCCAAACTGGACACTTGGAGAGGCAGCAGGAAAAGGCTGCAAGAAAGCCCTCCAAAGAAAATAATTCTATTGGTTCTTCCAATTAAATGTGACCCATAAATGGGACAACCTAACATATTAATGGGTTGTGGTAACAGCAGTGAAGAAATGAAATCTGGAAGAAACTAGACAACTCTGGAGGAAGACACACAAGCAAGAAGGAGAACACACAATCAATAAAACACAGTGCTCTGCAAAATGGGAAATGTGTAAATGACACGAGTCGTCATTTGTATATATATAGTGATGTACAAGGTGAAATAAATGGTAAATAGAATGTCCACGTGTACAAGCCAATGCCAGACTGGCACAAGAGTTGTAACAGAATATACATTGCGATACTGAAGAGAGTCTTCTCTAATACTCACCCTCAAGCTTATGAGAACAAATTTTGCACAAGCTTGGACTGAATTTCAAAAACTGATCTTGACCAGGTGGCTTTGTTAAAACATCAGCTACTTGATCTTTTGTAGACAAATGTTTAATGTTGATAAGATTTTCTTGCAATTTTCTGTCGCACAATGTGACAATCTAGCTCAATTTGTTTTGTCCATTCATGAAAACATGGATTTGATGAAATATGAATTGCCGATTGATTATCACAATAGAAATGTATGGGCTGAACATGAAAATTCAAATCCCTTGACACAAACAATCCACTGAGCTTCACATAATTGAAATAGTTAACTAAAAATCCTAAATTGAAATCAAAATGTTTTTAGTAAAGCTTAACCATATCAAAACTTAAAGTCCATGTCAAAAATCTTCAAACAAAGCAATTTTTTTTTTCAAATCAAACAAGCAAATGTAAATCAAAAATTTAAATCTAAAAGAAAAATTTCAAGAATCAAAATAAAATGCGTTGAAGTAAAAGGCCTATACCAACCTTTAAATCTTCGACTTCAACCTTTTTCCAAACAAATTCACTTTAACACCTGAGTCACACAAATTGTCAATGAAGACAAATGTTAATAATATGAACGTTTGCATTCAAAATATGAAATTCTATATGGTTTAAACTAAAGCATATAAAAGAGTTGGAGGTTATTATGACCAAAATTGACTATTTTAGTGTGCAACTCAAAGGTTTAAAAAATTCAGAGCAAAATGCTCTTCAGATTGTTGGACAAACTAATGTTTATACAAATCAACTGTTTTAGTAATTTGTTGACACAAAGCAACCTCAAAGTTTTAAAATATGTCATGGCATATGCAGCATATGCCATGAAAGGAACACACCACTGTGTGTAGGAGTCCCAGTTGGAGCTAACTCTTGCTTGAGGATTGCATTATATACTAAACAAGTTAGCAAACATTAGCAAATTAAAATAGGTCAGGTCCTCAATGAAACATAAGATCAAAAGACACTAGAAAAAATTCTTCAAAATAGGCAATGTGAAGTACATATTGTCAAATAATTATTTTTTATGTTAAATCAAAATAACATATTAACTTAGATCAATGAAACTGCCCTGGATTTCATCAGCCTAGATTATAAGGTAGATACCTTATTACCTTATTAATTGGCCCAAGCTACTTTGTTGGTCACTATCTTCATTTGTCATATGCTTCGTAGGTTCTTTTAACTATTATTAATATTCAACAATGAAACATGTCAGAATCTAAGATGTGAAACTACTTTGTTGGTCTTTATCTTCATTTGTCATATGCTACGTAGGTTCTTTTAACTATTATTAATATTCAACAATGAAACATGCCAAAATCTGAGATGTGGGAAAATAAAATTGGCTAGAAAACCAAAGGAACGAAGGTCTGAAAGATGAGAGCTTTGAGACGTGGGAAAAGACTAACCATGTCAACACAAACCAATCTTGTGCGCTGTGATGTTGGAGGCAGAAGACATCGAGTTGTGCCGATACGATCTTGCAATGAATAGTAGTTCAGCAGTAGCAGCACATTAGACGGCGGTGGTGGCACTTCCAAGTCTAGTAATGGTGAGGAGTGAGCGAGAGGCTTAGGCGACATTTCCACTTATAATCTATCGTTATTAACTTAGCAAGAGACGACATGGAGGAGGAGATCGATGGTTACGTAACAGACTATGAACTTTAATTGTTGCATACTTCTCATCGACCCGACATCCGGTGGACGGATCATCGCGTGAGGGAACAATCAAAGGCGGAGTCCTTCGGGGGGCGATGTCGTAGCCGGATCCGTTGGGTGGGGATGACAAAGAAGCGCTGAGCCCGGGTACTTCGAAGATGGCACATCCGTCGGGTGGGGGAACGACGAGGGCAGAGTCATCACGGGAGGGGGAAATTGAACGCGGAGTCCTTTGGGGAGCGATGTTGTAGCCGGATCCATTGGGTTGGGAAGACAAAGTAGCGCTGAGCCCGGATACTTGGAGGGCGACGCATCTGTCGGGAGGGGGAACACCGAGGGTAGAGTCATTGTGGGAGGGGGAGATCAAAGGCGGAGTCCTTCGGGGGGCGATGTCGTCCCGATACTTTGAGGGTGGCACATCCGTCGGGAGGGGCGAAGGCTGAGGGCAGCGATCAGCTGGGGAGGCCGAGAGTAGAGAGACGCGCATTTGTCGGGTGGAGGCCGAGGGAACCATGGAGGGCGGAAGCATCGGTGTGCTGCGAATCCATCGGGTGAGGGGTGGATAACACGGGCGAGCTGGCATAGCAGAATAGGCTGGGATTATTCCGGAATGGGTGTTCTTCACTCTGCCTATTAATCATCCGCACGCGGATGGTGGACGATGGCTGTTGGGATGACGTGGACGGCGGACGATGGATGCTACGTATAGGAATGTATATAGACGGAAGATCATCCGGATGCTTGTCGACGAAATGGCTACTGGCACTTCTAATAGATAGTTAGATTAGTATATATTTCTCTTCATTCTTTTATACTTATTAGCTTGGTGAGTATTACCGTTTATGTTTCAAAGATGTTGAGACAGGAGAATATCTAATGATAAAAGAGAATATTCAAACTAACGATGACAACAACAAATGGAAAAGAAATAGTTAGGTTAACTAGAGACAATCTATGTGGAGTTAATTTAGAAGATAATTTTAATCATAAAGAAGTTACAAATGACGTGAACTAAAATTTTCAAATCATATTTAATCAACAAATATAACAATAGATTATGGAATACAAAGTTACAAAAATTTTTAATCATTAAAAAGTAGAATACAAAACATTTTGATAACAAGCTCACCTAAAGTAAACTTAGAAGCAATGAATTCAAATGGAATCTCACATTTCATCTTAAACAATAAAGATACTTTCAAAATAAAAAATATGAAACCAATCAAACTAATAAAAGTTTGTTTAGAATATGATTTCTTGTTATATTTAGAATATAAAAAAAATTAAAAAGTAAAATAAATTACTACTGAAACGAATCCAAAAACAAATAATCTAAAAGAAATTCAAGAATATTATGATACAAATTATGAAATAGTCAAATAATATTATTTTAAACCAAATTTAGAAATAGATGAAGAAACCATCTCTAATTATTCTCCAGAAGAAATATTAGACAATATAGAACCACTTTAAATAAATATGGCAAACGAAAAGTTGCAAACTCCACAAATAATAGAAGGAGAATCATCGGTAAAGCGTGCATTTGCCTCAAGCCCTAATAAACAAACAAATATCATTTCGACAAACATATGAAAAAGACCACTTAGATGGAGTCAACATGATTACTATAGTTGAATGACCAAAAAAAAGAAAGTACGTACATATCCACCACAAAAGAAAGTACATATCCACCACAAAAGGTAACAGTCCTTAATCAAAAAAATAGGGAACCAAGAATCCTTAAATAAGAATTTACATGATACTATGTTCAATACAGACCCTGTCCCCATTCATGAAAGAGTAGAATATACAGTACAATGGTGTCAATCAATTTTTTCACTCTAATTTATACATCATAATTTAACAGTAGCAAATCTAATAGATTTTATAATAAGTAAAATGAGAGATTGTGCAGCCTATGTGATAATATATCAAATAGATCAAAAAATATTTAAACAAATAAGAATGTTATCTAATTTTGAAACACATGTATTCTAATTGCAAACCATATTATTATAATTCTTCACAACTTCAACCAAACCAGATGTCAAAACTATATAAGATATAGAAATTGTACTATGAATAATGAGAATATAAAATATTTGATATTTAATAGAATTCTATACAGATTACTTTAATAGAGTATAAAGATTACCTCAAAAATTTGGCTTTATTGAGAATTAGATTATTTCAATAAATTCTCACCACCATGGAATGCTAAATTAAAATATTATTATCATTCCTTTTAACAAAAATAGAAAATAAAAGAGCAGGTATAGATAGCCTTTCTACTAGAATAAAATGAGAAATAACATTATTTAGAAATTATTCTAGTGAATCATCTCTAATACAATAATTCCATAAGTTCAAATATTTATTATAAAAATATAGATCTTCACCTAATCCTCCAAATTGTTGTGAGAAAATTTTCTCAACTATTTTGTACGGTTGTATATCAACACACAACAAGCACAGTAGATTTAAAAAAAAATACTAAAAAGTTTAAAATTCATAATAAATACAAGCCTAAAAGAATATCCATATTTAAAAAAAGTTTCATAAAAAATACAAACCAAAAAGCTTCCACCATAGAAAAAACATTTAAAAATAAAAATTAATAAAAAATAAAAAGACTTCAAATGTGGAGAAGAGGGACATTATGCTAATACATGTCCAAGAAAACAAATAATCACAATTAATATGAATATAATTGATGAAATTTATGATACAAATATATGAGACAATTTATCAGACCTAGAAAATTATGAATACAAATTATTTATCGAAGAAGATAATTTATTATATGAGGGGAAAATATAATCGAAGAGGAATGAAATGATAATAGTGACATTGATGAATTAATAGATGAATTATATCCTTTTCAATAGAATCATATAAAATATATTTATATGATGACATCAAAAGAAATATTAAAGAAGAAGGTTCCACCTTTGAAATGTATATTATAGAAGAAAATAAACAAACAATAATTTTTAATGAAAATGTTTGTAATAAAATACATAATGCACATTGGAAAATCGAAAAGAATAAAGTTTATAAGTTAAAATGGAATCTATAGAGGAAAGATAAGCTATTAATAAGAACTTTTGAACAAGCAATGGATTCTTTGAAAACTAAAAACTAGTACCAACCTATAAATTGTAAATAAAAATAAATCAATCAAAATTTGAAATCAAGTCAAAGAAGAGAAAAAATAAAATATTTACTTTTAAGTTGTATAGATATAATTATAAAAACAAAATTTAGAAAAGGAATAGACTCTCCTACAATCATTATAGTTATGAATAAAAGATTCACCAATCTAACACAATCAATAATAAGAATGATTCAAAGTAATCTAATACACCAATATTTAAAATTCAGAATATTTTCACAATACACAATAAGTTTGAATGATAAAAGTAAAGATGAAAAATTATATATATCATGAACTTAGAAATATAGAAATAATAGATGGAAATAAACTTTGAACAATAACCACATTTTTTTAACCAGTTCATATAAACATAATGATATGCCTACTAGACCAATACCACAAAGTATAATGATGTTAGAAGATCAAATAATCATACCCAAATATAATCAAACAAAAGATAGACAAAATAAGTTTACCTAAAGATTGGTATATTACCCTTGAAGATCTTAAACAAAAGAATAAATCTCAAATTAACAGATAACTAATTATAGAAAATAAAAATATCAAACTAAAAGACTTAGATTTTTAATAGTAGAAGAACAATAAAAGATATAGAAGATGATGAATAGATTAACCTATATATTCTTATATCAATGATAAATATTTAAGAAATGACCAAAATAAAATAATGACAATAGCCAAAAAAACATATCCTCATCTAATTATGATTAAAATACAAGTAAAGACTAATACAATAAAATTAATATGGGTAAATGTTGTAATAGACGTAGGAGCATCTATATCACCTATTAATAGTAAATTAATTGAAAACAATACTGAACCTTAATAGAAACAATCAGATAGAACACTATATAATATTCAATAGAAACGTAGTAGCATTCGAAAATTATTGCAAAAATAAGTGAACTATAATAAATATGTAAATAAATAAATACATAACCTTAATTTTAAAAGTCTTTATACTTCTCCAAACATTGTAGCTTTAATTATAGGAAATGACATATTAGATTAATACAATCCTATAACTATAAATCCTTATACACTTACATTTAAAATAAAAAGAAATAAGTAACACTAGAAAAAGTCAAAATAGAATAACCAAATATGGTTAGAATGGAAAGACCATTTAGAAAAGAAATTAAAGAATATATCTACAAAGATCATAAATTTTATGTTATAAAATATGAAAAAATTATAAAATGACTAGAAATATCTAAATTAGGTTTTATATTTTTTTAAAAATAAAGATGTTGCTTTACAACCAACCGAAGGATAAATAATACCTACATGTTTAGGATTCATGATTCTGGACAATTGTTATGGAATAATCAAAATAAAAAAATAGATAATTAAAAATGTTGATTTACTAATCACTGAGGGCATAATAAAACCTTCGTATCCTGAAAAAATAACTATAAAAAACTTTGAAAATGACTCAATTATAAAGATAAAAATAAGAATAAAGTAGCAGACCTTATAATAAGTAAAGTATATAATTTTATATAATGAAAGAAATTACAATGCAAATTAATAGAATATGTATATAAATTAAAATTAAAAAACATGACATTATAATATTTGTATATTAGATTCAAGGGACACAAAAAGTATAGTTGAAGAGAAATATTGGCCAATAAATAGTAAAGAACTTTTATCTAAACCACAAACGTTTAGTGGTTCGGATGGAAATGTAAACTCAAACAGAATGTCAAAAAATACATCTATATATATATCAGATAAAAATGAAGTTAAAGAAGAATTTATCATTTCAAACATTTACATAATCAAATAAGGACTTGGAAATATGATATTAGAGAACAACTTTATAAATATTCATCGATTACTATATATAAAATGACTATCACATTTATGAAACAAGAAAAATAAAATAATAGTTCCTCGATATTTTATAGTAACAAAATTCAATAGATTACCAATTAGTACAATTAAAAACAATTCAAACTTCACATGTAAATAGTATTATAGAATTATTTTCTAAAAATTCTTTAAAACTCCTCAATAGAAGGCCAAGATACTGTAAAATAGAATTATTATTAGAACACAATGAGAAAAACCTGAGAACAAAGTCAATAATATATTCTAAATAACATGTTCTAGAATTCAAAAAAATTAAATAATTAAAAGAATAATCTAATTCAAAGAAGCATACAGTTTTCACCAAATTTCTTAGTAAGAAATTACTCAAAAAAACTAAAATATTAATAAATTATAAAAAGTAAATATATATTACATTTGATAGTTTTTATATATCAAGTTGTGATAGTAACTATAAAAAATTACAAAATAAAAAATAGTTTAGTAAATTTGGTGCTAAATCAGGATTTTAGTAAATAATATTAAAAGATTAAGAATCAAAGGAATTGTGTGCCTTCTCAACACCATATAAACATCTTGAATGGAATGTTATGCCTTTTGGAGGAATGAAAAATGCTTCTCAAGTATTCCAAAAATGGATGAATTTAATCTTCGAAGAATATGATAATTTTATCACTATATATATAGATGATATCTTGATCTTTTTATAACTATGATCGACACATTCAACACCTAAAACAACCATAGAATTTCCTATAGAATATGGTATTATTCTATCACCAAATAAAAAATTTTATTATGTACATAAAACATAGAATACTTAGACAAATTTATGACTGAAAATTTATATTATATTTAAAATAAAAAGTTTTTTTATACTTTTAACACCTTAAAATAATTACAAAGCTTTATTAGAATACTTAACTATAGATTAAAATATATTCGTGAATTAACAAAAAACCAAAAAAAAATAAATAAATTTAGAAAACAAAAAGTATAAAAAAATAATAAAGTAGTTTCAAGATGAGAAATAGACAAAGTTAAAATACCAATAAAGGAAGGAAAAAATAAATCTGATATATAAAATCAATCATCACAAAATTTTGATACCAACAGAATCTGATACACTTGCAATATCAGCATATGATAGTCAATAGTATTGGGCAGGAATAATAACAATGAAAAAAGAAAAAGATGTTGTATGATATACTTCTAGAAAATTTACTAAGATTGTAATAAATTACTCAACATATAAAAAAATTTTTTAGCAATATTAAAAACTATCAAAAAATCCAAATATTGGTTATTCCCATCCAACTTTAGTATTAATATTCATGGAATGTCAAGTTAGGACCCGAATTGCGACCTAGTTGGAAAAAGGGCCGACCGGCCTGATTGAGATCCGGCCAGCCTGACTCTTGGGTGGGATCCCCTCGGGTCACAACTCGATCGCTGGGCCACACGACCCCAAGATCCCACGGGGATTGCTTCATGTGGGGGGTGTAGACACGCAATTTTGGCCCAGTTGGAGAGTTTAAATTCTTGTTTTCATGGAGAATACTTAAAGCAGATCATGTTTTCCGGACGGATCAAGTTTCTGGCACGTTCCGAAGGGGATCAATAGAGCAATCAGCCGAGCCAAACACCTTGTGTATAGGGCACCTGGCGCCCTATATATAGGGCACCAAGCGCCCTATAAACAGGGCGCCTGGATCCAAATCAAATCAATTCGACGGCTGATTTGACCCCCCCGCAGTGACTCGTCTTGTCGACCTAACATACCTCATGATGCTGGCACCCCATATATAGGGCGCCATGCCGCGTGGCACTACTTTTTGGAAATGGCCAAAGTGCCCTCTTTTGAGTTATAAATAGACCTCCATTTGGAGCTTGGAGGAGGTTCCAACTTCGTGCCACCTTAGAACTCATCCAACACCACGTTTCTAAGCCATTTTCACCCCACATAAGCCTTCAAACCGATTCAAAACTCTCTCCCAAAAACCCCAAAAACCTGCAGTTTCCTTCTTCAGAAATATGATTTTTCTCCGACTTTGAGGGCCTCTACACTCCATTTCCCTTACATCTAGTGCCAAAACACTCTTCCATTAGCTTCACTTGAGTATTGCCTGCTTGAAGAAGTCCTTTTTTCCATCTTGGAGGTCTTCCTACACTCCGGGGCGATGCCGCGAAGAAGGGAAGAAAATCTGCCGAAGCCAGTCCCTGGTGCCCCGTATATAGGGTGCTTTGACTTTGGTCAACGCGCCCCATCAAGGGGACACCTGCAGCAGGCGCCCCATATATGGGGCACTAGCAGGGGCAGACCCCGTTTTGCATTTTTTTGAGTTTATTTACCTTTCCGGTCGATCTTTTACTCCCCCCTTTCATTTTAACTTTCATTAACATGTTATTTAGCATGCATTAAGCCACTCATTTGCATTTTCATGCATATTTAAACCTTCCAAATAGGGGTTGGGATTTAGTCCAAATCCGGTCAGTTCCTTCTCTCTTTCATGTTTACATTTGAATTTGAGCATGATTCTACACTGTCACGAGAACTAATGATCTTTTCACTTCTTTCTATGTTTTCATATGGACATTTGTAGGTAAATCCGGCCGAGGCGGAGCTTCAACCGGATCAAAGACGAAGGACTCACTAAGCTCTCTTCTTTCGGCCGGCCGAAAGAGGATATGTCGGAACCCAACAATCTCCCCGCTTCCAAGGGTACGACGGTCACTTTCATTCTCCATTTCATTTCTTTTCATTCTATTATATTTTGGGGCCTCTGGCTCCTGGCGACCACAACTACTAACATCCCATCCACCAAGACCTCAAAGCAAGCGTAGGGGCCAGAAGGGGGAGATCTACGGATATCCCGTTTCGGGTGCTTACATATTTTGGCGACCACGGTGGGACCGACTTTTCTTTAGTGAGATCCTATTTTCTTTCCTAAGAATGTCCATTTGAAAAGCATGTTTACTTTCATTTCCATGTGAGTCATTTCCATTTCCTTACATTGTTGCTTGTTTACGTTGCTTACTACTTTCTTTGATGTATCATCTACTTTTCTTCAAGTTTACTTGCCCTACCTTTATCTTTTTAAAAGCATGGCAATCTGATTTTTAGCTTTGTTTATCATCTTATTTCAATTTAGTAAATTGAAGATCATCCTATTTCATGCCTTTAAAAATATGCTTGCCTATTTCCTTCCATGTCTAATTCCGTTCTAGTAAATTTGCTAAGCATTTCTAGTCAAGGTTAAGTGCTCCTTTCCATTTTAGTTTTTATTTTATATTATCTCATTGTCTTGTTTACTTGCTTCCTACAACATCTCATTAATCATTGTATGCTTTTATTTTCTTCTTACTTGCTCTTTATTCCTTGACATTTCACTCGCATTTAGTTTGCATTGGGGCTTCGGCTTCGTAGGTCATCCGAGAAGGGAGGCTCTCTCCTCCCAAAGCCCCACACATCCAAACACCCTTCTTGGTGGTTGCCAACTCCTCCTCCGGGGATTCCCTCTCGGAAGGACTGGGTAGCTTCTATCAAGGCCTCCGTAAGTCCCCAGACGTGAAGGATTCCCTCTTCACTGATCGGGCTGGTTGTACCATTTTATCCCTAAACCCGGAGTACCTATTACCTATCGTTGTGAAAAGAGTGACAACCTTAGATTGCTCGGCGTTGTGAGAGCATAGGGTCCTACCCATTTATTTGAGTGGACAATATTTCTCTTAACAAGCTATTAATTTGAGGTTGAAACAGCAAAAAAAAAATTTTGCGTTAATCATTTCAAGTCTTTGCTATTACTTGTTTGCAAACAAAAACTGAAAATTAAACAAAAATCCCAAAATCATCTAAAAAGAACAAAAAAAATGCTTGAGGTTAATTTGCTTGATAACTTGCTTGTCCAACAAAAGAAAATTAAAACAAAAAAGGGGTTAAAAATCAAAACCAAAAAAATCCTTGAGCTTTTATTTGTCAACCTTCTTTTTCTATTGTGTTTATGAATTTAAGGTCAGGTCGAGTTATCGGAATGGCGGATCAAGGATACGAGCAACTACAGTTGGAGTATGACCAATCTTATTTCTATCCTGATACCGTGTGTGTCGTCAATGAACCCGAAGTTCTCCCCGAACCGAGTCAAACTTCTCCTCAACCCAATCCAAATTCACTTTGGGAGGCATTCTCTCATGCCGACCCTACCCAACTTCAGGCTATCAAAGCCATCCTCAAGGGCAAGTCGCCAGCCGACCACATTCCTCCCGAAGATGGTCTTCACATCTCTACCCCTCAGTCAGTGGCACATCAACACAATGTGCCCACTCATGGCCATTCTCATACCGGGCTCATGGCCCCAATTTCTCCTCATCTGGTGGCTAATCTAGATCATCCCAATCCAAATGTTGTTGTTCCTTCTAGACCACCAGTTTATTCTTCTAATCATCTCAACCCTACTCACCCTTTGGTGCATCCCCCAATGTACCCTTCTTATCCGGCCACTTCGGCCCATCAAATCCCAATTCCGGTGCACCAAGCACCCACTTCTCTTCCTCCTCTTAGGGAACCTTCTGTCGATCAGGCCATGATTAACAAGATCAATCGCATGGATGAGCAGTATAGAGAGCTTAGACGTTTAATCGACACCAAGGCAGTCCCCAAAATTTCTCTTCCTTCTCTCCCTACTTTTCATCTACCTCCCTCTGAGATGCCGGTATACCGTCGCTACAACGGAACCGACAATCCATTCATTCATATCAAGGACTTTTTTTATGAATCGGTAATGTGGCAAAATGATCCAAGGGCCCTTTCTTTTCTTTTCAGAAGATCATTAGAGGGTTCAGCTTTGGAGTGGTTCTACTCGCTTGACTCTTTGGAGGCGAGTAACTTTGAAATTGTCAAAGCTAAATTTTTGCAGAGATATCAAGATAGGGTCGGACAAACATATTCCATAACTGACCTCATGGCCGAAAGAATGAGAAATGATGAAGATTTCGCCAGATATGCTGATAGGTGGAGGTCCATGGCATAAAAGCTTACTGATTCCATTTCAGAACCAGAGCAAGTGAAGATGATCATCACCAACGCCACTCCAGCTTTAAAGAATATGCTGGCTTTGCATCACCCCACCTCCATGAGTGAACTCTATGAGAGGGCACGGTACATTCAGACACAGCTTAGGGACTCACCTATCATGAACTTGTTTGATCCTAGACCCCGAGCTATCAGGAAAACCACTTTTACCACAACCGGCCCAGTGACTGAGGGCGTAGTGACAAATGAAAACCTCAATGTTGTAGGGAACCCACCTATAAATTATCAACACCAGTTCAGGAACCCTCAACAAAATCAACCATTTAGAAACCCTCGTCAACCTCAACATCAACCTCAGTTCCAACCTCATCAACAACAAGCTCCAATCCCTCAGTGACAGCAAGCCCCAGTTCCCCAACCAGCGCGGCAACAACTGGCCAACTACAACCAAGCACCCCCTCCCATGGCCTACGAACCCCGAAAAGTTGGACCCAAGAGGAACCATTACCTGCCTTTGCCGTACTCTCTTGTGGACATCTTTAATGCACTCATGGCGGCAGGGCAAATTGCATTGCCAAGGGAGAAATTGGAGTGGCCTCAAAATGCCAACACAGAGCGATACTACTTGTTTCATAGATATCCTGGGCACACCGTGGAAAATTTCTTTCAATTCAAAGACTACATCCACGACCTTAATGAGCAAGGCAGTATTGATTGGGACCAGATGGGGGAATACATCAGAACAGTGAAAAATCAACCTCAATGGCAGCACGTACCACCAAGAAGAACAACAACAACAGAACCCCGGCCTGGGGATTATCCAAAACCCTTTACCTCCACATGCACCCGCGCCTGGAAATCAACACGTTAATCCCATCATGATTTCTTCCGAGGAGTATCATGATCGGGGACAGAATTGGCAAGTCGAGGGAGCCGCCTCCTCCATGCACATCAACTTACTTCACCCTCCTAACCGAACCGTCCACTCTATACCCCGAACAACTATGTCACATAACCCCATCACATTAAACAGAATGTCCATCATCCGAACGCCATCACAACCCATCATTACACCACTAGCCATTCAACTCCAATCGGGACGGATCCTAATCCGCCCGGCTAATCCACCACAAACATCACCACCACTAGGACCTATCATCATCTCGCCCCATGCAAACATACCTACCTACTCTACCATGCCTCAAACCACCATCATTACGCCCGTCCCAAGAGCTCCCATCATTCGACCTAACCCTCCACTCACCACTACCATCCCAGCCATAGCTCCTCAACTTGCCACAGTACTCAGAAGTGGGCGCATGTTCCAAAGGGTCTTTCCCCAGGCCGGTCAGTCAGGGTTGGTACCAGAAACAGAAGAAGAACACATCGAAGAACCATTGCCTGGGACATCCTATGACTTATTGAAGCATCTTGATAAAACCCCGGCACGAATCTCTATCTTAGAGTTGATCAAAAGATCCAAAGTCCATCAAGAGGTTCTCTAACAATACTTATAGCGGGTGATGGTGAATGAGAGCCTCCCCCTAGAAAAAATCTCATCAGTTCTGGTCCCGAGAAGTGAGTACCCGGCCCTCACATTCACAAAGGAAGAGTTAGCCAACCCAGAAATAAGGAAATGTGCCTTGTGCATCACAGTCAACATCAATGGTGTAGGCATTAAGTCATGTTTAGTCGATACTGGAGCATCCATTAATGTTCTGCCACCAGAAACATTACATCTTTGTGGATTCTCCGAGGAAGACATCCGGTCATCTCAAATAATAGTGACCGCATATGACAATTCGAAAAAGCCTGCCAATGGCATGATTACATTAAATGTAAAGCTTGGACCCCGAACAGTCACTGTCAACTTTTACATACTAGAGATGGATCCAACCTACAAAGCTATTCTGGGACGGCCCTATTTGGAAGCACTAGAGGCAGTCGCCTCCACTAATCACCAGTGTCTTAAATTCCCTCACAAGGGACAAGTGATTAAGGTGACGAGCATGCCCTTAGACCATCCATCTTCTCCACCACCACCCCTTGGGTTGCCAAATGAGCCAATTTTGACAATCTCGGATCTTCCAGAAATGAATAGGCAACCCAAGCAAGTGTGGAGAAGGAAAAGAGAGGAAAATGAAACCATTGGGTGGGATATAATGAAGATTTTGGGATATCAGGAGGGCCGAGGACTAGGCAAAGAACTGCAAGGAATAGCTGAGCTAATCAATCCAGTGAGGTTACAACCAAAGAGCGGGGTTGGATATGATGGAATGACAGCCAATGGTCAAAATCTCAAAAGCAAATACTTTTCAGGATGCTTACAAAAGTTTTTCATCAAGAAAGAAACCATTCAACTGGCTGAGAACAAGGAAGAACAAGAGCTGAAGCAAGACAAGAGAAGAAGAACTGATGTCCCTGAAGATGACGTGTATCCTGAAATATCTCTTTTGTTTTCCACCGATGAAGAAGGGTCAAGCAATGAACCACTCCAGGCTGAACCACCTGTCAACCCACCTAAGGGTCATATTGCCAAACCGACTCGAGAAAAAATCCAACCAATTCCACGAGGGCCTTCCCTCATTATGTCATCTTTTGGGGCCGACGCCCCAACGCGCTGTGATGCTCTCCCCACGCTTCTTGGCCCGATCCCTATTTCTAGGCCCTCAGGCCCAACTCATGGGTCCGCGTACACACTTGTTTCTCTTGGGCCATCGAGCCCCTCTACTGAATCCGGGCCTCTGCGCCCATTTCATCCAATTCTCAGGCCCTTAAGCCCATCTCCTAAACCCAGGCCCTCGAGCCCACACCCTCCTCTTATTGGGTCCATGAACCCACCTTCTTCCATGATCATTCGGCCTACTGGCCCATCACCTCTTTATGTCAACATTGGGCCCTCAAGCCCATCTCCTAAACCCAGGCCCTCGAGCCCACATCCTCCTCTTATTGGGTCCATGAACCCACCTTCTTCCATGATCATCCGGCCTACTGGCCCATCACCTCTTTCTGTCAACATTGGGCCCGAAAGTCCCCTTTGTCAAACCTTGCTCAAAGTCTTCCCCTCTTTATCAATATCTTCGCCTACTTTGGCTCCCGTAGTTGATCTCAACCCAAATCGGGCACCTGAAGCCCATTCTGTCTTTATGTTTAGCACTCCCCAAAAAACAACATCCTCCTCGAAACTGAAATTTCGATCGAGGAAACATCTCAACTTGCCTCGGAAGGGCATTCGACCCAAGGAGCCACCAGATCCTTGATTGACCTTCTTTGCCCTCCATCCTCTCCAATAAATTCTATTATTCCTTCCCTTATTTACCTTCTTTTCTTTAGGTTTAGTTTCCAATAAAAATAGGACAAAAATTAGAGGTAGGAGAGTTCCAGAAAGATACCTGCATCGGTTAGCTCAAAAAAGCTTAGAATGTGCCAAGCTACCGGAGTATCTAGAAAATGCGATCCAGTTGGGTGAAATTCGATATAACATTGATCAAACTTTGGGGGTTTCTTCCTCTCTCAATTCGACATCACCTACATCCAACAGAAGGCAATCAAGGGCTATGCAATTGCCGAACATCTGGCCCATCACCCCATCCTAATTTTTGACCCTGTCCAATCAGAATTTCCCGATGAAGAATTGATGTCCATTCAATCTTCTAATCTGTGGATTTTATATTTTGACGGGGCATTAAACTCCCAGGGTAGAGGGATAGGGATCATTCTTCTATCACCTAAAGGTGTCACCGTTCTATAGGCTTTTCAGCTCCACTTTCCAGCAACAAACAATATAGTTGAGTATGAAGCCTTATTGGCCGGACTGGAGGTCACTCACTTCTATGGTGTCACCAAACTAAGGGTGATCGGTGATAGTCAGTTGATTATCCACCAAGTGCTCACCAAATACCGCACATCTCATCCCGGGCTCAGACCATACCAAGAACTCACCACCTGTTACATCAAGCTATTCTCCAAACTCGAATTCATTCATGTTCCTCGTGCTCAAAATATTCTTGCCGATGCTCTCGCTTCTCTGGCATCTTCACTATCTGTCCCACTAGGCAGACAAGTTAGGACGATCTATGTCCGCCGACATACCATTCCGGCAGTGGAGGATGCACGATTCTTGAGGGTTAAAGAAAAATTTGAAAGGAAATAATACATTGAACAGAAGGAGGAAGTATCTCTGATTGAGTTGGAGGAATTAGAAGAGAGTGAGAAACCATGGTATCATGAGATTGCAAATTACTGTCAGGATCAGACATATCCACCAGGATCAACTGCCGAAGAGAAAAGAGCCATAAGAAGGGTCTCCCAGAGATACACCATCTTAGGTGGAGTACTTTATAAAAGGAGCTTGGCTGGTGTTCTGTTAAGATGCGTAGATGAAGAAGAGGCTGAATTGGTGCTTAAAGAAGCACACTCCGGAGTATGTGGAGGCCATGTAAATGCTCAAGCCCTCACCAATAAGATCATCAGGCAAGGGTATTATTGGCATACTCTGGAAGAAGATTGCTCGATCTTTGTCCGGCACTGTCATCAATGTCAACTTCACGCCGACAAGATTCACTCTCCCGCATCTTCCCTTTACTTGATTCACGCCCCATGGCCTTTCGCTATGTGGGCTTTTGATGTCATCGGACCCCTTGGTGACCCAAACTCCACAAACAAAACCAAATCCTTCATCCTAACTGCAACGGAGTACTTCACCAAGTGGGCGGAAGAGGAAGCATACGTGGAGATCAAGGCATCAACAGTCTGCACCTTCATCAAACGCAACATCATTGCCAGGTTCGGGATCCCAGGCGACATCATCACCGACAACGGACCGAAATTCATCTCTCAGGAGCTGCGTGACCTTTGCAATAGGTATTGCATCAGACTGCATCATTCATCTCCATATTATCCTCAAGGCAACGGTCAGGCAGAAGCCACCAATAAAACCCTGATAAAAATCATTAAGAAGACTTGTAAGTCTAGCAAGTTCGCAGACTGGCCAGATAAGTTAGTTGATGCTCTATGGGCTTACCGCACTTCTATTCGAACCCCAATGGGTCAAACTCCCTATGCCTTGTCATTTGGGATGGAGGCGGTAGTCCCATACGAAGTAATCATCCCTTACCTCCGAGTCCAGATCGATCGAGATATCCCGATGGACGAACGCCGAGATTCTCTTCTCGCGCAACTCGAACTCTTGGACGAAAGGAGACTGGCCGATGCCGAACATGCTAGATCTTATCAAAACAGACTTAAAAGATTTTATCAGAAGAGGGTGGTGGAGAGAAAATTTGAAATCGGTGAGGTTGTGCTTAAAAGAATATTCATTAAGCCGGGCGGTCCCCGCTCCAAACTTCAAACTAATTGGGAGGGTCCGTATGTAATTTCTGCTATTTATCCTGGTAATTCATATAAGCTGACTAATGCAGAAGGAGAAGAACTAGCTCATCCCTGTAATGGTGTATACCTCAAAAAAAATATTTCCCTTAAAATAAAAATCACAAAAATCTATTAAATCCAAAGGTGTGAAGAATGACGGTAACATCTAACGCTTGCTTGTTAGGTGCACCAACTTGACACTTAGGGAAATAAGGATAGACATCATACTACACACACTACACACCTAGGTTTCGGAATCCGATGATTGGAAGTCAGAGAGAAAGCTAGGCAACGCTTGGCAAAAGAAGGTCAACCCTATCCCATTCTCTTCTCGTTTCGGTCCAGAATAGATGGAAGGGGTTAGAATGAGGAGTATCGAAAGTGCCCATTGCCTTAGTTGGAAAATGCCTCTGAAGGTCTGACTTCTTAAAAAAAAAGAAAAAGGTGCCAAGAGATGGGCAATGACCCCTCAGGTCGGCAAAAGAATAGACATGTCTGAATGCGTACCAACAAAAGCCCAGAAAAGAAAAGGCTCCAAAAGATGGGCAATGAACCCCTCAAGTCAAAATAAAACAAAAGAAAAAAGACCTGTCTGAATGTGGGCCATCAAAGAAAAAGGGCTAGAAGGAAGGACCCGAGGATGTCAAATCCCAAACAGGCAACGCGGGCACTAGTAAAGAAACAAATTCGACACCCCCGAATCCTATTAAGGACTTACCACCAATCCTCTTCTCTCTTTAACCTTGAGGGTAAGGTTGACCGACTCGATCCAAAAGAGCCATGGCCTATCAAGGGAGGAAGGTTAGAAGATCTCGGACTAGGCACTTTCCTACACGTGATGCCTACTCTTAACCCTTAGGTAACAATGAAAGGCACCTACGGCAAGCAAAGCAAAGGATGAGATAATCGTGTCCCTCACACCAAACAAAAAATCAAATACTTCAAAAAGTACCAAACAAATCTATAAAGTCAAAAATCCTAAAAAACACCAAAAAATCATAAAAGTTCCAAAACACCAAAAACATCATAAAACCATCAAAAACCAAACAAATCAAAAAATCCCAAAACACCTAAAAATTTGCTTCCTAAATTGACTAGTTGCCTTTGCATTCATATTTAATTTCTGTCTTGCATGTTTCCTTTTGTGCATACTTATATTTTTCCGTTATTTTACCTTGATTAGGCCTATGTCCCTTGACAAAATATCAAGGCAACTTTGCCTTCTCCTTGCATGGGACTTAGCCAAAATAAAGTTCTAATATCTTCTCTCAAGTGGATGCAGGAATAGGAGAAGGCATGCCAGCTTCATATCCCCAGAAACTTAAAGGAAGCAAAAATAACAAAAAAATAAAAAATTGAAAAACTAAAAGTGGACTACCCCGACCTCTATTAGGACTTGCATTTAGTATTGCATCTATCAAAATAAATAATTTTTAAGATGTTGAAGACCTCATGTCTAGAGGGGGGTTGAGCCTGAGAACCCCTTCAACAAAATCAGTGAGGGCTCAGTCATTCCCTAGCCTTGCGGATAGGCCAAAGTTGAATATGCGGGGACGACGGTTTCTTTGCGGATGTCCTGACCCGTTATGTTCAACCTATATCTTCAACTATTTTCTTATACTTATTTGTATCTCTTTAAACCCAGCATACATCGTTTCATATCATGCATCATCCCACCACAACCATTCCCCGCTTCCTAATCCTACCATAACCTCCTTCCAGTCCCATTATGAACATTTTAAAAATGGTCTTTTACAGCTCCAGAGAAGGTCTTGATTTTTCAGAGAATTGGTTTCCAACGGGTTTTAACAATGATTTCATCAAAACAAGAAGTTTTTCCATGTCGAACTGAACCGGTATTGTTGAGTAAAGCCTTATGAATTTGAAGAACCCAACCTTAATTGATTGGTTGTCTCCTCTTTACTTTTCGCAATTTACTGCATTTCTACAGAGTCCAGCACACCATGCAGTTCGGGTCCTGGCCGGTAACAATTCTCCCCCACGTGGGATTTTAGTTATTTACTTTCAGTACTGTTCTTCTCTTTAACCAATCAACCAGAGGGAAGGTTTCGATAAGACAAAGGGTAATCTCGGAGTCCGGTAAAGTTTTATTCTACTAAACAAGGCCAATGAGGGAGTGTCTAAATCTCCACCTTGGCGTCACCTTTTCAGTCCATTACCATTTCATTCCGCTACGCCACATTATGCTTCGCTACATTCGCCTACGCTTCATTCATGTCACTCCCCTACAAAGCCGACGCCAAGGCGAGGCAAGCTGTAGACACGCAATTTTGGCCCAGTTGGAGAGTTTAAATTCTTGTTTTCATGGAGAATACTTAAAGCAGATCATGTTTTCCGGACGGATCAAGTTTCTGGCACATTCCGAAGGGGATCAATATAGCAATCAGCCGAGCCAAACACCCTGTGTATAGGGCACCTAGCGCCCAATATATAGGGCACCAGGCGCCCTGTATACAGGGCACCAGGCGCCCTATAAACAGGGCACCTGGATCCAAATCAAATCGATTCGATGGCTGATTTGACCCCCTCCCCCGCAGTGACTCGTCTTGTCGACCTGACAGACCTCATGATGCTGTCGCCCCATATATAGGGCGCCATGCAGTGTGGCACTGCTTTTTGGAAATGGCCAAAGTGCCCTCTTTTGAGCTATAAAGAGACCTCCATTTGGAGCTTGGAGGAGGTTCCAACTTCGTGCCACCCTAGAACTCATCCAACACCACGTTTCTAAGCCATTTTCACCCCCCATAAGCCTTCAAACCGATTCAAAACTCTCTCCCAAAAACCCCAAAAACCTGCAGTTTCCTTCTTCAGAAATATGATTTTTCTCCGACTTTGAGGGCCTCTACACTCCATTTCCCTTACATCTAGTGCCAAAACACTCTTCCATTAGCTTCACTTGAGTATTGGCTGCTTGAAGAAGTCCTTTTTCCATCTTGGAGGTCTTCCTACACTCTGGGGCGACGCCGCGAAGAAGGGAAGAAAATCTGCCGAAGCCAGTCCCTGGTGCCCCGTATATAGGGCGCTTTGACTTTGGTCAACGCGCCCCATCAAGGGGACACCTACAGCAGGCGCCCCATATATGGGGCACTAGCAGGGGCAGACCCCGTTTTGCATTTTTTTTGAGTTTATTTACCTTTCCGGTCGATCTTTTACTCCCCCCTTTCATTTTAACCTTCATTAACATGTTATTTAGCATGCATTAAGCCACTCATTTGCATTTTCATGCATATTTAAACCTTCCAAATAGGGGTTGGGATTTAGTCCCAATCCGGTCAGTTCCTTCCCTCTTTCATGTTTACAATTAAATTTGAGCATGATTCTACACTGTCACGAGAACTAATGATCTTTTCACTTCTTTCTATGTTTTCATATGGACATTTGTAGGTAAATCCGGCCGAGGCGGAGCTTCAACCGGATCAAAGACGAAGGACTCACTAAGCTCTCTTCTTTCGGCCGGCCGAAAGAGGAGAAGTCGGAACCCAACAATCTCCCCGCTTCCAAAGGTACGACGGTCACTTTCATTCTCCATTTCATTTCTTTTTATTCTATTATATTTTGGGGCCTCTGGCTCCTGGCGACCACAACTACTAACATCCCATCTACCAAGACCCCAAAGAAAGCGTAGGGGCCGGAAGGGGGAGATCTACGGATATCCCGTTTCGGGTGCTTACAGGGGGGAGCAAGGGGGTTTTTAGTTCATTAGTATTTGTTAACTTGTTTTTGAATTATTCTAATCCTTTTAATTGTTTGTTTGATTGTTGATTATTTTGATTCATCTCAAGGCTTTTCGTTCCTTACATATGACCATGAGTGGAGTGGAATGAATTATGGATCATCATTGGACACTCTGATTTAATCTCACTATGATAATTATTTTGGTTGTTTTTTGCGACCAAATAGTGTCATTAAGGTAATTATACAAGGGACTCTCGAGTATAATATTCATTAGCATTTGTGGCAGACTGCATATATGATAATGATGTGGGAAGAGTACAAACCTTAAATAAAAATGTAGACCAAGTCAAGTTTGTGTAAGGTAAAGTTTGTGTTAAATGAATGGAAATATTTTTATTGCATATCTCATATTTTTCAAGTCTTTTTTAACATGCATAGAACTTATGAGGTCTTGCATAATATATGGAAAATCTCTAGAAGTTTCTTGAGAAATCCTAAATATGTCCATGAAATATGGCAAACAAAAGAGCATATTTTATCAATCAAAAGCAGTACTCTTCGCTATATAAATAATAATAACTTCTCTTAACCAAATAGTAGAACTTCAAACAAAAATAACAATATTCCAATTTGACCGGTCCAAAAAAAATCATTGTCAAATATTTCCTTTTCTGAAAAATATATTCAAGAAGAAAGTCATGAGAAACAATTAAGTATGATCAATAGTAAAAAAGAAGAAGCCTATTCTTCGGCTTATTAGAAAAAATAAAAGGGTAGCTTTATATAACTTAGTACATAAAATGTTTTTGAAAGAAGTAATATTATCAATAATAAAATATTTGAAGAGCCATTAAATCATCTATTAAATGAGTATAAAGATTGTATAGCCAAATATAAATAAATGAAAAGAATAACTTTAATTCATCATGAAATAGATGAACAAGTAATAGCAGCACTTGAGAGGGGCGCAATCAAAAGACTCATTATTATTGAAGACAAAATAAATTATCTCAAATTCCTCACAATTGTCAAATCCTTTATTAGATGGATACCATTGTTATTACAAGTATTTGAAATAGACATTATTGCCACATTCTCAGAAAATACAATTGATAACAATTGTCTTTCATTACAAATATGGAAGATCCAACCACAATATTCAATAACATCAAATATGAAGAGATAAAAGAACAAATAAACATAAAAAAGAACAAATCCTCAATATCAGAAATAATAAAAATTCAACAGATGGGCAACAAATATACTAAGCTAGACAAATGAAAGAATAATTATTATTGACCAAGACAAGTTAGTACACAAAAGCAAAATCAATGGTCCAGGACAGGATGTAATAGGTAGTTGGATGTTGAAATACTTGGACCAAATGCAAGAAAAATATATGAAATGTTAAAATTTGGCAGATGGGCAAATGAAATGGAAGAATAGCTCAAGGTAATGTTGGTAGTAGAGGTGACCCAATGTAGGAAATAGTTTGCTATTATATAACAATAATTGTACTGAATGTTGTAGAAATATTGTACCATTCACTGTAGAAATAATTGTAGGAAACATTGTATACAAATTCCTTTCACATTATTGTAAGAAAACATCATCAATAATGTTTTGAGGCCATTTCCCATTTATATAAAAGAAGGAATACTCTATGGGAAGGCCATCGCTAGTAAACTTGTTTGAGAAATAAACTTAGTTTTCCACTCTCATACTCTCATCTCTCCCTCATCTCCCAACCTTTTGACACTCTTCTCTCTTCCACCACCATCTTAACAATCACATCTCCATCATCTACCCATTTCCAATCCAACATCCTCTATGTTGTAAAGTATATTATGTTCTTACAAAAGGTATATCATGTTAATGAAATAAATATGTTTTCTTTATAATATTTACTTTTTAATGTAATAAGTATATTATGTTAAATTTTTTGAAATAATTATATTTTAAAATTTTAAATTTAAGTATTTATAAAATTTATTACATTTAAAAAACAAATATTTATTACACTAAAAAAATATTTTTAAACAAATATAATAAACATAAAATATAATTTATAATTATAATATTAAAAATATAATTATTATTTATACATAATTATATTTAAACACATTAAATTAAATATTTAATAAATTTATTACATTTAAAAAATTACATATTTATTTTATTACGACATTTAGTACACTATGAATTTTTTTAATAAATATAATAAATATAAAATATATTTTATAATTATTTTTGAATATATTTAAAAAATTATAAATAAGAGATAAATTACTTTAAATATTAAAAATAATTTTTAAGAGTATTAAAAACTATAACAAGTTTTAAGTAATGTTTACTACCCTCTAATTTTTGTATTAATGTAGAGAATAAAGTTTTATACCAATATATTAAAAATAAAAAAGAAGATCAAAATAGTAGAAGAATAAGATGGTTTATACGGTTGAAAGAATTCAGTTATACAATACATTTTTTATCGGGATATTAAAATGTTATCATTGATTCTTTATTGCGACCATTTCATAATGTAGAATAAATTTCTCAAAGCAGTCATGAAGAATAAAGAGACATCGTTCTCCAAGAATACCTTTCAAATATAGGCATCATCTTCTAAGAATATTTCTGGGATACATGAAGTATCAAAACATATCTCTCCCATGACTTCATATATTACTCCTATCAAAAAAGGGGTGCCAAAAATAAATATAATTTTTTGAAGGAAATATTATAGTTGATATGGCAAAAATACAAAATCAACAAGTAATACATCAAATAACTAAAGTAAGAAGATCCTATAGGAGCAATAATAATCTAAGCAAAGGACCTTATAAGAACCTAAACAAAATACGAAAAGTAACTAGAGGTTTTAAAAGCAATTGAAAATATATATCATCATTAAGAAATATTGAAGAATATGTCCTTGCCATTGAAGACAATACTCGACATTATTAGGGCACAACAAATAATCTTCAAAATCAAATATTAGAACTTAAATAGAAAAATATGATAGCAATAATTAACTATATTGATATTTTCAATAATCACATGCTCCCATTCCTTGAAAAGCATATCAATAATGAAGAGCCAAAAGAGCAATTGAATATCATTACTTACATGGAAAATACAGCAATATTTTCAAATATTTTACAGAATTCTAAGAGAATAGCCCTCTATAAATTCGTCAGCAATAATATTTCAATAGTGATTAATGGGGTGTTTGGTTGCGTGATAATGACCATTTTTTTAATTTTTGAAAACTGTAATGAAAATGACCTTCAAACTATGTTTGGCTCGTCGTATCATTTTCTGTTTTAAAAAAGTTTTTCACCGTAAAAAAAGAGAGGTAGAGACCATTTTTGTTTTTGAAAGCGGACCTCACCGCACCGTCTCACGAAGCCCTCGCGGTCCCATGGACAAACCCTCGCGAAGCCCTCCTCTTCGTTATGGTGCATCCAGCGGTAGCTCCTCCTCTTCGTTCCTTCATCAAGCTCTTCTCGCGGTGGCGGCTTCCTCCTCCCGGCGCCCTTTTTTCCTTCTTCAAGAGCTCTTCTCGCGACGGCGGCGGTAGTGGCTGCGGAGGCACATCCCCGACTCTTCTCATGGCCAGCCATATCGCATCCCTTCGGTGGCTCCCCGAAGGTCATCGTCGGATTTGATGAACGAAGGTCGTCGTCATCGCCGCCGCCGACAGATCTCGGTGCAGTGAACATGCCGGTGGTAGAAGAAGCAGGGGAGAAGACGTTGCCGTCACCGTCGCTCCTGCCGTGGTGGATTGTTCTTCTTATCTGGTGCATCAGAATGTCCAAGCCGCACAACGGAAGTAGGTAACAAGTTGGGCGGGGAGGTCATCGGAGTCTCATCACCCCCACTGGGCTTAAAGGCACCACGCCGTGCTGCCCCCATTTTCCTTCGCTCCCCCTCTTTGCTTTGCAGCTTCCGTTTATGTGTTCCTCTTTGCCTACTCCACTACAAGATGCCCTTCGATCCAATCGGAGGTTCCCCTGCCGGCCGTAAAGGCGGTGCTTGTGTGTGCCTCACACCGATTATTTAAATGCCGAGGCGGGGCCCCGGGGAGGATGACGACCAACGGTCGGCAGCACCGGAGGGGAGAAGACCCCCTCTCTCCTCCCGTATTGGGTGCAGGAGCGCAGTTCACCTCACAGTCCCCCCCCCTCCTTCGGCCATCGTCTTAGTGACCCCACATGTCTCCGCTCTCACCGTCGCCGACGGTGAGCGTGCTTCGGCTGCACCGGGGAGCTGCCGAAGGGATGCGATACGGTTGGTACGAAATTTTAAATTCAGTTAAATCTTTGTATGACACGGAGATTTTGTCATTTCCATGATTTTGTATGACATTAAATTCTTTTTTTTAGATGTTAATGTAGTTGATAAAAATTAAATTTAAAATACTACCAAACACCTCATTATAATTTTTAAAAATTAAAATTTTTTTCCAAACACATTCATTGTCCAATTTTCACTTTTAAAAATTATCATGTTTGTTATTATAATATAATTTTTTATCATGAAACCTTTTTAAAAATTAAAATGCAACCAAACACCCCAGAAGATGATTATAGATAATGCTGTAAGGAATTGTCCTAAAAATTTTGGTGCAGCGAAAGTGACGATTCTCATAGGTTCATTTATAACTTGTCTCAATCAAAATCGAATGGTAAAAACTAAAAATCGATCAAAATGAATTCAAATATACCTAATAGAGATTTATCTAATACTTTGGAGAAAAAGAAGATAAACTTCTGAAGCTCTTCAAACTATTAAAATGTCCAGCCTACAGTGGTACCCACACGAACTTCATCTACAATATGTTCTCCCAACATATTCTTCCTTCACGCTGTAGACACGCCAAATTCGCCTAATTCAGAGCAAAAAAACTCATGTTTCATCGGGTAACATGTGTGATTGATCTTATAATGATACCGGATCTTTTAAAGTTGATTTGGAGCTTCGCCGAACGAAATCGGATGTTTTTCGAAGTTTTTTGCAAAAAATCGTAAATTCTCATTGGCCTGTTATCTTTCCAATTCAACAAACTGCGTCGAATTCCGAGTTCGAGAGTGTTTGCAATTGCTTTCGGAAGAAGGACGCGCAAAACAGTCCCATGCGCCCGAGTCCCTGGTCACATGCGCCCAGAACCCAGGGCACGTGCCCATGCGCCCTACCCTTAAGGCACGTGACCTTGTGCCTTGACTTGAAGGCACATGTGCCCTACCCTTGAGGCACGAGGGAACCAGTTTTTCATCGGGACTCTACCGCTGAACAGATCGAACCGGATAAGACCAAAAATTTCGGAAGGATAGCATGCGCCCTCACTGGGAGGCACATGCGCCCTGGGGTAGGGCGCAAGGAGACCTGTTTTGTAGGGTTGATAACACCGTTCGTTCTCCTATAAATAAACTCCGATTCCGATCGTTCCAAAGGCATGTGCATGATTCCCCAGGCATCTTAAGACGTCCAAGCTCCCTCCTGCATCAATTTTGTGATTTTTAGATAGATAATTTCGAGTTTTTAGAGAGAGAAAAGTCAGTTCAAGAGAGAGGAAGCTGGTCTGCAAGTGATGTGCCAGGTCTCTCTTTTTTAGCCTCTACAGCAGCGTGTGGACGTCTTCTGCCCGAGCTCTCTTTATCAAAGTTCTTCTCTTCAAGTTTTCTTCAGTTTTCAATCGACAGCACTTGATTCTTAGGTCGGGGCTGGTCGTGACGAGCGCAGAAGCAAAGTCGCGCCTGGCAGATCCTGGACTACTGCTAGGTTTTTTCGACAACCCGAATTTGGCCATATCTCTCTCAATTATATTCAGAATCTTGCTGTTCTTTTTTCTATCTCTTTTTTTCGTGATTCTCCATCCTCCTATTATTTTTTACATTTTTTTGCAATATTTTAGTCTGTTAATCCGAAAATAGAAAAAGAGGGGTTAGAGATAACCCGAATCCGGTCAGTTTCTAGTCAGTTGTGTGTTTCATATTGTTTTCCTTACGTATACTCCATTTTGTTTAGTTCTAATTGCCTTTTTCACTTGTTTGTTTGTCTAGTTGCATAGAAATGAAGCACCCACGTGTTGTGGACTCTTCTTCATCGGCCGGCCGAAGAAGGAGAAGATTTAACCCTCACTCTTCACGCTAAGGTACACACGGTCAATTTAATTTCATAAATCGGAACCCGCGGTTCCTTGCGACCACATGTCTTAATTTTTTTCTTCTCACCCTCCTCCCACATGACCCGAACCGTCTCTTTGGTGATCAAGCGACGCCAAGGGATGAAAGTTTGGGGATCAATGTGATTGTGGGACAGAGGTGAGAGTTGCTTTTTGTGTTTTCTTCCTTTATTTCTCATCCCCTTTTGAGGTGACGATCTAGATTCACGGACTTCCCTGAAAATGAGAGGCCCATCGAATTTTTAGAGTCGACAGCTTTGTGGCAACCAGGGTGGGACAAGCAATGTCTTCAACCATGGGTGCTTAGTGTTTTGTTTGCAACTAGTTCTAGTTCTAGACCGGTTCCCACATGAGCCTTTCCTTCCTTCCACCTTTCATAATTTTATGCCATCTCAAAATTTCTGATTTCACCCATCTTTCATCAGATCTGAAGTGCCAAGTATGTCATTTAATTTTTGTCATTTTATTTAAACTGGTTCTCGCGTGAACCACCCTTTTCCTTTTAAACCGGTTCTCGCGTGAACCAATCTCTTTCTTTACTTTGGTTCCCACATGAACCAAACCACTTTCCTTCAGATCTATCCCCATTTGGATTAGAACCTTATTCACCTTTAATTGGCCCTACGTGGCCTTCTTTTAATCATTCAAATCGGTTCCCACGTGAACCACCCTTTTTTACCCAAAATCGGTTCCCGCGTGAACCACCTTTACTTTTTATCCCGGTTCTCACGTGAACCAGCTTATTCTTACATAGGTCCCCCCGCGTGGACCACCCTTTTGATTGACTATCAGAACTGAACCCTCTTCCTTTTATCACTTTTCACTATCTCCATTTGGGTCACATAAGAAACAAGGTCTAGATTCTAGTTTCTAGTTGCTTGTCTAGTTTCTAATTGCTTGTCTTGTGTGATTGCTTGTTTATTTGAGTTTATGTTTTGCTTATTACTTTCTTTATTACTTGATTGCATTCTCTTCTCCTTCTCTCTACCTTCTTCTTTTACACTTTTTTGAGGCGGGAGCTCACTCTCTCATTTACCCCTCCCATCCAAAACACCCTCTTGGTGGATTCTGACCTCTCTTCTGGGATATTCCTTTCTAGTTGACTTGGTTGGCTTTCATCAATGCCTCCGTAATTCCTCATACGTGGAGTATTCTTCTTCACAATCGGGTTGGTTGTACCACTCCCCAAAACCCGAAGCATCCTATGTTACCTATGCGTGGTGAGATTGTGTGAAACCTAGGTCATTGGAGATTGGAGTTAGGATCCTAACCCATTGGTTGAGAGAACAATTCTTAACAAAATCCATAAACCTAAGATTTAATCAAAATCATTGCGTAATTTTGCTTTCAAGTCTTTGCATCACTTATTTGTCAAACAAAAATTCAAACCTCTAACATTTTTTTGCAAGATACTAAAAACTAGAAAAAAAGTTCTTTGTTTATTTTGCCAACTTGTTCAATGCAATTAAGGTCTGGAAGGCATGTTGGAATGGCGGAACATGCTGAACATCGAGAGCACGAGATGGGTCACCAACCAATTCCGACAGAGGGTCATGTTAATCCATTGTTTGAGTTAGAAGCGCAAGAGGTCCCTCAACCATCTGCTCCCCGTGATGTTGAACAACTCTTTAGGGAGTTGTCTCTTTATACCGACCCAGAAACCTATGCCCACATACAATTCATGGTGAAGGGCAAAATTGCCTCAGATCAGGCTGAAGCCAACCAAGTTGCCTCATCTCCTTGTCTTCTGGTTTGACCACCACTCATTCAATCACCCTTTGTTCAACCACCTATTGTTTAACAATCTGTGATTCAACCATCATTAGCACAACCATCTATAGTTCAACCATCTATAGTTCAACCATCATTTGTTCAACCATCTTATTTTAACCATGTTGCTCCCTTGGCCCACCAAGTCATGGGACAATCTTCAGTGAATTTGCCAAGTCATGCTCCTCAATTCCAAAATCATGCCTCTAACTACATACCCCCACCAGTAAACCAAGAACCTGCTCTCACCCAGGCATTCATGGATCAACTCACCCAAATGAATGAACGTTATGAAGAGCTGAGATGTCGCCTAGACTACAAGTTAGTTTCTGAGATCTCTATTCCTTCTTTGCCAGTTCTCCACCTACCACCTTTTGAACTACCAGTTTATCGCCCCTACAATGGTACTGGCAATCCTTTTCTCCACCTTAAAGATTTTCTCTATGAATCCTCATTCTGGAAAAATGATTGTAGGGTTGTTGCTTTCTTATTCCACCGATCACTGGAAGGGCCTGCATTGGAATGGTTCTACTCACTCGACCCCTTTGAGGCAAGAGACTTTGATATCGTCAAGACCAAATTTTTGCAAAGATACAGAGACCGGGTGGCAACATCATGCTCCATCATAGATTTGATTGCTGAGAAGATGAAGCCCGAGGAGGATTTCATAAAGTTTGCTGATCGCTGGAGGGGAATGGCAGAGAGAATGACAGATGTTATTTCTGAAGGGGAACAAGTGAAAATTCTTATTGGGAACACTACACCTGCCATGAGGAATGTATTGATCATGCATCGTCCTACCACCATGAATGAACTCTATGACAGTGTCCGATACTTGCAAACCCACTTCAAAGATGCCACCATAAATCCTTTTGATCCCAAACCTAGAAACTTTAGGAAAACCACCTCTGCACCAGTTGGTCCTACAACCGAAGGAGTGGTCAACAACGAAGCTATAAACATTGTGGGGAACCAGGGAGGGAACCGTCAAAACCAGTTCAGAAACCCACCACAGAACCTTTCCTATTACCTGCCTCAACAACAGGTTAGGCCACGACAACCACAACAACCCCCTCAGCTAGTAGCACAACCCCAGCAACCTCGTCAACCTACCTACAATAGGGCACCACCACCACCCAATCAGGCACCACGAAGGGGAGGTCCTAGGAGTGAAAACTACCAACAACTCCCTTACTCCTTGACCGACATCTTCAATGTACTTATGGCAGAGAAATAGTTGGAATTGCCTAAGGAAAGAGAGGTTTGGCCAACAAACACAGATATGTCCCGATACTGTGCTTACCACCAATGTCCTGGTCACACTGTAGAAGTGTGTTTTCAATTCAAGGATTACATCCATGATATGAATGACCAAGGCAGCATCGATTGGGCTCAAATAAGAGAATGCATATAGGCAATGAAGGCTAGGCAGCAGCAGTGACAGCGGCCACTGGCTCAACCTCAACAACAACCCGGCTTGGGGATTGTCCATAATCCGCTCCCATTACATGCTCCCGCTCCAACACCGGCACCAGCACTTCCAAACCCAAGAATTGGTCTAGTACACTTCATTGTCCAAAGAGATGCCAGCCGGCTCAAGGTTGACAACTAGAAAACCACAATGCTACCATGCCAGTCAACCTAGCTAGGCCTCCTGCTAGGAACCCTCCTAGACAAATAATTCGTGCACCTTCTACTCCACAACTACCACAAAGCTCAATAACCGAACAACTGGCCACCACCTCTTCTCACCGACTCATCACTAGGCCAGCCCCCTCCTTAACTACACCTCCTTCAACCATTGCTACACACCGGCCCTTGCTCATCCGACCACCACAATCACCACCAAACCTGAACCCCTAGCCTATGAGCTCTGCCACTCCAAAACCCCAACCTATCATACAACCAACCCTACAACCTACACCTTCATTAAACCCATCAACCACTCCTGCACCCCGGCCTCTTCTTATCAGGCCACCAGTATCACCATCACTACCACCTCCAAATTCAACCCCTCTATCAACCAACCCAATCATCCCAGAACCACCAATCCCATTGCCTACCAAACCTGCACCTACACCACCTGTTCTCACCCTAGTTAACCCATCACCTCTACCCGACCGCCAAATAGCCCCGGTGCTTCGGAGTGGGAGGATGTTCCAGCGGCTCTTTCCCCAAGCTAGTACTCAACTGCAGGATTCAGTGGAGGAGGAACAAGTGGAAGAACCCTTGCCAGGCACAACTGAGGAGGAATTCGCAGATCCAGAGATTAGGAGATATGCTTTGCATGTGGCTGTTATCATCTGCAATGTCGAAGTGAAATTATGTATGGTAGACACTGGAGCTTCTATCAATGTTATGCCGCCAGAAACTTTGCAGTTGTGTGGCATTTCTGAGCAAGAAATCAAGCCATCCTATGCCATGGTGATGGTCTATGACAACTCCAAGAAGTCTGCACATGGGGTGGTCACTCTAGAAGTTAAACTTGGACCATGTACGATCACAACAGATTTTCATGTTCTAGAATTGGATCCATCTTTTCGGGCAATACTTGGGAGGCTTTATCTGGAAGCCATAGGAGCTGTGGCTTCAACAAACCACTAGTGCATAAAGTTTCCCTTTAAAGGACAAGTGGTCAAGGTGACTAGCATGCTTGGAAGAGATGAGATGAATGATGCTACTTTTACATCACTTTTAGGACTGTCAATACAACCTCAGATCTCAGTGGGAGAATTGCCAGAAGTCAGATGCATGACCGCCTCTCTACCCGACACAGTGGGATGGCGGATGATGATGAAATTGGGCTATCAGCCGGGAAAAGGTTTAGGCAAGGATCTTCAAGGGATCACTTAGCTGATTCAATCTATGAAAAGGCCACATAGGAAGGGGTTAGGATACAAAGAGGATTCCATCCCAAGGAGGGTCTTCCAGCCAGGATATGCCATGGGACTCCATACATTCTTTATCAAAGGGGAGACCATGATGATGGCTGAAGATGACAAGAGTTCCATAATGGTTGTCAAGAGAAGAAATGCTCCAGATGAAGAAGAAGAATTGGAAGACCTGTGCTTATCCTTGACTCGTTTGTTCTCAAGTGGGGAAGAACTTCAAGAACCACTCAAGGGCAAACCAATCTTGGATCATCTGGTTGAGCATAACACCCAAGTCAGAACCATTCCGTGAGGCCCAAATACAACAATCCCATGTTTAAACCTCGTGCCGTTGTTTTTAGATCTATTGGATGGGATTCCAAGCCCACTCTCTTCCACCAAACAAACAACCCACTTTGGGCCCATGTGCCCTTTTAAACCTTCTATTCTCACTGGGCCTGCTTGTTCATTTACTTCCCTCATCAACTTTAGATCTAAGGGTTCTTTCCAGCATGGGCTCACATGCCCATTCATTTCTAATATCGGGTCCACGTACCCGTTTACTTTTTTCTTCAGTTTTGGACCCATGTGTCCACTTTCTGTTACCATCGGGCCCACAAGCCCCTTTTTCCCTTTTATTCTTAAGTTTTTCTCTCTATTAATTTCGTCAGTCTCTAGCAAACCTCGAGTCATTTTGACTCATTCTATCTTTTTACTTGAAATTCTCAAAAAAAATGTATTATCTGAAACTCACATTTCCATCGAGGAGACGTCTCTACTCATCCCAGAGGGTGTTCCTAATCAAGGATCCCTCTCTTCTGAATCATTGATCGATTTACTCGATCCTCCCTCCACTGTAAATACCACCTTTCTAGCTTTATCTTCAGTAGATCAGGATATGTTAGGAAATAGGAAAGTCAGAGGTAAACGAGTTCCAAATAGGTATTTGTAACAATTGGCACAGAAATACATAGAGTGTGCAAGACTGCCAAACTTTTTAGAGAATACCATCCAGCTAGATGAAATCCGATATGAGGATGACTATAACATAGATCATACTTTGGGAGCATATGAGGTAGTATCAGAGAAGGATCCCGAATTTGGGGATGAAATTGAGGACTTGGCCAATGCATATGCATCTGGGCTTAAAAGATTTGAAGAACCATGAACCACAGGGAATGAACCAACCAAGGAACTAAACTTAGGAACCCTGGAAGATCCTAAGACTATCCTCATCGGTGCAAACCTCACTCCCTCACAAGAACAACGTTTGATCAAAGTGTTGGAAGAATATAAGGACACGTTCGCATGGACATATGAAGACATGCCAGGATTAGATAATTCATTCATTGAACATAGATTAACCTTGAAACCTGGAACTACCCCGGTCAAACAAAAGCTCAAGAGGTTCCACCCTGATATTGCACTCAAAATGAAAGAAGAGGTCGACAAACTACACCAAACAAAATTTATTAAAGTCGTTCTATATCCGCAATGGGTGGCTAACATAGTCCCTGTTATGAAGAAGGATGGACGAGTTCATATTTGTATAGATTTTAGGGACTTGAACTGAGCGTGTCCTAAAGATGATTTTCCTTTACCTCATATCGATGTTTTGGTTGATAACACAGCTGGATTTGAAATGCTTTCATTCATGGATGGCTATTCTGGATACAATCAGATCCGGTTAGCTAAGGAGGACCAAGAGAAGACCTCGTTCACTACACCTTGGGAAACATATTGCTATGTTGTCATGCCCTTTGGGTTAAAGAATGCTGGTGCTACATATCAGAGGGCTATGATGGCTATCTTTCATGACATGATGCACACCCTTGTAGAGGTGTATGTGGATGATTTGGTTATCAAGTCCAAGAGTCGGGAGGATCATTCTGAAGTGCTAAGAAAGTTTTGCAACGAGCTAGAGAATACAAGCTAAAAAGGGGCATTTGGAGTTTCATTAGTTTCTTACAACCCTAAGAAGTGTACATTTGGAGTTTCATCAGGAAAGCTACTAGGGTTCATAGTAAGCAAAAGAGGTATAGAGATTGACCCAAACAAGGCCAAAGCAATCATTGGTATGCCTCCACCGAAGAATATGAAAGAGCTTCGTGGATTGATTGGGAGGCTACAATTTGTCCGCCGATTTATCTCATAACATTCCCAAAGGTGTAAACCTTTCTATGAGTTAACCAAGGCGGGGGCCGAGTTTAAATGGGATTCGAAGTGCCAGGAGGCATTTGATGGGTTGAAAGCATACCTGGCAAGTCCCCCTATACTTAGACCACTAATTCCTGACTAACCCTTGGTCCTCTACATTTAAGTTCTTGATAACTCTCTTAGGGCTGTCCTTGCACAAGTTGATGAAGAAGGGAAAGAACGAGCTACTTACTACTTGTCCAAGATGTTTGATGCTTGTGAGCTGAAGTACACTGTGCTAGAAAAGACCTGTGCTGCTCTTGTTTGGGTGGTTTAGAAACTCAAGCACTATTTTATTGCTCACAAAGTCAAGCTCATTGCTCGTATCAATCCCATTAAGTTTTTGTTAGAGAAGACAATCTTGACTGATCAGTTAGGGCGATGGCAGAGCTTCTTGTCACAATTTGATATCACTTATGTCCCACAGAAGGCAATCAAGGGCTATGCTATTGCAGAACACCTTACCCATCATCCCATACCCGTCTTTGACCCAGTTCGGTCGGAGTTCCCGGATGACGAACTAATGTCAGTCCGATCTTCCAATCTTTGGACATTATATTTTGACGGGGCTCTGAACTCTCATGGTAGAGGGATAGGTATTATCCTTCTGTCATCTGAAAGTGTCACCATTCCACAGGCTTTTCAGCTTAACTTTCCAACAACCAACAACATAGCTGAGTATGAAGCCTTGCTGGCCGGGTTGGAGGCTGCTCATTTCCATGGTGCCACCGAACTGAGGGTGATAGGTGATAGTCAATTGATCCTATGCCAAGTCCTATCCAAACCTCAAACCCTACTAGGAGCTCACCACCTGCTATATCAAGCTATTCTTCAAACTCACCTTTGTCCATGTCCCCCGTTCTCAAAATATCCTCGCTGATGCCTTAGCTTCACTAGCTTCACTATTTGTCCCGCTAGGCAGGCAAGTGCGGACTGTCCACATCTGTAAGAGGTCAATTCCAGCAATTGAGGATGGACATTTTCTGAAGGTTAAGGAGAGGTTCAACAGAAAGGAATACTTGGAACATAAAGAAGAAATCTTCTTAATTGAGTTGGAAGAATTAGAATAAGGTGAAAAACCTTGGTATGATGAGATTGCGAGGTATTGTCAAGATCAGTCATATCCGACTGGATCAACCACCAAATAAAAGAAGGCAATTACAAAAGTATCCTAGAGGTATACAATCCTAGGAGGAGTGCTCTACAAAAGAAGCCTAAGTGGAATCTTACTCAGGTGTCTTGATGAAGAAGAAACCGAGTTGGTGCTGAAGGAAGCACATTCTGGAGTTTGTGGTGGTCATGTGAATGCCCAAGCCCTTGCTAATAAAATCATCCGACAAGGGTATTATTGGCCAACTCTAGAAGAAGACTGCTCCATCTTTGTCCGGCATTGTCATTCATGTCAACTCCATGCTGACAAGATTCATTCTCCCGCATCTTCCCTTCATCCAATTCATGCCCCATGGCCTTTCGCCATGTGGGCTTTTGATATCATTGGCCCCTTTAGTGACCTCAACTCCGAAATGCGCTCAAAATCATTCATTCTGATGGCAATGGAGTATTTCACAAAGTGGGCTGAAGCGGAAGCATTCGTGGAGATTAAAGCGTCAATAGTCTTCTCCTTCATCTAGCGCAACATCATTGCAAGGTTCGGGATCCCCAGCGACATCATCACCGATAATGGGCCACAATTTCTTTCTCAAGATCTATGTGATCTTTGCAACAGGTATCGCATTTCATTGCATCATTCATCACCATACAATTCTCAAGGCAATGGTCAAGCAGAAGCCACCAATAAAACCTTAATCAAAATCATCAAGAAATCTTGTAAGTCTAGCAAGTTTGCCGACTGGCATGATAAGCTTGTAGATACTCTATGGGCTTATCGTACTTCTGTAAGGACTCCCACTGGACATACCCCGTATGCTTTGGCATATGGGATGGAAGCAGTGGTCCCCTACGAAGTATTACTTCCATCTCTTCGAGTTCAGCTCGACAGGGATATTCCTGTTGATGAGAGACGAGAATCTCTCCCTGCACAGCTTGAACTCTTGGATGAAAGAAGGCTAGCCGCTGCCGAGCATGCCCAGACTTATCAGAATAGACTCAAAAGGTTTTATCAAAAGAGGGTGGTCGAGAGAAAAATCGAGATCGGTGAGATGGTAGTCAAACGCATCTTCATTAAGCCAGGGGGTCCCCACTCCAAATTACAACCTAACTGGGAAGGGCCTTTTGTAATTACTGAAAAGTATCCAGGTAATGCATAGGAATTGTCTAATGCAGATGGAGAAAAATTGAATTATCCTTGGAATGGAGTTTACCTTAAAAAGTATTTTCCATAAAAATGGAGAAACCACTGGTATAATCTCAAGTTATCGATCCTAGGCTGTTCGTGAGAAGTCAAGGGTAGGTACCATCCTACACACACAACACCTCCCGATCCTAGAATCCAGACAATCTGACACTTGCAAAAGGCAAGGCAGAAATCTAGAAACGGAAGGAGTACCCTTACCTTATTCTCTTCTACTCGGTCCAAGATAGGGGTAGCATCAAAAACACTCGCCACCCTAGTAGAAGGCCGTCTCAGATGGTGTAAAAGGGTGCCAAAAAAGGGCAATTCACCAATGAATAGTCTGAAGTATTATTCAAAACATCATCCATGACATTTCCTTTTGCATTATTATAAGACAAACGTCACCCATGATGTGTATATAGATTATCTTTCAGGTTTCCTCCTGTCTACAAAAAGGGACAAGCATTCCCTTAGGAGAACATCGCTTGTAAGCTATCCAATGTTTAATAAATAACTCATTCCTTTCTTGCTCATCTCTGCTTTGATTCATTTGTGATTTTTATCGCTTCATCCTCTATCTTCATTGTTTCATCCTCATCACTTCATCCTCTATCTTCATCATTTCATCCTCATTGCTTCATCCTCTATCACAAGGTCGCCGAAATATAGTATTAGAGCCATGTTCATCCATTACGAGGTATATTATCTTGATGTTCTATATGTTATTCTGTTAATTGTTATTCTTCCACTTCTTCAAAAATTAATATGTTGGTGCATAGTACCTTCATTGCTAGTGAGAAGTACCCATGAATTTCTTTAAGGATTAAGATATGGGAATTGATAGAAATGTATGCCCTACAAACCAATCATATATGATATGATTCAACATTTCTAGGAATATCTCATTCAATTAAATAGGCAAAACTTTGTTACTAGCTTTTATTAGAAGTGTATATCGTAATGAAGTCCTCGATCACATGCAATGATGATTGAATCATAATGAGATCATGATAATAAGATCGATCATCTAGAGGTATGTGATTTAAATGTTCCTAGTCATAGGATCCTTGAGACGGGACATCAAGAATCCAGATAGACTAGTGTGTGTGATGTCTTCTCATGTTATGAGAATGACCGATTTCATTGGTCATCAGTGTGGAGACACTGAGATACACACACAGGTGCTCATTAATGGAATGAGTTCACTGAACTGACCAATTTAGGAAAACCTGATCGGTATCTTATTGAACTGTCTATCAGGTTATTCTTGCATCTTAATAGTACAGTTGGATCTTTGACTTGAGTCACCAAATATGTCCTATCGGATGTATCTTGTACTTTTATTATTGACTTATGGATCACCATCTTGATGGTCCAATATAGTTGATGTATTGGGTGCAAGAGAAACCCGGTGGAGGCAATTGAGTGGACAACAAGGGATCGTTCACTCTCGGTAGGAGAGAGAGAATGTCCTATGGGATAGTACTCTAAATCCTTGGCCAAAGTACTTAGGATAATTGGAAAAGGAGTTTTCCAATTGATCCAAATATGAGTACAGGATCCCATAGAGTTGGAATACTTAGGGGTTGACAGTCAGTGCCGAAGACCAGGACATTGTATGTACGAGGATTTAAATCTGTGTGGTAATTGATGATGGAAAAGCTCAATAGATGTTATTTAACTCCCCAAAGTCATTTGGGATCATAGGATGTGGCTTGTACCCATTATGATCAGAAAGCCGTAAAAATTGTTATCGGATAACGGTTTTGATTTAATTTAAAGGAATTGTTCTTTTAAATTAATTAAGACTTTAAACAAATTGACTATTGGGCCTAGTGGGTCACACACATTAGATCTAGTCAATAAGATGAGGGCATAGACGTAATTTTATAGAAGTTTTCGATTTTTGTTAAAAATTCCATCTTCTATATGTAAATGGCTTATGAAGCCAAACCCTAACAAGCCATAAGGCTGGAGCATGTCCCAAGCATCCTCTCTTCCTCCTCCCTCCTCTAGAAGGTGATCTCCCATGGTCAAGTTTGGATCTAGAAAGTTTCTAGAGGCCTGAAGGAAGGAAGAACTCGTCTATTGAAGTAGATTGTGTGGATACCGCTAGAGACCAGACACTTGAATGGTTTTCAGCAAGGAGGAATGTCCTCTCTTCATCCATGGTGAGGGATTTTATAAATCCCATGAGGTACTCTCATTCTCAGTTCCTGGTTTTACTCGTTCGGCATCGACCAAGGCAAAGATCATAGTTTCAAGGAATCAAATATTTTTCCACTGTCATGTATTGATCCCTTATATGAATATCTAGCAAAAAAAGGGAATATCCAAGGTAATAACGTCAGAAGAAAGGGTAAAAGAATTAGTTTGATCTCTTATCAATGATATCACTGCATTCTTTAATATTTTAACAACAATGATACCTACCACATCATATCACTTCTATCCTTTCTTGAATTTCATAGCTTTTAATATGTATTTCCTATTTTCTGTATTTTTTTTCTTATCAAATTTTTTCTTAAATGTAAGTAATATTAATTTTACTTCTCTGCATAGTGCATACTATAAACAATCTTCATAATTTTTTATGTGAGTAATGCAACATTCTAAGTACTTTCTCATTATCCATTCTGTGCTTTGGATTTCTTTATATAATAATGTTTATTATTTTTAATGTTCTCCTAGAATTTATCTTTGTCCGGTCCATACATAAACTGTTTTACTCGCAATCATCGTTAATGTGAGAACTCTTATTTTAAAATATATTTGGAAAAGGTGTGCCAAAAGTGGTATATGTCTCAATCAACTTCCAAGCACATCTCATATATGTTAATAAAACTCTTCAGATAAAATTATATATTTTAATATTTTACGTTTTATACATAATCTCTTATTAAAAGATAAAAGTAACAAATATATTGTAATTTTACTTAAATAGTAAATTCGTTAATATATCAGACATTTTTATCACAATTTAAGATATGAAACTAACAGTTCAAAATTTACTATTAAGCCAAAATAAATGATTGATTGAAATCAAATGATGTTACAGCCAGATTGAACAGAATCTGAAATATCATTACGTGACTTGACAGATCGCTCAAAACTAGAGATGATCTGAGTGAGAATTCATGCTCACAAAGTGATTTAAGAGCATAAGTTCTATTGATATTCACACTAATTTTCTTTACATACAATTTCCATTGTACACTAGACTCCACGACTCATCCATATTAGAACTTCACCATACATCGTTGGCCACCTGTGCTGAAGAGAGGTATCAGTCACTCCCAACTCCCAAGGTTCTCTTGATCAATTAGGATTTGGTCTTGGACTATTATTATCTACAAAAATAGAATTTTCTTAAAAATTTAATTATTTATAAATTAAGTTTATGCCCATGTTTAAATAGATAAAGCTCGATTGTGTGACACACTTGGTCCAATAACTCTTTGGGTTGGAGGTCACTAAAAGCACTCATTCTTTTAAATTCAATATATTATCTAAAACTAGATTTAATTAGTCTTCAAATCATGTAAGGTGTAAATCATGTTTCATAATCTCAAATGACTTAAGATATAAACTTCTATTAGATCTTTTTATTATTAGTTGGTATATTGATATAAACTCTCGTCTATCCAACATCTCAGTCAGGCATGGATGTGACACAAAGTGTTAAATGTCTTAACAGCCCAACACTTAATTTTGGGTACTTGGAATCAAAAAAAAAAATTCTTTCTTATTATCGTCTATACCATAGGTAAAGATTTACCTCAAGGACATTTTGTCTCATCTTGCCGATTGTAAATGATCTCTTATTATCTACCAAATTGTCTTTACCAAGTTTCTCCTACACATGATGTATTGAGTCTAATAGATCTTCATATTGGTTATCTATAAGACAATAGACAAAGTATAAGATATATTTGATAAAATATTTTTGACAACTCATTTCAAATATCTAACTGTGTAACCATAATGATAGACATTCAAGATTGATACCAGGTAAGATATCATTTATAGTTTTTAAATTAGATCGATTTAGTGTACTTATTCTTCTAATAAACACATGACTTAGTATTCCTACACTAGAGATAAAAGAGATCAATCGTTCTTTAAGAAGATATAATTTACACTAATCTATTTAGATTCTTAGCATCCTATCTCAAAATTTCTATGATTAAGAACATTTAGATCATATACTTCTACATGGTTGATTTTATTATCGTGATCATATCATGTTTCAATCATAATTGTATATGATCAATAATTTTATTGTAATATATATTTAATAATACCATATAATAAAGAAAGATTATTTTTATTAAATAAGATATTACACATGGTTGATCTCATTATCGTGATCACATCATGTTTTAATCATAATTGTATATGATAAATAATTTATTATAATATATATTTTTAATAATACTATATAATAAAGAAAGAATAATGTTATTAAATAATATATTACAAGAAATATAAAAAAATATATCAAACATGATTGACTTATAGAATCTACATTTTTATCAATTTTTCACTTGTAATAAAGTCAATCAATCATATACTTGATCATATTGGCTCAAAGTGACACATGAAAACATTTTGAGTTAATACCTTATGGCCCGTTTGGTTAGAGTTTTAAATTTGATACAATATCAATATTGATATTGATAATTTTAGAGGTTGAAATATCAATATCAAAATTGATACAAGTTAACATTTGTATTACATAATGTGTTTTGTTTTCACTGTCAATTTCAAAATTGATATTACTAACCAAACACTTCTTAGTGATTACTAAGAATATCAATTTTAAAATTGATAGTGATAGAGGTGTCAAATAGTGTTACCAAACAGGGCATTAAGTAGTTGATATGTAATGTTATTGATAGAAGATACACTATCTATGACTACCACTCCTCTGATCTATATCTTTCTATTAAGATGGAATCACCACATAATGTACTTTGACTTTTGATGAGATCTCAACTCTCTTGCCTATAAAATAATCTCATTATTGTGGCAAACCAACAAGACAAGATCAAAGATAAAATAGACAATTAGTCTATAACTCTAAAGTTTCAAGTCTTTCTTCTCCATACACAATAAATATATTCTTAGTCATTCTCAACTACTTAAGGATGTATTTCATAATAATTAAGTGACTCTTAGTTAGTCTTGTGCATATTACAACATACATGATAAATCTTATGATAGTGGTGTAAGGAATCATCCATAAAAATTTGGTGTAGCGAAAGTGACGATTCCTATTGTTTCCTTTAGAATTTGTCTCAATCAGAATCGAACAACGAAAACTAAAAACTGATCAAATTGGGTTTGAATATACCTGATAGGGATTCATATAATCCTATAGAGAGAAAGGAGATGAGCTTCTCAAGCTCTTCAAACCGTTCAAATATACGATCTCTAGTAGTATCCACACGAACTTCATCCACAGTAGAATCTCCCTTGGCACCGACCTCGAGAACTATTCCCGAACAGAGCTCCATCAGCATGGATCCCTTCTAGAGAGAAAAGGAGGTAGGGATGAGGCTGAGGACGTGGTTAGCACCCTTAGCTTGATAGGATTTGGATGAAACTATTAGTATTTATAAAGAATTTTTAAATTTTTCATAAAAGCCAAAATCTCTATAAATTACGCCCTTACCCTTATACTTGTGGACTAGTCCTTTTGTGTGTTACTCACTAGGCCCAATAGTGTATTTGGTTGAGGCTTAAATAAAATAGAATAATTTTTTTTTAATTTAATTAAATATGTTATCTGATAATAGATTAATCGGCCTACTGATCATGAAGGGTATAAGTCACATCCTATTATCCCAAATAGCTATGGGATAATTTTATCTCCATTGAACCTTTTCATCATCAATTACCGCATGGATATAAACCCTCATCCATCTAATGTCCCAGTTGGAAAAGAGTATGGTATCGACTGTCAACTCCTTAATATACCGACTCTATAAGATTGTGTACTCAGAATTGGATCAACTGAAAAACTCATTTTTCAATCATCATATCTATCCTGGCTAGACATTTGAAGTACTATCCTGTAGGACATTCACTCTCCTTATTGAGAGTGGACGATCCCTTGTTATCCGCTCAATTACATTTATCAAGTTTTTCTTGTACCCGATCAATCGCTATATTGGACCATCTTTACGGTGATCCATAAGTCAATGGTCAAAACATAAATTCCACTCAACAAGACATCTTTGGTGACTCAGGTTAAAGGTCCAACCATGCAACCGTGATGATAGAAAACTTTGATACAGTTCGGTAAGATACCGTTCATGAACTCATTCAACTAATGAGCACCTGTATTGTATCTCAGTGTCTCCACACTAATGACCAATGAGATTATTCATCCTCATCACATGAAAAACTATCACATACACTAGTCTATCTAAATCCTTGATGTCCTATCTCATGTATCATATGAATAGGAACATTAATATCAAATACCTCTAAATGATCAATCGCATTATGATGATCTCATCATGATTTAATCATCATTACATTTGATAAAGCACTTCATTATGATATTTACATATAATAAGAGCTTGTAATGAAGAATTTACCTAATTATTTGAATGAGATATTTCTAGAAATGCCGAATCATATCATATGATTGGCTTGTAAGACATACATTTCTATCATGTTGTACATGATAAACTTGTACTCTAGTTTGCTTTAATGCACCATCATGGCTTGATCCGATGTCAATTCATCATCAAGTCGGAGCAAGGTAAGTGCCATACCAATAGGGTGCCTAACAACATGTTGGTGGGGGCGCCAGGAGCCTCTCTCATAAGTGCCCTCTTAACGGGACAATAAGTCTAAGTCATGTGGAAAGTGCGTGGAAAGCTTGATTTTTCTAGAAAATGTCGGTTCCTTCAATGAGATATTTGAATGTACTTCATGAATTAAGAATTTTGAGCTCTCCAACTATGCCAAAATAAAAGGTCCCAAAGAAATAGGGGTCGAAGTTCATTTTGCCTCTTAATTTTGATCAATTGTTGTGAATGAAGTTCCCATTACAATTTAAAGAAGAATGTTCTTATTCAACGTACTATTTATTAGCAATGAATTTTGTACTATGATATAAATAAATTGCATAACTTTTAACGCAAGGATTTTTGAATTAGGATTGGATTTGGTGATGAAAATTTAACGAGAACACCTTTGAATGTATTTTGTTTTCTTTAGTCATTTTATTGACATTAGGATATATTTGTAAATATTTTTTTTGTTTAGGAGTTAGTGGCAAATTGATGACTCTATATAAAGAGTCCTACATGTATTTTATAAAAGAAATTGAATAGTGAAAGTTTCAAAGATAAAAAGACTTTCTTCTCTGCCTCTATTTCCGGACGAGGAGGCATTCCTCTCTCTCATTTTATGTTTCTAGTTTGAAATATATAAGTTGGACTTTTAGTTAGGTTTTAGTACTATTTATTAAAATAAAGCAACCGTATTTCTTTCAATTTCTCGGATGTAAACCCTAATATATATAAAAAGACAAAAGTCTTTATAAGGGTGTTTGGTCACATTTTATTTTTGTATATGATTTCACGATAAAAGTTATATCATTGAGGAAAATGTGACAAATTTCTAATGTGTAAACTATAAAGATCATATTTGGCAAAATTATTATGATTTTTAAAAATAACAAAAGGTGTTTAACAGAAAGTTTAAAACTTTATAGGTAAAAATTGTACCACCCACTCGTCTCCGTTGAGATGCCAAGCCTTTCGTGAGAATGAAAGTGAAAAAGTATGATAACAAAAGGTACTACCTCTTTATTTTTTTGTTATATGTTGGGCAATAGAAATGTTTTCAAAATATAAATTTATAACGCATGTCAAACACATTTTTTTATTACAATATTTTAAAATAAAGTAAAAGAGATGTTTTAACGCAACCAAAAACCCTATTACCTAGATAGAAAAATAACAAATCAAATTAACAGAAACGTGAAAACTCACGAGTCATGAGCTGTCCATCCACCTATTGTTTGACCTTTTCATCTTTGCTAAGTCTAATGTGAGACGGGACATTCGCCTCCGCTAAGGGTACATTTAGTTCTCCTTAAAAGTAAGAGTTCAAATCACCTCAGATGTCTTAAGGAGGGAACAACCTCAGTCTTCAATCAGAAACGGCTACAACCACAGTCACTTAAGTGATGGTTCAAGGTGAACTAGCATGAACCGACATGAACTGTTACTGATTTCGTAACAAATTACATTGTCGTGCATAACAAGTTACATTTTGCTTCATAACAGTTCAATCGGGTTTGTAATAGATTACATTGTGCTTCATAACGGGTTACACTGTATCGTTACGAACCACAATATAATCCATTACGAATTGGTTGAACCGTAACGAGTTATGTTGTAGTTTATAACGGGTTACACTATGATTTGTAATAGTTACAAACCACAGTGTAACTTGTTATGAACGATTGTCACGCCCAAAATTTTAACCTACACAGCAGAACATAATCTGACGACGTAACCAGAGAAATAACCCCTAAAGTTATATAAGTTTGGAACAATAAGACTAATATCGCAATTCCAATGATTCTTTCTAAAATATCATACTAATAATACAATCTAATAAAACATATACCAGTCTAAGACATAAAGACCATACAATTACTTCTCAGAAAACGATCCACCACGCTTATGTTATGCTAAACACGAATACCTAAAAATTTATAAGAGGATTGAAATGAGTACAACGACTCAATAGACACACCATCATCCGCCAAATCGGATAGCCAAAAGGTCCTAGATGTTAATTAAATAGGTACCCCAACCTACAACCAATTATATGTAAATATAGACTAATTAATACATTAAATATTTGACTTCATCCACATGTTTTACACCACCAACCAACACCTATAATCACACCGATCAGCACCTATATGTACCATAACATGACCTAAAAGGATGTTATCAACATATGCATAGACACCTACTATATGTTTCATAAGATGATATACTATAAATGGGACATTTCATACTTACACCCTACAACTTCACATGGAAAAGACAAAATAAAATACATCGCTAGACCACCTATACCATACCATGCAATAATGCACCTATCCTCTAATAAGAATCACATTCACACAGATGCACATATTCTCTAATCATTTTCTTATTGGCAAAGAATACGTCATCTTGCCACCTCAACCAACTACCACCAGATCTATCATATATAGCAGTACTATATAACTAATCGAAATCTCATAGTCCACCTAGGCAGTGATGGCACTTAGGATGCCAATGGGATCTGGGATCGAAGGATTCATCAAATGCTTCTAACCTCCATTGCCCTCGGGTCACGACTAACTAGTTTAGTGTAGCTCAGTCTTCCATTCACATTTAATGCATCATGCATCCACACAATCATGCCATGCTAGGACCACAGATATGAAAGATCTATGAATATAAAATGAACATATACACAACTATTGTCATGCTAAACAACCATGCTAGAAATGAACCAAAATGAGACAACATCCACGTATAAACAACTAAACATGATTAAACAAGAATGTAACTAGGTGTTGGAAAATTGATTACCATAACCTCTAATCTTGTTAACCTATCACCTCAAACCTGACAAGGTTAATTTAACATATACGTGCTGATATAAAACTAGGTGACAAACTAAAAATGAACAAAATTACACTGCTAGTTAAGCATGATCTCATATACACATAACAAAAACATATACACATATCATCACATGATATTACACCCATCTATCTAAAATACCCATGTTAACTCATAAATTTTGCAACAACGTAACTACACACACCCGTTTAATTAAAAGGTCAATTCTATAGATCATGGAGAATTACCTTATAGATTTAATAGTAAAAATAGACACGTCAAGGATGCCTACTAGAACGACGCTCCAAAAGAACTTAAGGATTGGCGGCTGGATACGATATCGAACGTCGGCGACGAGATGCACAGATCAAACCAATCAAACAAGTTAACTCACACCACCAAGACTGCTAGAAAAAGAGATTAAGTATAGGAAATATGACACCGGATAAGATAAAAATAAGAGGAATAATAACCTAAATAACAAGAGAGAGAAGAGGATATAATAGGAGAGAGAGAGAGTGTGTGTTACGCGGATAACGGAGCCGGGGAGCACAGCGGCACTAGGCGGAGGTGGCTCACGGCGAGAGAGGCGATGGCACATGGCAGTGTGGGGGTTGGCGGAAAGCGCGAGACCGCACTGGCACGCACGCGGGTGGGCGGCGATCGCTGGCTATGGGGGGGGCGACCGGCGGGGTGGCGCAAGACACGCGCGCGAGCGACATAGCGCGGGGGATGCGGATGCGTGCTAACATGCGGGCGGCCGAAGGGGCCATGCAGCTAGCGAGGCAAGGCGGCGACCGAGTGACGATGGCGCACATTGATGGGCGTTCGCGGGCGGCGATGATGCATTCCTGCACGTGCGGCCAGTCTACGGCGGGGATGTAGAGAGAGATAGCCGCGGTGCCCGAGGACGGGCGACGAGTCGCCCGTTCGCGCGCACAGGCAAGGCGACACGATGATGGATGGCAGATGCGGGATGGATGGGGATGACAAGGCAGCGCGGGCATTGATCCGCGGCGGCTGATGACTGCGACGACCGCACAGCGAGCGGGGAGGCAGATCGCGGGCTGAGGCTGCACGCGGCAACGACTGCCGAATGGAGGAGCAAAAAGGGGTGCCCGGGAAGGGGAAAAAAAGGAACTGGTATGTGAGGAAAGAAGAAAATAGAGAAGGAAATGGAGGTGGCTGGAGAGTAGTGCTTCGGGAGAGAAGAGAAAAAAATTGGTAAAGAGAGAAATTAGGGAAACTGAAAGATTGAGTGTCACGACCCGGATTTCAACCTGCACAACGGAAAAACAATCCGGCGACGTAACCGGGGAAACAACCCCTAAAAACACATCGGTTTGGAAAAACTTGAAGACAAAGGTCCCAGTTCATAATTCTAACACTATCCAATCATCTCAAATCACGTAATAAAATTTCAATCTAAGCAATCATATACCGATCTAAACTACACAATAACTGCTCAAATCATTCCTTGGAGTCCATACCACCATGCTTCCGCTGTACTAAAGTTGATATTCTGAAAATGTAATAAAGGATTGGAGTAAGTCATAACAACTCAGTAGACATCCCATCATTCACCAAATCGGATAGCCAACGAGGCCCTATCATGATAAGTTATAAGTACCCAACTTACACATGTTATATACAATATAAAACTAAACAATATATGAATAACTTGGCATTCCACAAGTTTTAGGACATACAACTATAACCTACCAAATACAAGACAAAAGGGGGCCTCTCACCAATACGTAGTGTTATGAGTAGATCATGCAATGCAACATCAATAAGGAGACCTACCATGCATACCATACAAAACACCAACTAAAAGACTTACCATGCATACCATACAAGATAAATTTGCTTAAATGAGCTTATGATGAACACAACATGGTTACTAATACAACACTACACCACAATGCAGCTATCCTCTATATGAAACATTCATATTTTCATTTGTTTCGCAAGGAATGTGTCATCTTGTGATCTCAACGAGCTAGAACCAGATCTACCATATATAACAGTAATTATATAGCTAACTAAATCCCGTAGTGCACCTAGGCAGGGGTAGCACCTAGGATAACTTGCGGGATATGGGATCGAAGGATGCACCAGGCGGTTCTATGCTCCACTGCCCACAGACACGACTACTAGTCCGGTCTAGCTCAATCTCAAATTACGTTTTTAATGCACACATGCATTCACAACACCTCATGCCTTGCCATGAGTTACTCACAAGCATCTCATATCATGCCATGCTCAATCTCAAGCACTATGTACATACACCATGCAATGACATACTAACCACTAGAAAAATGAACATCATACTAATACAACAACTAAAATGACATACATTAACAATGCAATTGTTACCATCTATTAAACACCACCTAAATACTATGCTCATGATGTTAAAACTCCGATGATCGTGCTTAGACAAATGCCAACAAGATATGCACATACACACCATATGCCATGATAAGACTATGCACAATTAAGCCCTATTAACATGATTTAAGGACAAATATATATATAACAACAATCAGATCTAATAAAAAAAATAGCTACTCACTCTAATCTTGTTAACCTTCAACCGACAACATATACAACAAGATTAACAATAGCTAGACATAGAGAGTCTAATAAATTATTTAGAACTTTGCCTAATCTAATTAACTCGCAACAACATATAGAATTGACCCAATCAAGTTAAACATGTAGTGATTTATCAAGTTCTCAATTCCAGAATAACATGAAACTACACCTCAACCTAAATATTTAAGATACCTCCAAGATTCACCATATACCACACTCACAATCAGGACATAATATAAATGATTAACTACCAAAGTCATTAACTAAATTGCATACTTCTACTAGATTCCAAAGGACAAGCAATTAAGAAAGATTCATATAACTACGAGTAATCACAATGTCCAATATCAATCTAAAACATTTAAATTAAGTCTTACAGATCATTGGTGAATATTATATATTAAATTTAAGGATATTAAACATGCCCGAGATGCCTACCGGAATGGCGTTGACAAATCGATCCGTAGCTAACACAAAGCTTGAACCGGCTAAACAAGGATTTTCGCTCTCAATCGACGCTAACTGCAAGCATACAAATGTAGATAGGTATGGCATGGATAGAACACAAGAAAAATGATGTGAGGGAGTGAAAAAGAGAGAAAAATAAAAATAAATTATCACCACAGCACTGTAGTAATCCAGATGGAGGGAGGTGAGGCCTCGGGATTGTAGACACGCCAAATTGGCCTGATTCGGAGCCCCAGACTCTTATTCCATAGGCGATATCTTTTATTTAACCGTTATCTGATCCGGATTACCTCGTGGACATAAGCTAAGGACATTGGTGGAGCCCCTTGTAAGTTGAGAATGGACCGAAGATTTCCGGAATATTGCCGTAACCTTCAAGCGAGAGCCGCACGTGAACTGTAAAAATACGAAGCCAGCTCGATGACCGACCTTGAATGGTCCAAAATTGAAGGTCTCGGGAGTCCCGCATGTGTTCCGTAACATTCAGGGTTTCCGAGAAGTCATTTCGGTAGGCGTCGGTCAATGACGGCTTTCGTTACGGCTTTTTCGATATGTGCTGACACGGCTATCCCGGACCACATGTTAGGCCTTTCCGGTCATCACCGGGTCTTTTCAGGTCATCCGGGTCGATTCTAGCCGTATATTTTATCAACCGGAGCTATAAGGCCGGTTCGGTCAATTTTAGGGTTTCGCGGCTTTTACGGCTTTTGATTCACGTTTACCGGGTTAATCTCAGTTTTTTCGATGACTTCGGATTGTCCGATCGTACCGGACTTGTTCGGTCATCATTTCAAGTCATCCCGAGTTGACCCGAGATTTCTCGACCGGAACCGTGCTCTTCCGGATCTTCGACCCGGGTTTCGGCTTTCCGCGAGAGGGTAAACCGGTAGAAAGCCCCGTACGAACATCTCGGGAGTCATGCGGCTGGTTTACCGACTTGAGGAGGTGCGGCTGAAGGCCCTCTTTCCAATGCGACAAACGGGAGCCGAATCGGACATCCGGTTTGCAAGATACGGCTCGCGAAACACGCGCGCAGGAGAGAGAGTGTACCGCACCCCCGATCCGCTTGAAAGGGGAGGGCGTGCCCTGCGCGCCCTCAACCCGGGGGCGCGCCCTGCGCGCCCTCAAACTGGGGGCGCGCCCTGCGCGCCCCCGGTTCCTTTGAAATGCGGGGGCGCGGTCAGTTGCTTTAAATCGGAAATTACCCCGATTAGCACCTTCTAAACCGGGTTTTTGGAAGGTTTCCGGGGAGGATTTTCACTTATTTGTACCGCGCCCCCGGTTCGGGGGCGCGTTACGTATGTCAAGTCGATTTTTAGCAATTTCCGGAAGTTTCCATCGATTTTTAGCAGTGAGACGCCGAACGCGCCCCCGCCCCCTTTGAAACAGGGGGGCGCGCAGACCGCGCCCCCGAACTGGGGGCGCGCCCTGCGCGCCCTCGTCTCCTTTGAAACGCGGGGGCGCGGTACATCCAGTTTCTAAATTTTGCACCGGCTCTCTTCCCCTATAAATTGAGGGCCATTCTCAACGAACCGAGGTTGAACCCCCGGTGCCTAGCTCGTCCCAAGGTCGTCCCAGCTCTTCTCCAAAGCCGTCCCGACGTCCAAAGGCGATCCGAAGTCAAGAAATTGATCCCGAGGTGAAGGAGAAGGCTCGATCCGGGTGTTCTTCATCAACCGTCTTCATCGACTTCTGGAGAAAATCCGAGGCTTCTGCTGCAAAAGTCTTCAACATACAAATTGTCCCTCTCTTCGTCCTCTTTCGTCCCCAACTGACGGCACTCCATTCCGACCTGCCGTTTGTTCGTGGCGGTTGCTACACTGAGGGCGCGCATCCAGGTTCTATTTTTGATATCCGCCCACTTTCAGAATTTTTACTGACTTATACAGGAGGATTTCGGAGAAATCATCAACATAGAAACTCTTCCTCTCTGAGTCCTCCGTCTACTGCAACAAACGGAACTCGATTCTGACATCGGGGTCATCCGTAACATCCTCTGCACCGAAGTCGCGCCAGAAGGGTGCAAAGCTACCCGAACCGGCCTTTTCTCAACCAACTCGGCTTCAACTCAAGCCGATCCATTCTATAAGCTTTCTCAACTCCATTAACTCTGTTTATTCATTGTTTTAAAGCATCTTTTAGTTCATTTATATCATTTTTACCTAATCAAAAATACAAAAAAAGGGGTTAGGACTCACCCCAATCCGGTGAGTTCGATTCCAATTGCTTCTCTCTCATATTCTCTCTACAGTTACTACACTTCACAAGTCTAACCAAACTCTTCACTTGGTTTATTGTTCTAGTTGCACAGGTTGATCAAGCTAGCATTGGGTTGGAGACTCTTCTTCATCGGCCGGCCGAAGAAGAAGAAGGTTGAACTCACATCCCTTTCTCCCACGCTAAGGTACACACGGTCAACTTCACTCTATTTCCATTACATAAAGCGGAGCCCGCGGCTCCTGGCGACCACACTTTATTTTTATTTCATGTTTTAATTTCATCTCCTCCTCACTCTCCTCCCACATGACCCGAACCATCTCCGGTGCTCGAGCGACGCCGTGAGATGAAAGTTTGGGGATCAATGTGAGTGTGGGACCGAGGTGAGGAGTCTTTACCGCTTTCCGAGTGTTTTTCGATTCACTCCCCTTTTTTCCCCAATTCGATCTTTCACCTCCTTCTCTTGAGGTGCCGATCCGGAACCCGTTTCTGGAGTCGACAGCTTTTTGGCGACCACGGTGGGACAACCAATGTCTTCAACCGTGCTAGCTTGATTGATCCGTGCAACTAGTTGTTTTCCGACTTGGTTCCCGCGTGAACCGGCTTGTCCTTTACCCTTTTCTATGTCAATTTACCTTTAAAAAAAAAACTTGCTGATTACTCTTCCTTTAAGATTGTCCCCCATGTGGACTTGATTTCTTGTCTTTAATTTCAGCCCGGTTCCCGCGTGAACCACTTTTTCTTATAAACCGGTTCCCGCGTGAACCACCTTTCTTTTCCGACTCGGTTCCCGCGTGAACCAACTTACTTTCAGATCGGTCCCCGCGTGGACCACCCATTTGCAGCACCTTTAGATGGCCCCACGTGGCTCTCTTTTCATTTTGTCAACTCTTACACCGGTTCCCGCGTGAACCACCCCTTTTCCTTCAAAAACCGGTTCCCGCGTGAACCACCTTTCTTTTCCAACTCGGTTCCCGCGTGAACCAACTTACCTTCAGATCGGTCCCCGCGTGGACCACCCCTTTGCACCAATTAGATTGGCCCCACGTGGCCCTCATTTCCTTTTTCCAATCAAACAAACCGGTTCCCGCGTGAACCACCCATTTTCCCTTCAAAAACCGGTTCCCGCGTGAACCACCCACTTTTCCAAAACTCGGCTCCCGCGTGAGCCACTTTATTTTCAATTCGGTCCCCGCGTGGACCATCCTTTTACCTTTACTTCAGATTTGTCCTCACTTGAACACTCCAACACAAGCCGGTTCCCGCGCGAACCACCTTTTAGTTGTTAGTTGCTAGTTACTTGTTTACTCTATCATTGCTTGTCTTGCTTGCATTCACTTGCTTGGTTTATTTAATAGCTTTCATTCATGTTTGCATATTGATTGCTTCTTCTCCTTCTACCCTCTATTTTTCATCTTTTGCATTAGCTTTGCATCGGGTACCGGACTTGTTCCGATCCGTAGGGCATTCGAGGCGGTGGCTCTCTCTCCCAACACACCCTCACCCTCCAAACACCTTCTTGGTGGATTCTTACCTCTCTTCTGGGATATTCCTTCCTAGTTGATTTGGTGGTTTCCATCAAGACCTCCGTAAGTCCCCATCCGTGGAGTATTCCTCTCCGCACGATTGGGCCGGTTGTACCACTTTCCCAAAACCTGAAGAACCCAAGTACCTACTCGTAGTGATTGAGTGATAACCTTAGGTCTTGAAGATTGAAGCAATAGGAATCATACCTACTTGAGTGAACAATTGCTAACAATCTATCTAATCTAAGGTTTTAACCCAATAATTGTTGAGTAGTCATTTTAAAACTTTGTTTGCATAACTTGCTTGCTCATAACAATTGAAAACAACCAAAAAATTCTCTCCTTTCAAAACACCTAAAACAAAAACAAAAAAAAATCCCTTTAAATTTTGTGTTCAACTTGCTTGCCAAACAACCAAATTGAAACCAAATCAAATCAAACAAACAACCATAATCAAACAAAAAACTCTATTTGCATTTACACCCTTCATTTGCTTTCTTTCAACCATTTTGTAAGGAAATTTGACAGGATGCCCACTCTAAGGTCCGGAAGACACATCGGGATGTCGGACTACTGCGGCCAAGAAGAGGAGTACGAGACGGGCCACTATGAGCTGCAACAACCCATGGCTCAACCATAGGGCCATGTCAACGCCGTCAGGGAGCCAGAAATTCAAAATCCTACTCATCAACCCGCTTCACTTAGCGTGGAGCAACTCCTCCAGGGTCTATCTCTTCATCTAGACCCCGAATCTTTTTCGCTTGTGCAATCCTTGACAAAGGGCAAGATGCCCGCCACTCAAGATCCGGTCGAGGGAAATCAAGCCCCCTCACCACCTCAGTCAGCAGTCAGGCCCCAAATCATCTCTTCTCCTGGACAACCTTGCCGTGTCTCCACTCACCCTATTATGGGGCATTCACATAACTCTTTTCCAATTCCTGTTTCCAACCTACCTCCTCCAACCCAACACTTTTCTCCCGTGGCTCAGGAATCCAGCCTCACCCAGGCATTAATGAACAAACTCAACCAGATGGATAAGCGCTTCGAAGAGATGAGGCACCGCCTCGATTCTAAAGCCATCCCTGAAATCTCTGTCCCATCCTTCCTAGTTATACACTTTCCTCCTTCAGAGATACCAGTCTTCCAACGTTACAATGGGACTGGTAATCCTTTCAACCATCTAAAGAGCTTTCTTTACGACTCCGCATTCTGGAAAAATGACCGCAAAGCCCTTGCCTTCCTATTCCGTCGGTCATTGGATGGATCCGCCCTTGACTGGTTCTATTCTCTTGATTCCATTGAGGCGGCGGATTTCGACATTGTCAAGACGAAGTTTCTACAGAGGTACAGGGATAGGGTGGGGCCAGGCTGCTCGATAACTGACTTAATTGCTGAAAAGATGAGGCCAGATGAGGACTTTGCCCAATTTGCTGATCGGTGGAGGGGAATGGCTGAGAGGCTTGTGGATACCATCTCAGAGGAGGAGCAGGTGAGGATGCTTATTGGGAACACCACGCCTAACCTTCGCAACCTTCTGATCATGCACCGTCCAACAACCATGAGTGAGTTGTGTGATAGCGCCCGCTACCTCCAAGCCCACTTTAAGGATGCATCCATGATCAACCCGTTCGACACCAAGCCCCGTAATACTAGAAAGCCTACACCTGTAGGACCCACCACCGAAGGGGTAGTAAATAATGAGAGCATCAATGCCATGGGTAACCAGGGTGGGTACCGTCAAAGCCAATACCGTAACCCACCACCCAATCAACAATACCGCCCAGCCCCTCAACCAGCTCCTCAGCCCCAACAACAACTTGCATCCAACCGAGCACCACCACAGCAACCCACCTCCAACCGAGCGCCCCAGCAACCAAATGCCTACAACCGAGCGCCTCAACAACAACATGTCTACAACCGACCACCACCACCACAACAAGCCTACAACCAAGTGCCACCACCACCCCACCCACCTAGGAGGGGGACCCAAGAGAGAGTACTACCCTCAACCGCCATTCCCCCTCACCGATATCTTCAACGCATTGATGGCTGAACAGCGGCTAGAGCTTCCAAAGGAGAGAGAAGGATGGCCGGCAAATGTTGACATGACAAAATACCGCGCTTACCATCGGTATCCCGGGCACACGGTGGATGTCCGTTTCCGGTTTAAAGACTACATCCATGACCTTAATGATCAAGGGAACATTGACTGGGCGCAGATGGGGGAGTCTATTCAAGCAATGAAGGCACGTCAGAATCAACCACGGCGACAACAAGCACAACAGCAGCCCGGCCTGGGCGTAGTCCAAGATCCACTACCGGTACATGCACCCATACAAGCACCGGCACCAGCACCACCGAACCAACGACTCGGCCTCGTCCACTCTGCCATCGAGGAGTCAACCCACCATTCCCAGGGTTGGCAGGTCGAGGATCAAATCACCTCCATGCCCGCCATACCAACCCCACCTACAAATCGCACCATACTCTCCATACCGAGAGCTGCCCCCAGCCCACAAACAATCCAAACACCACTACCCTCACCAACCATTAACCCTCCACGACGCTTAATCATTAGACCGCCACCCGTCTCCCAACCAGCACCCCAACCATCACCCCAACCTAACCCACCAACCACCATTAATCCTCCACGGCGTCTAATCATTAGACCGCCACCAACACCCCAGACATCACCTAACCTACCAGTCACTGCCACCCCACGACCCCTCATCATTAGACCATCACCACCAACACCCCAACCATCACCCAACATACCGGCCTCCACCAATCCACGACCCCTCATCATCCGATCCTCACCACCCCTACCTACCATGGGCTCCTCAACCTACCAACCAACCCTACCATCACCATCATCACCACCTCCCCTGCCACGCTGGCGCCGGTACTTCGTAGCTGGAGGATGTTTCAAAGGGTCTTCCCCCAGGTCGGGACACAACCACAGGAGCAAGTAGAAGAGGAGGTAGTGGAAGAACCGTTGCCCGGCACGGCATATGACCTGTTGAAGCACTTGGACAAAATGCCGGCACGGATTTCAATTCTGGAGCTGATAAAGAGGTCAAAGAACCATCAGGACATCCTACAACAATATCTTCAGCGGGTCATGGTCAATGAGGACCTCCCGCCTGAGAAGATCATTACTGTCCTGACCCCGAGGAGTGAACATCCGGCACTCACCTTTACACAGGAGGAGTTGGCACGGCCAGAGATAAGAAAGTACGCCTTGCGCGTTGCAGTAGTCATCCGAGGCGTGGAGATCAAGTCCTGCTTGATTGACACCGGAGCATCCATAAATGTCATGCCGCCAGAAACATTGCAACTTTGCGGCATCTCCGATGAAGAAATCGAGCCTTCTGCCGTCACGGTGACCGCATATGACAACTCCCGGCAGCCGGCATGAGGGGTGGTTACATTAAAAGTAGGGCTCGGGCCATGTGCCGTCACCACCGAGTTTCACGTTCTAGAACTGGACCCTACTGTAGACACGCCAATTTGGCCTTATTTAGAGCTTAAACCATTATTCCATTGGCAACATCTCTTTTAGACCATCAAAATCATGATGAACCACCCTTTTGGATGATATGAGGTGCTTATTGGAAATATGAGAATGATTTTCTAATTTCTAATCAAATCCTTGTTTGCCGAACAAGAGACTCTTGGTGGTGTGCCATATTATGCTTTTCCCAGCATATCCTCTACTTGAAAATTTTTCACAGGATTATGTGTACATATAATGAAGAAATCTTCAACACAAATAATCTTCCCCTCTGAGTCCTCTTTTCAATGCAACAAACGGAATTCAATTCTGATCTCCCATTTGTCCGCAGCACCTTTTAGAAGTCAGATGCGCAGTTCTGTCCGCACGCAACACCAATCAAGCCCAATTGCATGCAAGCCCAGCCCATTGGGCACATATCTGACCAATTCACGACCTTACCTTCCTTTTCCCTCTTCCATATCACTTTTTATAGCATCTGGAATCTTCATGGTCGAAATTAGCATCATCTAAGGATGGCAATCCAACTTGTTGTCTTGTATATCAAGACTTGCCATTTTTAGACTAGATTTGTTTCCTCTTCAAGTGGAGGCATATTTTGAGTATGGGAAAGGTGATCCACGGTTTAAAATCTCTCTCAATCATTTAGGTAAGTTTCTAGATGCCTCAGTATGAAAATCAGCAACATTAAATGGAGGAATTCCAACCTATGGTCGGAGGTATCAAAACTTGCTATTTTTTGACCTGGTTCTCATCCCCTATAAAGGGGGACTCATATGAACGACCTAAGAGGGGCATACCCATCCTCCAGCACTTCTCTCTTCATCCTCCAGCCACCCTAGGCTCTTCCCAATCTCCCCAAATAGTTCTATCTTCGTCCCGGTGCCCGGAGATCATCCCAAAGTGAAGAAGAAGCCGGTCTATGCTCCAACGTGCTGCACTGCTGATCATCGGCTTCTAAAGATCTCTATAGTCATTTTCAGGACTTAATTCCTTCATAATAAGTGTTCTTCATCAAGATATATTTCATATGCAACAAACTGAGATCAATTCTGACAGTCCCTCGGCTTGTTATGGCTTCAACACCGGCGCTGCACAGACAGATCCGAAGTCTTCTCGTCTAAGTCATCAAATTATCAGTCAATTGCAGTACATTTAATGGTGGATTAAGCCCATACATCCTTCATAGAAATTGTTCCCCGGTGAGTTATATTTTTTCTCCAACAAGAATCATTTAATTTGGATATCTGTGGTTCCCATAGCATGTCCTACATCGACATTGTGCTGGGAGTTTCCAGAACTTCATTGTCCAAGATCCGAATTTTCAGGTAAATTAAAATTACTTATCATAAGATTCAAGCAATTTTTTCTTCATATCAAACCTCCATCGGTGAGTCCTCTTTATTTTAAAACAAACATCACTTTATTCTGACATTTTTGCTGTTCGTTATGATCTCTCGCATCGAGCTGCGCGATTTACATTGAATCTATCCAACCCGGTTGCCACTTTGCCTGGGTTGTGTTGTCTTTAACCGTTCATATTCTCTTTGCTAACTCTTCATTAATATAATTTAATTCATATTTAAGCATCATTTTATTCTATTTTCATCATTTCATACATCATAAAAAAACCAAAAAAAGGGGTTAGGGCTAACCCCGAATCCGGTGAGTTTGTTTCCAATTGCCGTTTTGTGTTATTGTTTTTACAGTTACTACACTTCACACAGTTCTAATCCCCTTTCACTTGTTTTCTTGTCTTCTTTTTCTACTAGTTGCACAGGTACATCAAGCTAGCATCGGTTGGACTCTCCCTCATCGGCCGGCCGAAGAGGAAGAAGGTTGAACTCACATCACAATCTCCCACGCTAAGGTACACACGGTCAACTTCTTTCTATTTTCAATACATAAAGCGGAGCTCGCGGCTCCTGGCGACCACCCTTTACTTATGTGCTAATTTCATCTCCTCCTCACTCTCCTCCCACATGACCCGAACCATCTTTGGTGCTCGAGCGATGCCGTGAGATGAAAGTTCGGGGATCAATGTGAGTGTGGGACCGAGGTGAGGACTTTTTACCGCTTTCCGAGTGTTTTCAATTCACTTCCCTTTTTTCCCCAATTCAATTCTATCTTTCATATTCTCTTGAGTTGCCGATCCGGAACCCGTTTATGGAGTCGACAGCTTTTTGGCGACCACGGTGGGACAACCAATGTCTTCAACCGTGCTAGCTTGATTGATCCGTGCAACTAGTTTTCTTCCGACTTGGTTCCCGCGTGAACCGGCTTGTCCTTTACCTTTTCCATGATCATTTACCTTTAAACTTGCTGTTTACTCTTCCTTTAAGATTGTCCCCCATGTGGACTTGATTTACTTGTCTTTAATTTCAACCCGGTTCCCACGTGAACCACTCTTTTCTTCTTATAAACCGGTTCCCGCGTGAACCACCTTTCTTTCCAACTTGGTTCCCACGTGAACTAACTTATTTTCAGATCGGTCCCCGCGTGGACCACTCATTTGCAGTACCTTCAGATTGGCCCCACGTGGCCCTCCCCTTTTTTCCAATCAAACAAGCCGGTTCCCGCGCGAACCACCTTTAGTTGCTAGTTGCTAGTTATTTGTTTTACTTTATCGTTGCTTGTCTTGCTTGCATTCACTTGTTTGATTTATTTAATAGCTTTCATTCATGTTTGCATATTGATTGCTTCTTCTCCTCCTACCCTCCATTTTTCATTTTTGCATTAGCTTTTGCATCGGTTACCGGACTTGCTCCGATCCATAGGGCATTCGAGGCGGGGGCTCTCTCTCCCAACACACCCTCACCCTCCAAACACCTTCTTGGTGGATTCTAACCTCTCTTCTGGGATATTCCTTCCTAGTTGATTTGGTTGTTTCCATCAAGGCCTCCATAAGTCCCCATCCGTGGAGTATTCCTCTCTGTACGATTGGGCCGGTTGTACCACTTTCCCAAAACCCGAAGAACCCAAGTACCTACTCGTGGTGATTGAGTGACAACCTTAGGTCTTGAAGATTGAAGCAATAGGAACCATGCCCATTTGAGTGAACAATTGCTAACAATCTATCTAATCTAAGGTTTCAACCCAAAAATTGTCGAGTAGTCATTTTAAAAACTTGTTTGCACAACTTGCTTGCTCACAACAATTGAAAACAACTAAATTTTTTTTTCTTCTTACAAAACATTTAAAACAAAAACAAAACAAAAACATTTTTAATTTTGTGTTCAACTTGTTTTCCAAACAACCAAATTGAAACAAAAAAAATCAAACAAAACAAACATACAAAAAATCTTCAATTGTGTGCTTTGCTTGCTCTTTTTTTAACCATCCTTATAGAAAGATCGACAAGATGCCCATGATGCTAAGGTCCAAAAGACACGTCGGGATCTTTGGACTACTACAAGATGGGTCACTACATGCTACAAGAACCCATGGTCCAACCGTAGGGCCATGTCAATACCATCAGGGAGCCTGAAGTTCAAAATCCTACTCATCCACCTACTTCACTTAGTGTGGAAAAAATCCTCCAGGGTCTATCCCTCCATTTAGATCCTGAATCCTTTTCACTAGTGCAATCTTTAACAAAGGGCAAGATGCCTAACAATCAAGATCTGGTCGAGGGAAATCAATCCCCCTCACCACCTCAATCGGTAACTAGGCCCCTCATCATCAACTCTCCTGCACAATCTTGTCGTGCTACCTTGCCTACTCACCCTGTTGTGGGTCACCCACCTGATTCCATGCTAGTTCCTACTTCCAACCCACCTCTTCTAGCCCGTTCATCTAAATACCTTGCACCGGTGGCTCAGGAACCCAGCCTCACTCAAGCATTCATGGACAAACTCAACCAAATGGATGAGCACTTTGAAGAGTTGAGGCATCGTTTGGACTCGAAGGCCATCCCTAAAATATCTACTCCATCTTTCTCTGTCCCACATATCCCTCCATCACAAACACCAGCCTACCATCGCTTCAATGGCTCAGGTGATCCCTTCGCCCATGTCAATGATTTCTTGAGCAAATCATCTCGATGGCTAAATGATCGAAGAGCTCTTGCTATTCTTTTTAAGCGATCATTGGATGGTGCAGCCCTAGAATGGTTCTTTTCACTAGGAGAAATAGAAATATAGGATTTTGAAATTGTTAAGGAAAAATTTTTGCGACGATATGGGCCAGGCTATTCAATAATTGGGGAAGTAAAAGAAGATGTTGAATTAATCCAATATTCTGATGAATTGAGGCCCAGGCTTGAAAGGAGCATTGATGCTATGCACCAACCTAGGAGCCCTCTCCAATCTCATCCAGATCATCATCTTCAACCGACTCCTCGATGCCAGTTGATTAGGCCACCCATGCCCCAACCTCAGCCGGCCATGCAACCCGTGCTAATGGCACAACCAACCACGCTTAATAAAGCTCCTCTTTATGCTTGTGCGAATACTCCATTACTTCAACCGGCTCCCCAACCTTCAACTCCACCAACATTTCTTAAGGTCCATCGGCCAATCATCCGACCATTGGCTTCTCAGCCTATTTCAACAACAACCCCTCAGCTAGCCACGCAAGCCTTGGCCCCTCAACCCACTTCACTAATGGTCCCTCGGCCAATCATTCATCCTAAGCCGATCGAGCAAACCCCGGCTTCTCAACCAATCCCACCACATAGGGATCCTCCTCAGTTGGTTGCACAACAACCAATCATTTCTTCTATTACTCTTGCCCCAACAAAGGAACCAATCACTCCTACTATTCTTGCTCCTGCTGTAGTAGAAGATTCATACACTTCGACCCTTCAAGCTCCTGCCCTTGCAGAGGAATTAATAACTCCAACCATTTGTGCTCCTGCCATGGCAGAAGAATCAACTTCTCATCAAGATCAAAGTCAGCTAGTAGGGGAGGTCGAACCAAACCCTTCTACCTTTTTGGAATCCCCTAGACTAGGCATGCCCTCTTCTATAGAACATCCTGAGGAGAAGCCTACTATAGGGAGCTTAGATGAAGGAATCATAAACTTAGTTGATTGTCAATCCAATGATGGACTAGGCAAGGATTTGTCAGGCATTGATCAACTGTTACCATCATTGGAATTGATCAATGAAGATGGTCAGATTGAATTGACCCCTGAACTAGGAAGTAAGGAGACCGAATTGGTCCATGAAATAGGGAATGAATCGACAAGCCTCCTGAAGGATGTAGACCTTAGCAAAGGGATACTAGGACCTCCTCCAGCTAGGCAGGCAAATTCTTTAGCATCAATCTTAGGGCCACGACCCTTACCCCATTCTTATCTTAAGCAACAATTCGGCCTATGGGCCCACGATCAATCAATTTTAGGGCCACGACCCTTTCTTTATTCTCCTCCAAATCAACGATTGGGCCCATGGGCCCACAATTCCTCAATCTTAGGGCCACTACCCTTTCTTTATCTTTCTTACAACCATCAATCAGGCCCATGGATCCAAAATCTGTCAATCTTAGGGCCATGGTCCACACCCCATCCCACTCAATTGGGCCCTTATGCCCCATTTTTGGTCCCTTATGCCCCATTTTCGGGCACTTATGACCCTTTTCAACAATCGGGCTCTTATGCCTCTTTTCATCAACCGGGCTCTTGTGCCCCTTTCCATCAGCCGGGCCCACGTGCCCCCTTTATCCAACCGGGCCCATGTGCCCCTTTTAATCAACCAGGCTCTTATGCCCCTTTTCTTCAACCGGGCCCACGTGCCCCTTTTCATCAATCGGGCTTGCATGCCCCTTTCCTTCCACTGGGCCAATATGCCCCTTTTCCCCAATTGGGCCTACATATTCCTTTCCTTCCATCGGGCCCACGTGCCCATAATTCTTCCCGATCGGGCCCATGTGCCCTTAATTTTTCTAAATCGGGCCCACGTGCCCATAATTCACCTCAACCGGGCTCACATGCCCACGTTTTTCTGCAACCGGGCCCATGTGCCCAAATTTCTTCTAAATCGGGCCCACGTGCCCACAATTCACCTCAATCGGGCCCACGTGCCCATAATTCACCTCAACCGGGCTCACATGCCCATTTTTTCTGCAACCGGGCCCATGTGCCCAAATTTCTTCTAAATCGGGCCCACGTGCCCGCAAGTCACCTCAACCGGGCTCACATGCCCATGTTTTTCTACAACCGAGCCCATGTGCCCAAATTCCTTCTAAATCGGGCCCACGTGTCCACCTTCCATCAACCTCGGGCACACATGCCCACACTCCTTCAACCTCGGGCCTGTATGCCCCCATTTCTTCACCATCGGGCCCGTGTGCCCATACTTCTTCAAAATAGGGCCCCCGTGCCCCCACTTCTTCGAATTCGGGTTTGTGCACCCAGACTTTTCAATGGCGCCAGCGAGCCCATCACAAATCACAATCTTGCTCCCAACCATCTAAATTGGGCTGGTGTGCCCGCTCTTTTCGTTGGGTCCCTCGGGCTCAACCTTTAATCGGGCCTTCGAGCCCATCACATCCAATTGGGCCCTCATGCCCATCAACATCAACTGGGCCCTCTGGCCCGCATTCAACTCTTAGGCCCACGTGCCCCCTGATTCCAACCCTTCCCGGGCTTTCAAGCCCACTATCAACTCTTTGGCCCAAGAGCCCACTTTAGCACACTTTTGTTTACAAACATGCTTTTTTTCCTTTTTGCATTCTCTTTCCTTTTCAAAATTTTATTTTCAAAAAAATCAAGGTATAGAAATTTCTTGGGTGATACCATAAACTTTGCCTTTTACATCATTAATTTTGACTCTGCCCTGCTAAATCAGATCCTCCACATTTTCACTTCATCCTATGACTATGAATCTTCAATCCAATGCAATATGGTGCATATCAACAGTGGAAGCAGTTGGGCAAGTCAAGGCAAGGCATGGCAGACAAGGCAAGGCAAGCACAAGCAAAGCCGTCATCAGCAATGAACTTCTTCTTCTCTCAGGTATTACATGAAATTGCATTCATTATCATTATGTCATCCGCAAAGCAATATTTTAAAAAAAAAATGATTTTGAATTTCACATGACAATCTTAATGGAGAGAAATTCATGATTGATGATATTTGTAACTACCTTGTTTTTATTAAACAAATTATTTACATTGCAAGGCATGTTTTCAATTGATTAACCTATGGAATGTAATCTACCTCAAAAAAATGGAGAGAACTACTAGTATGACTTAAGTCAACATGTTCTAGGTTGTTGTCTAGGAGTCGAGGGTAGATACCATTCTACACACACAACACGTCCTGATCCCAGAATCTGGATGACTTGACACCCGAGAGAAGCTAGGCAAGGCTTAGAGATGGAAGGAAAACCCTTACCCTACTCTCTTCTATTCGGTCCAAGATAGGTGAAAGGGATCAGAGGGGGAGAGTATCGAAAGCATCCGCCACCCTAGTAGGAGGCCGTCTCAGAAGGTCCAACTTCTCAAATAAAAAAAGGGTGCCAAAAGATGGGCAATGAACCCCACAGGTTTAAACAAATATGGGCCTGTATGAATGAGTACCCAAAATGCAGAAAATGAAAAAAAGGCACAAAAAGATGGGCAATGACCCCACAGGTCAAAGCACCTGTCCGAATGTGTGCCACAAAAATAGGTTTGTCGATAAAGAAGAAAAGACCCGAAGAGGCCGAACCCCAACGGGAAATTGGGTGTGAGTAGAGAAATCCCTCTCGACATCTCCAAAGCCTATCAAGGACTTTCCCTTAATTCTTCATTCTTACCCCCAAGGTGTGGGTGAACCAACCAAATCAAAGCTAAACTCTAGCCGATCAAAGGGTGAAGGTCGGAAAGATTCTGGGCAAGGAACCCCATTTTGCACATGGTGTCTACCAACGAACCTAGAAAAATAACCAAGTGACGAGAACTTGTGTCAATACTGATTTTTCTCTCCACAAAAAAATATTTTAAAAAAAAAAAGCTCTAAAAAAAGTTGAATATTTTCAAAAACTCCAAAAAAATAAATATTTTCAAAAAAAACTCAAAAAAAGAATATTTTAAAAAATCCCAAAAAAATTGAATCTTTTCAACAAAAAAGAAAACTTCTTTTTCAAATTCAACAAAAATTTTCAAACTTTTTAAAATATTTTATCACCATGCTTGGTTTGAATTTTCATCTTTACATTCATATTTAGTTTCAATCTCTCATGTTTCAAATTCTTCATTGCATATTTGCTACTTTATTTCTACACTCCTAAGAAAAACTTTACACCCCTTGACAAAGGTCAAGGCATACTGCAACTTGCAAGGGGGATAAGCCGCATTGTTGTTCTAATCTCTTCCTTCTAAGTGTTTCAGGCACAAGAAAAACTTTACACCCCTTGAAAAAGGTCAAGGCATACTGCAACTTGCATGGGGGATAAGCCATATTGGCATTCTAATTTTCTTTTTCTAGTGTTTCAGGCACGAAGAACAAATGAGGAGAACTTCACAACAAGGCGAAGCTCGCCACTTCCCTCCCCAAGGATTCTTAGGAGGAGGTGCCACCATGACCTCGACCTCAACTTCGTCGAGGAGCATTTTCAAGATTTCAATAAGGCGATGCTCGCCACTTCCCTCCCCTGAGGATTCTTAGGAGGAGGTGTCACCATAACCTCGGCCTTAATTTTGCCGAGAAACCTTTTTCAGGCGATGCTCGCCACTTCCCTTCCCTGAGGATTCTCAGGAGGAGGTGTCATCATTACCTCGGCCTCAACTTTGCCGAGAAGCTTTTGTTCCGTGTCCTCATTAGGACACATGAACTCTTTTGTGAGAATGCATGTCATCATACCGCAAACTCACTGTTATCATTTCCTTTCTTAGCATATGTTAGGTGCATTACTATTTATTTTATGCATTGATGTTGAAGACCGTGAATGCAAAGAAGACCGGGCCCGAGATCCCCTTCATCAAAATCCACGACGGTCAGGTCATTCTTTGTGCTCACGGATAAGCCAAAGTTGTACTATGAGGGACGATAGTTTCTGAATGGGTATCTTGACCTCATAGACAATCTATATCTTCAACTAATTGTTAGACAAGTTTTGTTTTTGTTTTCTTGAGCCCATCATGCATCATATAGTATTAGTTGCATTGCATTTTTCATTATCATTGCATACATCATTTCATAATCTTCACCTTCTCACCCTCTTGTATCATAATTCTGATCATTCTGAATCCCGATCATTCTGTACTCCACTGTGTTTTCTAATCCCACCGTGTTCTCTAGTCCCACCAACCTTTCTAATATCCCACCGTGTCTGTTAATCCCACCATGTTCGGTAATCACTTTGTGCCTTTAAATATTTTATTTCTATCCCCACTGTGACCACTGCAACACCCTTCTTGCTATTCGTCCCACCATGGCAGCCAATTCATCCCACCAAGGACCTTCTATTTGATCAGAACTTGCACCATCACTATCTTCACAGTCTATGTTTAAACATTTGTCTTTCAGAATCTGAGGTCATTCCATTCCGAATTGAATCTTGTCTCTTGGAAGACTTAAATGAATCTAAGAGCCTGAATGTGCTCGATTGGTATTCTTTTACTTTTTCAAAACAAATCTCTTTTTAAACTTTAGCCCATCACAGTACAGGAACACCGCAAAGATCGGGTTACCGGCTGATGATGAACCTACGAACCCATGTTTCGGGGACTCCCCACCACATTGGGGGTTGGCTATTCTTCTCTCGTGCCAGTGGCACATCTCTTACCAATCGAACATAGGAAGACTTGATGAAACATGGCAGTTAACTAGGAGACATGAAGAGATTCTCTTTGCCGAATTTGGTCGTTGAGCGTGTCTATATCTACACCTTGATGCCACCTTTTCAGTCCATCTCTATTTCACTCCGCTGCATTCCATTACAACTCATTTCGCTTCTCTACATTCCTCTACATTTCACTCTGCTACGCTACATGCCATTCCCTTGTAAAGCAGACATCAAGGCGAGGCAAGCTGTAGACACGCCAATTTGGCCTTATTTAGAGCTTAAACCATTATTCCATTGGCAACATCTCTTTTAGACCATCAAAATCATGATGAACCACCCTTTTGGATGATATGAGGTGCTTATTGGAAATATGAGAATGATTTTCTAATTTCTAATCAAATCCTTGTTTGCCGAACAAGAGACTCTTGGTGGTGTGCCATATTATGCTTTTCCCAGCATATCCTCTACTTGAAAATTTTTCACAGGATTATGTGTACATCTAATGAAGAAATCTTCAACACAAATAATCTTCCCCTCTGAGTCCTCTTTTCAATGCAACAAACGGAATTCAATTCTGATCTCCCATTTGTCCGCAGAACCTTTTAGAAGTCAGATGCGCAGTTCTGTCCGCACGCAACACCAATCAAGCCCAATTGCATGCAAGCCCAGCCCATTGGGCACATATCTGACCAATTCACGACCTTAACTTCCTTTTCCCTCTTCCATATCACTTTTTATAGCATCTGGAATCTTCATGGTCTAAATTAGCATCATCTAATGATGGCAATCCAACTTGTTGTCTTGTATATCAAGACTTGCCATTTTTAGACTAGATTTGTTTCCTCTTCAAGTGGAGGAATATTTTGAGTATGGGAAAGGTGATCCACGGTTTAAAATCTCTCTCAATCATTTAGGTAAGTTTCTAGATGCCTCAGTATGAAAATCAGCAACATTAAATGGAGGAATTCCAACCTATGGTCGGATGTATCAAAACTTGCTATTTTTTGACCTGGTTCTCATCCCCTATAAAGGGAGACTCATATGAACGACCTAAGAGGGGCATACCCATCCTCCAGCACTTCTCTCTTCATCCTCCAGCCACCCTAGGCTCTTCCCAATCTCCCCAAATAGTTCTATCTTCGTCCCGGTGCCCGGAGATCATCCCAAAGTGAAGAAGAAGCCGGTCTATGCTCCAACGTGCTGCACTGCTGATCATCGGCTTCTAAAGATCTCTATAGTCATTTTCAGGACTTAATTCCTTCATAATAAGTGTTCTTCATCAAGATATATTTCATATGAAACAAACTGAGATCAATTCTGACAGTCCCTCGGCTTGTTATGGCTTCAACACCGGCGCTGCACAGACAGATCCGAAGTCTTCTCGTCTAAGTCATCAACTTATCAGTCAATTTCAGTACATTTAATGGTGGATTAAGCCCATACATCCTTCATAGAAATTGTTCCCCGGTGAGTTATATTTTTTCTCCAACAAGAATCATTTAATTTGGATATCTGTGGATCCCATAGCATGTCCTACATCGACATTGTGCTGGGAGTTTCCAGAACTTCATTGTCCAAGATCCGAATTTTCAGGTAAATTCAAATTACTTATCATAAGATTCAAGCAATTTTTTCTTCATATCAAACCTCCATCGGTGAGTCCTCTTTATTTTAAAACAAACATCACTTTATTCTGACATTTGTGCTGTTCGTTATGATCTCTGCATCAGAGCTGCGCAGTTTACATTGAATCTATCCAACCCGGTTGCCACTTTGCCTGGGTTGTGTTGTCTTTAACCGTTCATATTCTCTTTGCTAACTCTTCATTAATATAATTTAATTCATATTTAAGCATCATTTTATTCTATTTTCATCATTTCATACATCATAAAAAAACCAAAAAAAGGGGTTAGGGCTAACCCCGAATCCGGTGAGTTTGTTTCCAATTGCCGTTTTGTGTTATTGTTTTTACAGTTACTACACTTCACACAGTTCTAATCCCCCCTTCACTTGTTTTCTTGTCTTCTTTGTCTACTAGTTGCACAGGTACATCAAGCTAGCATCGGTTGGACTCTCCCTCATCGGCCGGCCGAAGAGGAAGAAGGTTGAACTCACATCACAATCTCCCACGCTAAGGTACACACGGTCAACTTCTTTCTATTTTCAATACATAAAGCGGAGCCCGCGGCTCCTGGCGACCACCCTTTACTTATGTGCTAATTTCATCTCCTCCTCACTCTCCTCCCACATGACCCGAACCATCTTTGGTGCTCGAGCGATGCCGTGAGATGAAAGTTCGGGGATCAATGTGAGTGTGGGACCGAGGTGAGGACTTTTTACCGCTTTCCGAGTGTTTTCAATTCACTTCCCTTTTTTCCCCAATTCAATTCTATCTTTCATCTTCTCTTGAGTTGCCGATCCGGAACCCGTTTCTGGAGTCGACACCTACATTCAAAGCTATTTTGGGACGCCCGTACCTTGAGGCAATAGGAGATGTTGCCTCCACTAATCATCAGTGTCTGAAGTTCCCATACAAGGGCCAGGTGATCAAAGTAACCAACATCCCCATTCTGAATGACGTGGATGACCCCTCTTCTGCACTACCAATATCAAAATCTGTCCAGCCGTTGGTTTCAACTACAGAGCTACCTGAGGTCATGGTATTGACGACGCCTCCAGATTCAGTTGCGTTGCGGATGATGAAAGGGATGGGCTATCAGCCAGGAAAGGGGCTGGGAAAGGAGCTGCAGGGGGTTGTGCACCCCATTGAAGCCGTACGAAGACCAAAGAGACACGGGCTTGGCTATGAGCCCGGTTGCACTCCGCGGATGGTCTACCGGCCAAAAAATGCCATGGGACTCCAAAAATTCTTTATTAAAGGGGAGACCATGATGATGGCCGGGGACAAAGAAGAAGAACCAGTCAAGAGGAAGAAGGCACCAGAGCAAGAGGAGGAGGTGGACAACCTGAGTACATCTTTGGCTCGGTTGTTCATAGAGGAGGTAGAACCAGTCAAGGGCAAGTCCATCTCTAAACAACTTGTCCACTCGAACCCACCTCCAAACAATATCCCGCGTGAACCGTATCCTACGGTCACGTATTTCAAAATCCTCACTCTCTCCCTCTTAGATTCACTTGATGGGCTATCTAGCCCAATTCCCACTTATGGGCCAAAATGGCCACCTGAACTGATCAATGGGCCTGAGAGCCCATTCAAATCTTCTTACTCCACTGGGCTTCTATGCCTATCCAACAAACTTGGGCCCGCGTGCCCACCAGTCGGGCCCACGTGCCCTTTAGATTTATTTTATTGCTTTGGGCCCGCGTGCCCACCATTTGGGCCCACGTGCCCCTTAGATCTTTTCACCAGCTTTGGGCCTATCTGCCCATTTCTTGTCATCATCGGGCCTGCGAGCCCACTTTTCTTCCATTTACTTAAGCTTTCTATTTCTGCTCAAGCCACATCGGCTCATTCCCTTTTTGTTATTTAAAATACCCAAAATACCCAAAAAAAAACGTCCTCTCATAAACTCAGTTTTCCATTGAGGAGACGTCTCTACTTGTCTCGAAGGGTGCTCCCAACCAGGGACCTCTCTTCTCCAACTCACTGATCGATCTGCTCGATCCTTCACCCATTGTTAATACCACCTTTTCAATTCTGTCTTCTTTAGGAGTAGTTAGGGTAGGAAAGAAGAAAATTCGAGGTAAACGGATGCCAGAGAGATATCTCCAACAAATAGCTCAAAAATGCAAGGAATGTGCAAGGCTGCCAAGGTTTTTGGAAAATACTATCCAGCTTGATGAAATCCAATATGAGGATGAATTCAATGTAGATCATACACTGGGAGTTTACGAGGTCTTATCAGAAAAGATCCTGATTTCGAGGATGGAATTGAGGACTTGGCTGATGCGTATGCATCTGGACTTAAAAGGTTTGAAGAACCATCAGCCACGGTGGATGAACCGACAAAAGAATTGAATCTCGGAACACCGGAAGATCCCAAGACAATCCTCCTAAGCGCAAACCTCACTCCCACTGAGGAACAGAGTTTAATTAAAATTTTGGAAGAATATAAGGACACGTTCGCATGGACATACGAGGACATGCCGGGGTTAGACAACTCGTTAGTTGAACATCGTCTAACTTTGAAACCTGGAGTTACCCCGGTCAAACAAAAATTAAGGAGATTCCACCCTGATGTTGCACTTAAGATGAAAGAAGAGGTCGACAAGTTACATCAAGCAAGATTCATTAAGGTCGTCCTTTATCCGCAATGGGTGGCAAACATAGTCCCTGTCATGAAGAAGGATGGTCGAGTTCGGATCTGTATAGACTTCAGGGACTTGAACCGAGCGTGTCCTAAAGATGACTTTCCTCTACCTCATATTGACGTACTGGTTGATAACACTGCTGGATTCGAAATGTTGTCATTCATGGATGGCTATTCTGGATATAATCAAATCCGGTTGGCCGAAGAGGACCAGGAGAAGACCTCGTTCACCACACCTTGGGGAACCTACTGCTATGTCGTCATGCCCTTTGGACTAAAGAATGCTGGTGCTACCTATCAGAGGGCAATGATGGCTATCTTCCATGACATGATGCATACCCTTGTAGAGGTGTACGTGGACGACCTGGTCGTTAAGTCCAGAAGCCAAGAAGATCACCCAGAAGTGTTAAGAAAGGTCTTGCAAAGGGCTAAGGAATATAAATTGAAGATGAACCCAAAGAAATGTACGTTTGGAGTATCCTCAGGAAAGCTGTTGGGGTTCATAGTGAGCAAAAGGGGCATAGAGATCGACCCAAACAAGGCCAAGGCAATCATTGGTATGCCTCCTCCGAGAAATATGAAAGAACTTCGAGGAATAATCGGGAGGCTACGCTTGTCCGCCGGTTCATCTCACAACACTCCCAAAGGTGTAAACCTTTCTATGAGTTGACCAAGGCGGGGGCCGAGTTCAAATGGGATTCGAAGTGCCAGAATGCATTCGATGGTTTGAAAAGATACCTGGCTAGTCCCCCTGTGCTTAGACCACCAGTCCCTGGCAAGCCCTTAGTTTTGTATATCTCGGTTTTGGAGAATTCTCTTGGGGCAGTCCTTGCACAAGTCGATGAAGAAGGGAAAGAGAGGGCAACTTACTATTTGTCAAAGATCTTTGATCCATGTGAGCAGAAGTATACTGTAGTGGAGAAGACCTGTGCTGCACTAGTCTGGGTAGTTCAGAAGCTTAAACACTATTTCTTAGCTCATGAGGTCAATCTTATTGCCCGCATCAATCCCATCAAATTCCTTCTGGAGAAAACTGTTCTAACTGATCGGTTAGGTCGTTGGCAGAGCTTCCTTTCTCAGTTTGATGTCACCTATGTCCCCCAGAAGGCGATTAAGGGCTATGCCATTGCCGAACATCTAGCCCATCACCCTATACCCCTCTTTGACCCGGTCCAATCGGAGCTCCCGGATGACGAACTAATGTTGATCCGATCTTCCCACCTTTGGACATTATATTTTGACGGGGCTCTGAATTCACACGGTAAGGGAATAGGAATCGTCCTTCTATCACCCGAGGGTGTCACCATTCCACAGGCATTTCAGCTTGACTTCCCAGCAACCAATAATATAGCTGAATACGAAGCCTTGCTGGCCGAGCTGGAGGCTGCTCATTTCTATGGTGCCACGGAATTGAGGGTGATAGGTGATAGCCAACTAATTCTTCGCCAAGTCCTAACCAAATACCGAACTTCTCATCCAAACCTCAAACCTTACCAAGAACTCACCTCTTGCTACATCAAGCTCTTTTCCAAACTAACTTTCGTCCATGTTCCTCGAGCTCAGAACATCCTTGCTGATGCCCTTGCCTCCTTAGCTTCATCTCTATCAGTCCCGCTAGGTAGACAGGTGCGGACTATTCATGTCCGTAGAAGGTCGATGCCAGCGACTAAGGATGGGCGATTTCTGAAAGTTAAGGAGAGATTTGGCAGGAAGGAGTATCTAGAGCAGAAGGAGGAAGTTTCTCTAGTCGAGTTGGAAGCGTTAGATGAGGGTGGGAGGCCTTGGTTTGATGAGATCGCAAGGTATTGTCAAGATCAGACATATCCACCTGGATCAAATGCAAAAGAAAAGAAGGCCATCAGGAGAGTATCCCAGAGGTATACCATCCTAGGAGGGGTGCTCTACAAGAGGAGCCTAAGCGGAATTTTATTGAGATGCGTTGATGAAGAAGAGGCAGAATTGGTGCTTAAGGAAGCACATTCCGAGGTCTGTGGGGGCCATGTCAATGCTCAAGCTCTTGCCAAGAAAATCATCAGGCAGGGGTATTATTGGCCAACCCTAGAAGAGGATTGCTCCATCTTTGTCCGGCACTGTCATTCTTGCCAACTTCATGCCGACAAGATCCATTCTCCCGCATCTTCCCTTCATCCTATTCATGCCCCATGGCCCTTCGCCATGTGGGCTTTCGATATCATTTGCCCTCTCAGTGATCTTAACTCTGAAATCCGTTCCAAATCGTTCATCCTGACGGCAACAGAGTACTTCACCAAGTGGGCAGAAGCGGAAGCGTTCGTGGAGATCAAGGCATCAACACCGTGCTCCTTCATCAAACGCAACATCATCGCCGGAGTTCGGGATACCCGGCGACATTATCACCGACAACGGACCGCAATTTCTCTCTCAAGATCTGCGTGATCTTTGCAACAGTACCGCATTGCATTGCATCATTCATCTCCTTATTACCCGCAAGGCAATGGTCAAGCGAAGCCACCAACAAAACTTTGATTAAGATCATCAAGAAAACTCGTAAGTCTAGCAAGTTCGCGGACCGGCCGGATAAGCTTGTAGATGCCCTATGGGCTTATCGTACTTCGCACGGACCCCCACTGGTCAAACCCCGTATGCTCTTGCATATGGGATGGAAGCGGTGGTCCCGTACGAAGTACTCCTTCCATCACTCCGAGTTCAACTCGATAGGGACATCCCTGTCGATGAAAGACGAGAATCTCTCCTTGCACAACTTGAACTCCTAGATGAAAGAAGGTTGGCTGCCTCCGAGCATGCCCGGACTTATCAGAACCGATTGAAAAGGTTTTATCAAAAGAGGGTGGTAGAGAGAAAGTTCGAAATCGGGGAGATGGTAGTAAAACGTATATTCGTTAAGCCGCGTGGTCCCCGCTCCAAGTTGCAACCTAACTGGGAAGGGCCTTTTGTTATAACTGAAAAATATCCACGCAATGCATATGAGCTAACCAACGCCGATGGAGAAAAATTGAACCATCCATGGAACGGCATTTACCTCAAAAAATATTTTCCTTAGAAAAGAAAATGGAGAATTTCTAGTATGATATTAAGTCATCGATCCAAGGGTGTTAGCTAGAAGTCAAGGGTAGACATCACCTTGCACACACAACACCTCCCGATCCCAGAATCTAGATAGCCAAACACTCAAGAGAGGCAAGGCAGAACCCTGAAGGCGGAAAGGAAACCTTACCCTATTCTCTTCTATTCGGTCCAAGATAGGTGAAGGGGACTAGAGGAGGATAGTATCGAAAATGCCCGCCGCCTTAGTAGGAGGCCGTCTCATAGGGTGCAAAAGGGTGCCAAAAGATGGGCAATGAACCCCACAGGTTTAAACAAATATGGGCCTGTCTGAATGAGTACCCGGAAGAATAGAAAATGAAGAAAAAGGCACCAAAAGATGGGCAATGACTCCACAGGTAAAAGACTTGTCTAAGTAAGTGCCACATGTAGAAAAGACCCGAAGAGGCCGAACCCCAACGGGCAATTTTGGCATGAGTAGAGAAACCCTCCTCAACATCCCCAAATCCTATCACAGACTTCCTCTTTTATTCTTCCATCTTAAAACCCCTAGGGTAGGGTAAACTGTCCAAACTCAGGGGGAATCCAAACCGATCAAGAGAAGAGGGCAAGAAAGATTCTAGGTAGGGAACCTTATTCACACGTGGTGCTTATTGCTTGAATCTTGATCAACACTCAAAGATCGATGAATGGTCTCAATACTGGCACATTCTCCACAAAATCCAAAAAAAATAAATATTTTTTTAAAAAATTCAAAAAAAATTGAATAATTTTTTTTTAAAAAAAATCAAATATTTTCAAAAATTCAAAAAAATATGAATATTTTCAAAATTCCAAAAAAAAAAAAAGAATTGAATATTTTCTAAAATGCATCATCTAGCTTGGCATAACCTTGATTTTTGCCTTTGCTAGCATTCATGTTTATTTTTATGTCTTGCATGTTTCATTTCTGCATCGCATATTTACCTTCATTATCACCCCTTAAGAGGGCTCCTCCCTTTGACCTAAGTCAAAGTTGGCCATAATAGGCAAAGGGATGAGTCGTTGTGAAGATCTAATCATCTTTTATCAAGTGTTTTCAGGGACTTTAAAATAAGATGAGAAAGTTCTCTCAACGACAGGATTCTGAGATCAAGAATGGAGCAACTCTCACCATAGTAGGTAAGCTCTCTCAACTTTTACCTTGTCTGTCATTTTGTACATTCTACCTAGTTGATAAGGCTGCCCCCCTTGACATATAAGCAAGGCAAGACAACAATAGGCAAGGGGGTAAGCCATAGAGCGTATTTAACCCTTCTATTAAGTATTTCAGGAAAGAAACACAAGTCAAGGAGGGGTGAGACAAGGAAGAAGTGCTATGACAAGGAAGAAAAGCAGCTACAACACTAGAAGAAGATTAAGCTTGCTACAGATATCAGTGTCTGATTGCCACTGACTCCAGGAGAATGACCACGTGGAGAAAGGCATGGAAACCATACCGCCGCAACCGCCTCGTTCCGGTGATGCTCCAAAGGAGTGGCCAAGAAAATGCTCGCATAAATGGAAGAATGGACATGGGAAACCCCCATAACTTGCCGACTAGCATATATGTCGCTAGTCGTGTATTATTATCTTATGCATTATTTGTTGAAGACCATGAGCATAGAGAAGACTTAACCCGAGATCCCCTTCATCAAAATCTACGACGGTTGGGTCATCTCTAATGCTCATGGATAAGCCAAAGTTGTGCTGTGAGGGACGATAGTTCCCGAATGGGTATCTTGACCTCATAGACAATCTATATCTTCAACTATTTGTTGTACAAGTTTTGTTTTGTTTTCTTGAGCCCAACATGCATCATGTAGCATTAATTGCATTACATTTTGTTTTGTCATTGCATGCATCATTTCATAATCTTCACCTTATCTCCCTCTCGATCATTTTAAATCCCACCGTGTCATTCACCATATTCTCTAGTCCCACCAACCTCTCTAATATCCCACCATGTCTATTAATCCCACCGTGTTCGGTAACCACTTTTTGCCCTCAAATCTTTCAATTCTTTTCACCACAGAGGCCATTGCAACTTCTTTTGCTACTTATCCCACCGTGGCAGCCATTTCGTCCCGCCAAGGGCCTTCAATTTTGATCAGAACTTGCACCGTCATTATCTTCACGGTCTATGCTTAAACATTTGCCTTTCGGAATTTGAGATCATTCCATTCCGAATTGAATCTTGTCTCATGGAAGACTTAAATGAATCTAAGAGCCTGAATGTGCTCGATTGGTATTCTTTTACTTTTTCAAAACAAATCTCTTTTTTAAATTTTAGCCCATCACAGTACAGGAACACCGCAAAGATCGGGTTACCGGCTGATGATGAACCTACGAACCCATGTTTCGGGGACTCCCCACCGCGTTGGGGGTTGGCTATTCTTCTCTCGTGCCAATGGCACATCTTTTACCAATCGAACATAGGAGGACTTGATGAAACATGGCGGTTAACCAAGAGACTTGAGGAGATTCGTCTTGCCGAATCTGGTCGTTGAGCGTGTCTATATCTACACCTTGATGCCACCTTTTCAGTCCATCGCCATTTCACTCCACTACATTCCACTACGATCCATCTCGTTTCACTACGCTTTCTCTACGTTTCACTTCGCTCCGCTACATGCCATTCCCTTGCAAAGCCGACATCAAGGCGAGGCAAGCTGTAGACACGCCAAATTGGCCTGATTCGGAGCCCCAGACTCTTATTCCATAGGCGATATCTTTTATTTAACCGTTATCTGATCCGGATTACCTCGTGGACATAAGCTAAGGACATTGGTGGAGCCCCTTGTAAGTTGAGAATGGACCGAAGATTTCCGGAATATTGCCGTAACCTTCAAGCGAGAGCCGCACGTGAACTGTAAAAATACGAAGCCAGCTCGATGACCGACCTTGAATGGTCCAAAATTGAAGGTCTCGGGAGTCCCGCATATGTTCCGTAACATTCAGGGTTTCTGAGAAGTCATTTCGGTAGGCGTCGGTCAATGACGGCTTTCGTTACGGCTTTTTTCGATCTGTGCTGACACGGCTATCCCGGACCACATGTTAGGCCTTTCCGGTCATCACCGGGTCTTTTCAGGTCATCCGGGTCGATTCTAGCCGTATATTTTATCAACCGGAGCTATAAGGCCGGTTCGGTCAATTTTAGGGTTTTGCGGCTTTTACGGCTTTCGATTCACGTTTACCGGGTTAATCTCAGTTTTTTCGATGACTTCTTATTGTCCGATCGTACCGGACTTGTTCGGTCAACATTTCAAGTCATCCCGAGTTGACCCGAGATTTCTCGACCGGAACCGTGCTCTTCCGGATCTTCGACCCGGGTTTCGGCTTTCCGCGAGAGGGTAAACCGGTAGAAAGCCCCGTACGAACATCTCGGGAGTCATGCGGCTGGTTTACCGACTTGAGGAGGTGCGGTTGAAGGCCCTCTTTCCAACGCGACAAACGGGATCCGAATCGGACATCCGGTTTGCAAGATACGGCTCGCGAAACACGCGCGCAGGAGAGAGAGTGTACCGCGCCCCCGATCCGCTTGAAAGGGGAGGGCGCGCCCTGCGCGCCCTCAACCCGGGGGCGCGCCCTGCGCGCCCCCGGTTCCTTTGAAATGCGGGGGCGCGGTCAGTTGCTTTAAATCGGAAATTACCCCGATTAGCACCTTCTAAACCGGGTTTTTGGAAGGTTTCCGGGGAGGATTTTCATTTATTTGTACCGCGCCCCCGGTTCGGGGGCGCGTTACGTATGTCAAGTCGATTTTTAGCAATTTCCGAAAGTTTCCATCGATTTTTAGCTGTGAGACGCCGAACGCGCCCCCGCCCCCTTTGAAACAGGGGGGCGCGCAGACCACGCCCCCGAACTGGGGGCGCGCCCTGCGCGCCCTTGGTTTGAGGGCGCGTCCTGCGCGCCCTCGTCTCCTTTGAAACGCGGGGGCGCGGTACATCCAGTTTCTAAATTTTGCACCGGCTCTCTTCCCCTATAAATTGAGGGCCATTCTCAACGAACCGAGGTTGAACCCCCGGTGCCTAGCTCGTCCCAAGGTCGTCCCAGCTCTTCTCCAAAGCCGTCCCGACGTCCAAAGGCGATCCGAAGTCAAGAAATCGATCCCGAGGTGAAGGAGAAGGCTCGATCCGGGTGTTCTTCATCAACCGTCTTCATCGACTTCTGGAGAAAATCCGAGGCTTCTGCTGCAAAAGTCTTCAACATGCAAATTGTCCCTCTCTTCGTCCTCTTTCGTCCCCAACTGACGGCACTCCATTCCGACCTGCCGTTTGTTCGTGGCGGTTGCTACACTGAGGGCGCGCATCCAGGTTCTATTTTTGATATCCGCCCACTTTCAGAATTTTTACTGACTTATACAGGAGGATTTCGGAGAAATCATCAACATAGAAACTCTTCCTCTCTGAGTCCTCCGTCTACTGCAACAAACGGAACTCGATTCTGACATCGGGGTCATCCGTAACATCCTCTGCACCGAAGTCGCGCCAGAAGGGTGCAAAGCTACCCGAACCGGCCTTTTCTCAACCAACTCGGCTTCAACTCAAGCCGATCCATTCTATAAGCTTTCTCAACTCCATTAACTCTGTTTATTCATTGTTTTAAAGCATCTTTTAGTTCATTTATATCATTTTTACCTAATCAAAATACAAAAAAAAGGGGTTAGGACTCACCCCAATCCGGTGAGTTCGATTCCAATTGCTTCTCTCTCATATTCTCTCTACAGTTACTACACTTCACAAGTCTAACCAAACTCTTCACTTGGTTTATTGTTCTAGTTGCACAGGTTGATCAAGCTAGCATTGGGTTGGAGACTCTTCTTCATCGGCCGGCCGAAGAAGAAGAAGGTTGAACTCACATCCCTTTCTCCCACGCTAAGGTACACACGGTCAACTTCACTCTATTTCCATTACATAAAGCGAAGCCCGCGGCTCCTGGCGACCACACTTTATTTTTATTTCATGTTTTAATTTCATCTCCTCCTCACTCTCCTCCCACATGACCCGAACCATCTCCGGTGCTCGAGCGACGCCGTGAGATGAAAGTTTGGGGATCAATGTGAGTGTGGGACCGAGGTGAGGAGTCTTTACCGCTTTCCGAGTGTTTTTCAATTCACTCCCCTTTTTTCTCCAATTCCATCTTTCACCTCCTTCTCTTGAGGTGCCGATCCGGAACCCGTTTCTGGAGTCGACAGGGATGACTTGGTGCACAGGGGCGTGTGGTGCTGGTGCAGGCAGGAGGGCTACTGTCTGGAGATGGAGGGCCGCAGCTGGGCGGTTGAGCACGCTGGGAGGAGAGGCGAAGGCAGCACGGGGCTGAGGGGCGCCGAATGGCCGCGGTGGGGCGGCTGAGCGCCGGTCGGTGCAGCCAAGCGCCCAGGGGAAGGGGGGATGGCTGCGGGCCACCGCAGCTGGGCGCGTCTGCGTGCGCCAGGGGACAGCGCCACGGTGCTGGTCAGCGTGAGGGAATGTGCACGGAGGGGGGGCTGCTGCGACGTTGCTGCTGCGCATGCAACGGGGAGGGGTGAAACGGCACCGGGTCGCGGGAGGGGGGGGGGTAGGTCGACGGCGCTGCGCGGCTGGCCGGCTGAGGCGAGAACCGAGGGGGTGAGCTACGGGGGCTGCATGCTCAAGGGTCGAGGGCACTGCGGAGGGGGCGTTCACACAAGAGAAAGAGCAGAGAGAGAGAGAGAGAGAGAGAGAGAGAGAGAGAGAGAGAGAGAGAGAGAGAGAGAGAGAGAGAAATATCGGGGGGAGGTGGAGCTGCGCACCGCAGCCGTGCGCAAGGTGGCGCACGCCGTGGGGGTGGAGGGGGCAGCCAAGGTAGAATTGGGGGGGGAGGGCGAGCGAGAGAGAAAAAATGAGGAGGGGAAGAGAGTGGCGGCTTGGGCAAGGGGAACAAGGGTTCAATGAGAGTATAAACAGAGGGAGGGGGGGGAGAAATTAATATTCATTTGTTTAAAAAAAGGACCTGAATATTACAATCTACCCTCCTTAAAATAAATTTCGTTCTCGAAATTTAAATGCTCTCACCAATACCTGAGGTTATCCTATTTTTCCAAACTCCTTGTTCCGATTCCCTTATACATATTATAGTCTACATAATTCAAACATAGAGATCTTTACACTACAGGAAACTGGGTCATTGGCGACGGTTTATTGGCGACGGCTTTTTTAAGCCGTCGCCAATAATGATAAAAGCGACGGCTAAACTAACGCCGTCGCTAATAATTGGTAAATAGCGACGGCTAAATATAGCCGTCGCAAATAATGTTTTTGGCGACGGTCGAAGCCGTCGCAATACCCAGAAAACGACCGTGCGGGTTTTTTTTCCTCGGAAAACTGGCGACGGCGTATCTACGCCGTCGCTACTAATATTAGTGGCGACGGCTTAAGCCGTCGCAATACCCAGAAAACGCCCCGTGCGGGTTTTTTTACTCGGAAAAGTGGCGACGGCTTCATACGCCGTCGCTAATAATATTATTGGCGACGGCCTAAGCCGTCGCCACGAATCCATGGTGACCGTTGAACGGTCGACTTTTTTCGCCGTTGCCAATGTAACTTATCCTGTTATTGGCGACGGCTTTTGAAGCCGTCGCCAATAAGTTTGGCTTAAAAAACCCTCGACACCTTCATTTCTTCCCCCTGCCGCACTCTCTCTCTCTCGTGCTCACCGTCTGGTCCTGCCGCCGCCACCGGTCGCCGCCGCTTCAGCCGTCGCCGCCGCCGCCGCCGGCTTGCCCCCTCCCTGCGTAGGGCACCTTGAGGGGAGAGCTACCTCCGTCACCGCCGTGGGTGTCGCCGGCTCCGCCGCCGCCGCCGCCGCCGCCTCCTTTGTTCCAGATTTAAACCCTACTTAGGGTTAATTGAACCTCCTTTGAGGTATACATCTTCAACAAACGAATTTTTGTTTAATTTTTTTTATATACATTACAAAGCATATATGTGCCAAATAGCCCTAACAAATTAATAGGTTAGGACCTCCTCAAACCAATTATGATCACTTTAATTATTTAGGAGATAGAACAAAGGTAGATAGATGCATAATTTATTTAATCATGGAATGAGCCTTAGAATAATATTACATAATGTATTTGAGAGAAATACACAAGGGTAATGCCCCTTTGCATATAAATTCCCTTTAATTTTACTGACATTTTTAGAGCTTGGTAGCATTAAATCATATTTAACCCATAAATTTCGTAATAATAATTATTTTACATAACTAATATGTTTAGAATACTATTAGAAGACTATAATGTATTATTTGAATTTATTGGCATGATTGAACATGGATAACTCATCATAAATAGTAGTTTGGAGTTGGACAGCATAGTGTGCGGCCTTGAAGGCTAGACCCTTGTAACTATCGCTTTTGTATAATTTTTTGTTTCTGTTTTAACTTAATATAACAAATCTGAATTCTTAGTTTTCATGTCTAACTCTTTGTTTGTGATAAAAATATTTAATTGGTATGTATAAACATTTATTGTTCAACAACAAGTCTAATTTTGATCATTTTATCTCTTTTTCAGGAAACTTCAATCGAGATATACACTTGAGAGTTTCTTCTTTCGGTGGAGGTTCGATTATATATTGATTTATTTATTAAATTAACATTTCTTCATTGTATTTCAATCTTTTAACAAATTAAGATGAGTAACTTAGACAAATCATGGATGCATATTCCTAATAGATTAGATTCTAGATATATTGAAGGGATCAAAGAATTTTTAAACTATTCTTTTCATGATTCTAGAATACAATTTAGACATGGACAACATAACGATCTAATACAGTGTCCTTGTAAAAAATGTTGTAATACATTTATTTTTAAAAGAAATGTTGTCAAAGAACACCTAATATGCAATGGTATATGGTTAAATTATCAAAAATGGATATGCCATGGTGAAATTGAAGTCAATATGATAAATGAGGACATTTCAATTTTAAATGAACCACAAGATAATTATGTAGATGATGAGGTAATGGAAATGTTACAAGATATTCAAAATAACGAATCTTCTATTCGACATAATGAGGAAGAACACAATGAAGATAATTTTCAATATTCCAAATTATTAAAAGATTAGAAACACCTCTATATGAAGGTGTTAAAAATGTATCTAAATTAAAATTTATATTAAAGTTGATTCAACTTAAGTCCATTAATGGTCTCACTAGAAAATGTATGGATATGATATTATCTTTATTTAAGGAAGTCTTACCTAATGGGGCATGTGTTCCCGATAATTGGTATGAGCTTAAGAAATTAGTTAAGGAATTGGGACTTACTTAGGAGAAAATTCATGCATGTAAAAATGATTGTATTCTATTTTGGAAAGAGAATAAAGATAAAAATGTTTGTCCATATTGTAACACCTCCAGATATAAAAATGATCCTAAAAATCAAAATAAAAAAATAGCACAAAAAGTTTTACATTATTTTCCATTAGGAGTTAGGTTGCAGCGTTTATTCATATCATCCAATATGGCTAAGTGGATGACATGGCACAGTCAATCACGATCATATCAATTGAGAGGTGAAATGCGTCATCCTGCCGATTCTCCCGCTTGGAAAAGGGTGGATGAACTTTATCCAGAATTTGCGTTAGAGAAACGCAACATTCGGATTGGATTGGCTTCAGATGGCTTTAATCCATTTGGTCAAATGTCTTCAAAATATAGTGTGTGGCCTGTTGTTACAATGGTGTACAACTTACCACCTTGGATTGGCCACCGATCGGAACCCGGAACGGGCCTCGAATTGGGCAATCCGGCCTCGGATTGGCCAAAAAATCTAAGTCCCTCAATCCCAAGCCGGATTGCCCGATCGGAACCCGGAACGGGCCTCGGATTGGGCAATCCGGCCTCGGATTGGCCAAAAAATCTAAGTCCCTCAATCCGAAGCCGGATTGCCCGATCGGAACCCGGAATGGGCCTCGGATTGGGCAATCCGGCCTCGGATTGGCCAAAAAATCTAAGTTTCTCAATCCGAAGCCGAATTGCCCGATCGGAACCCGGAACGGGCCTCGGATTGGGAAATCCGGCCTCGGATTGGCCAAAAAATCTAAGTTTCTCAATCCGAAGCCGAATTGCCCGATCGGAACCCAGAACGGGCCTCGGATTGGGCAATCCGGCCTCGGATTGGCCAAAAAATATAAGTCCCTCAATCCGAAGCCGGATTGCCCAATCGGAACCCGGAACGGGCCTCGGATTGGGCAATCCGGCCTCGGATTGGCCAAAAAATCTAAGTCCCACAATCCGAAGCCGGATTGCCCGATCGGAACCCGGAACGGGCCTCGGATTGGGCAATCCGGCCTCGGATTGGCCAAAAAATCTAAGTTTCTCAATCCGAAGCCGAATTGCCCGATCGGAACCCGGAACGGGCCTCGGATTGGGCAATCCGGCCTCGGATTGGCCAAAAAATCTAAGTTTCTCAATCCGAAGCTGAATTTCCCGATCGGAACCCGGAACGGGGCTCGGATTGGGCAATCCGGCCTCGGATTGGCCAAAAAATCTAGGTCCCACAATCCGAAGCTGGATTGCCCGATCGGAACCCGGAACGGGCCGCGGATTGGGCAATCCGGCCTCGGATTGGCCAAAAAATCTATGTTTCTCAATCCAAAGCCGATTTGCCCGATCGGAACCCGGAACGGGCCTCGGATTGGGCAATCCGGCCTCGGATTGGCCAAAAAATCTAAGTCCCTCAATCCGAAGCCGGATTGCCCGATCGGAACCCGGAACGGGCCTCGGATTGGGCAATCCGGCCTCGAATTGGCCAAAAAATCTAAGTCCCTTAATCTGAAGCCGGATTGCCCGATCGGAACCCGGAACGGGCCTCGGATTGGGCAATCCGGCCTCGGATTGGCCAAAAAATCTAAGTCCCACAATCCGAAGCCGGATTGCCCGATCGGAACCCGGAACGGGCCTCGGATTGGGCAATCCGGCCTCGGATTGGCCAAAAAATCTAAGTTTCTCAATCCGAAGCCGAATTGCCCGATCGGAACCCGGAACGGGCCTCGGATTGGGCAATCCGGCCTCGGATTGGCCAAAAAATCTAAGTTTCTCAATCCGAAGCCGAATTGCCCGATCGGAACCCGGAACGGGCCTCGGATTTGGCAATCCGGCCTCGGATTGGCCAAAAAATCTAAGTTTCTCAATCCGAAGCCGAATTGCCCGATCGGAACCCGGAACGGGCCTCGGATTGGGCAATCCGTCCTCGGATTGGCCAAAAAATCTAAGTCCCACAATCCGAAGCCGGATTGCCCGATCGGAACCCGGAACGGGCCTCGGATTGGGCAATCCGGCCTCGGATTGGCCAAAAAATCTAAGTTTCTCAATCCGAAGCCGAATTGCCCGATCGGAACCCGGAACGGGCCTCGGATTGGGCAATCCGGCCTCGGATTGGCCAAAAAATCTAAGTCCCTCAATCCGAAGCTGGATTGCCCGATCGGAACCCGGAACGGGCCTCGGATTGGGCAATCCGGCCTCGGATTGGCCAAAAAATCTAAGTCCCTCAATCCGAAGCCGGATTGCCCGATCGGAACCCGGAACGGGCCTCGGATTGGGCAATCCGGCCTAGGATTCGCTAAAATTTTTTTATTGCACAATTAGAAGCCGGGATTGCTGCCTAATATTTTTATGTGACAGATGAAGAGAATTTTCAGCAAAAGTCGTAGGACATCTCAGACTTCTACACCATCTGAGGGCGGTGGACCTCGGGGTCAATCTCAGGCATCTAGGGATCGACCTTCCACCTCCAGGGGTGTTGCTTCCGAGCCAGTTAGGGAGGCACCCCATGAGCCTAGTCCATCTCGGACTCCTTCTCACCGGGTTCCGACGACGCCTCCTACAGATGGTAGTAGTCCATCTTCCCATGCTTCAGTTAAATATTTGAATAAATGCTAGTAAAAAGTTTTCTTTAAAAATCTTCGTTGTCTAATTGTAATTTTTAATTTATACTTAACTAGCTACATCAGTTGGACGTGGGAGAGGTCCAGCAAAGGCCATCAGTGTGCGAACACTTGGCCCTGATGAGTCCTACAACGTCGTTCTAGTAGGAGGATCCGGCGTTGGATCACATGGACAGGAGTTTACCTTCTACTTAGGAGTTATGAACAGAGTTCATTGCGATTTGTGGGAGCATAATTACATGGCTCTACCGCAGGAGAAAAAGGATGCCATATTCCGTGATTTATAGGTAACATTCAAGTAGCTTCATCTTATTTAATTTTTGGTGAACTTTTTAATCATTTTTATATTAATGCAGCAACATTTTACCTTTGAGCGGAATCCTCAATCGGATGCACAGATATTAAGGCATATGGGAGATATGCAAAGAAAACAAAGAAATCATTTGAAAAGAAAGGTAAAATATAATTTAGAATGTAAATTCGAGATAACCAATTTTTTGTTAACAATATTTGTGTACAGTATTTTACAGGACGATCAAATGAGGAAGCTCGTGCCAACATTCCTCCACAGTGCAACGAGGAACAATGGCATCATATGTGCCATTTATGGAGTCAAGATGATGCTAGAGTAACTCAAAATTTTATTTCCTCTTATAATTAGATTCTATTCTTTTCATTTGCATTTTTTTAATGTTGTTTCATTTGTATATATATATGTAGGCATTGAGTGAAAAGAATGCCGGTAATAGGCGGCAATTAACAATGTCGTACAGAAGAGGAAGAACAAATATACACCAGTTAGAAAGAGACATTGTAAGTAGTCAAAACTTAAAATTTCATATTAGTTGATTCTTATTCTGTAATAACCTTTATCTTTTTTTTAAAATTTTTTGGTAAGGTACGAAAAGAAGGTCGACCTCCAACTCGTCCGGAGGTATTCCAGATGAGTCAAATGCATGAAGAACTCGATGGAGCAGTCATTTGGGATAATGACCAAAGCCGTCTTATGATGGTAATTATTGATTATCATAACCTATTTTTCTTTATAATCCACAATTCATCACGGTAGGATTTTAATTTTTATTCATATTATTTATAGGAAAATATGCAAGGATTGATGAATCCCCCAGCATCTGAATCCTCGGATGCTGGGGTATCGTAGCCTCCACTCACCGCGGAGGAAGCTTTCGTATCCGTGTTTGGTAGAGATCGACCAGGACGGATCCGATGTGGTGGGCGAGGTGAAACTCGCCACACTTGGTATGGTGAGTCAAGCGGAGGTGCTTCTAGCTCGACTCAAGAAGTTCGAGAGCTTAGAGATCAGGTGGCGAGCCAAGGAGAAATCAATGAACGTTATGAAGAACAAATAACTTCAATGAAACAACAATTGGACAACCAACAGAAATCATTCCAAGATAATTTCGATCGCCTCAATCTGATCATTGAAGGCTTGACTCAAAGGTTCCCGACTCCTGATGTGCCATCCACATCGGGGCATCCTCCGCCTCAACAAACAGAGGATAGAAATGGCGATGACGACGAGGACTACGAGGATGCCGAGGAGAGTGAAGATGATGATGAAGATGAAGATGAAGAAGATGAATAGATTAAGATGTATTTTTTACTCTCTATCAATGTTATTCATATGTATCAAAACATTTTGTGTATGAATGTGATTTTGAATATGGTATGTGAATATGAATTTAAATTTGGTGAATTTCAATTTTGGTATGTTAATGTGTGTTGTTTCATCCTAATTCGGTGTCCGTTACGAGTTTGAAACGAGCAATCCGGCACCGAAATTATTAATATAAATCAATTTTTGGATTGGTAGATCCGATTTTAGATCTTTATGAAAGTTTCAAGAATGATTGATTTTCCGGATTGGATCGTATAATTGATCCAATCCGGCCAATCAAATTATTTTTTTTTTCATAAATTTATTATTGGCGACGGCTTTATATAGCCGTCGCCAATAAAGTTATTTGGGACGGCTAAAGCCGTCCCTAATATTAAAAACAGCCGTCGCAATACCAGAGAAAAATTCCGGAACCCGGGGTCCTGGAATTTTTTCTCTGGTATTGCGACGGCTGTTTTTAATATTCGGGACGGCTGTAGCCGTCCCCAATAACTTTATTGGCGACGGCTATACAGCCGTCGCAATACCAGAGAAAAATTCCGGGAACCGGGGTGTGGGGTTTTTGCTTGCCATTTGCGACGGCTTACGTGGCCGTCGCAACTACATTTATTGGCGACGGCTGGTTAGCCGTGGCCAATAAGATTATTTGAGACGGCTTAACCCGTCCCAAATAACTTCATCCGCCGTCTAATCTCCTTATCGTTTGCGACGGCTTAAGCCGTCGACAGTAAAGTTATTGGCGACGGCTGTTTAAGCCGTCTCCAATAAATGGTCGTTTTGCTAATAACTTATGCGACGGCTTACGAGCCATCGCCAATAAACGTACTCGGGACGGCTTAACAATAGCCGTCGCGAATATTATTGGCGACGGCGTTATTTGTGACGCGTTTGCGACGGCTTTGAAGCCGTCGCTAATATTTATTAGCGACGGCTTTTTGGTTTTTTGAGACGGCTTACAGCCGTCCCTAGTAACCTATTTTCCTGTAGTGTTATAATCTTCTTCTCTACTTCTCTACTTTGTATCGGCACATATGATCATCAATCTTAATCATACTCAAACATCGGTATCCAACATCAATTGCTATTATATCAAACAATATCTTAGTTCTCAATGTAATTTTTTTATACACATCATGCGTCAAAATTTTTATCAAATGCATTCATATCAACATTCTCAACCTTCACTAAACTAGATCATAACTTGACCTTCAACTTTTATCTTTCACATACTAATTATACTTTAAATCTCCAAAAATTATCCTTACTTGATTCTCTAATAATATTCTCACTTCTAGTAGAAACTTTATCACATCCTCATGTATATGTCAATCTTCTCTTCATCCTCTAATACAATTCATATCATGAATTCTATATCAATTTTCTCCATCTAAACCATGCTCATTCACTAATTATCATATATCAAGTATGGTGAAAAAAACCACATAATTACTATCAGTAAACAACCAAGACAAGATTCTCTCATTCTCTTTTTTTTCCATTACAATCATTAAATATCATTATGTAGTCTAGTTATCCAAACATCAATGAAAAAAAGTTGACATATAGTTGCACTTCCTTTGATACTCACCCTTAATACCATTCTAAGAGTCATCATTATAAAACTAAACCTCTCTTGTCAATTCATTTATCCTCAACATACCCTTTTCCAATCAAGTCTTAACATGATTGCCTATCTAATCTAGAGAAGGTAAAGAATATGCATATCCTTAACGGTTCTTCTTATCTAAAGATCATTCTTAATAATTTGTAGTCTAACTACTTCTTATATTCCAACTCAATCACAATCTCAAAAGTCAATCCATCACCATCCAATGAAGTTTCAGTATGAGCATAAAAGTCTACACTTAACTAAGTTTATAACTCAAGATTTGAATAGGTAATAAAGTCTCAATAAGATATGACATATAAATATCATGATGGATAAAATAATTACTTGAGTTCTAAATTGACAAATAAAGAACGATAATCCGGATGATATGATCATACTCTGAATCGGATTGCCAATAACTTAAACTAATTACAACCATGTCCAAATAATAGTCTATCCTCTAAAATTTATAGCTAATCTTCTAAATACCTCATCCTCAATATCGAAAAGATTACCACTTCATAATACTATCTATTTTTTTTATCTAGTCCAAAGTTCGTACTAATAATTCATATTCTAAACCCGATATCTTCTTATCTTACTTATATAAAGTTATTTCATTCTCTTAACCAAACTTCTCAAAAAAGATACTTTAAGATGAAGTATGTCCCAAAATTATTTCATCCACTTATCCAATCAAATGAATTACTCTTAGATTCTATATCATTCACATACATATAATCAAAAATCCAATCACCTCATACCACCTATATGATATAGGTCCCCAAGATGATCAAATCTCTAACTTCCAATAAAATGATTCTAATGAGTTAACTACTCCTAACATCATTCACATCACTTAAACAATAATCATGCTCTCATTATCACTTTCATTCAAACTTTAGTTAATCATATCAATCACAATATTTTAAGCACCCGAAACGGGATATCCGTAGATCTCCCTTTTCCGGTCCCTACGCTTGCTTTGGGGACTTGGTTGATGGGATGTTAGTGATTGCGGTCACCAGGAGGCAAAGACTCCAAAATATAGTAGAAAGAAATAAAAATGAAGAATAAAAGTGACCGTCGTACCTTTGGAAGCGGGGACATTGTTAGGTTCCGACTTCTCCTATCTCGGCCGGCCGAAAGAAGAGAGCTTAGTGAGTCCTTCTTCTTTGATCCGGTTGAAGCTCCGCCTCGGCCGGATTTAGCTAAAAATGTCCACAAGAAAACATAGAAACAAGTGAAAGGTTCATTAGTTCTATTGAAAGTGTAGAATCATGCTCAGATTCGAACTTAAACATGTAAAGGAGAAGGAACTAACCGAATTGGGACTAAATCCCAACCCCTATTTTTTGATAGGCTTTTAAAGAGGTATGAAGATGCAAAGGTGTGACTTAATGCATGCTAAATAACATGTTAATGAAAGTTAAAATGAAAGGGGGGAGTAAAGGATCAACCAGAAAGGTAAATAAACTCAAAAAAAATACAAAACGGGGTCTGCCCCTAGTAGTGCCCCATATATGGGGCGCTAGCTACAGGTGTCCCCTTGATGGGACGCGTTGACCAAAGTCAAAGTGCCCTATTTATGGGGCACCAGGGACTGGTTTCAGCAGATTTTCTTCCCTTCTTCGCGGCGTTGCCCCGGAGTGTAGGAAGACCTCCAAGATGGAAGAAGGAGTTCTTCAAGCAGCCAATACTCAATTGAACCTAATGGAAAAGTGTTTTGGTACTAGATGTAAGGGAAATGGAGTGTAGAGGCCCTCCAAGTCGGAGAAAAATCATATTTCTGAAGAAGGAAACTACAGGTTTTTGGGGGTTTTTGGCAGAGGGTTTTGGAACGATTTGAGAGCTTAGAGAGGGGTTGTAAGGCCTTGGGAGTGTTGGGGTTGATGAGAGAGTTTGGGGGGCACCCTTGGTGTGTCCTCAAGCCTCCAAATGGTGTCCTTTTATAGCCAAGAAGAGGGCAACTTTATCTGCAGAACTGTCCCATCAATCTGTCCGGTAAGTCAGACCAGGTGGTGTCCTATATATAAGGCGCTTTGATCCTAGTCAACGCCTATTGATCTTCTTAGAAATGTGCCGAAAAACTTGATTTTTCTGGAAAACTCGGTTCCCTTGAAAGGTTACTCAAATATTATTCATGAAAGCTAGAATTCAAGCTCTTCAATTGGACCAAAATTGCGTGTCTACAGCTTGCCTCGCCTTGGTGTCGGCTTTGCAAGGGAGTGACATGAATGAAACGTAGGCGAATGTAGTGAAACGTAGGCGAATGTAGTGAAACGTAGTGAAGCGCAGTGGAATGAAGTGGTAACGGACTGAAAAGGTGACGCCAAGGTGTCGATTTAGACACGCCTTCATTGTCCTAGTTGAGTGGAATGAAACTTTACCGGACTCCGAGGTTGCCTTTTGTCTCATCGAAACCTTCCATCTGGTTGATTGGCTAAAGAGAAGAATGGTACTTAAAGTAAATAACTAAAATCCCACGTGGGGGAGAATTGTTACCGGTCAGGACCTGAACTGCATGGTGTGCTGGACTCGGTAGAAATGCAGTAAATTGCGAAAAGTAAAAAGGAGACAGCCAATCAACCAAGGTTGGGTTCTTCAAATTCATAAGGTTTTACTCAACGATACCGGATCAGTTAGACATGGAAAAACTTCTTGTTTCGGTGAAATCATTGTTAAAACCCGTTGGAAACTGATTCTCTGAAGAATCAAGACCTTCTCAAGAGCTATAAAAGACCATCTTTAAAAGGGTTCACTATGTGACTGGAAGGAGGTTATTGTAGGATTAGGAAGCAGGAAATGGTTGTGGTGGGATGATGCATGATGGTGTATGAAATGAAGCATGCTGGGTTTAAAGAAATACAAATAAGTATAAGAAAATAGTTGAAGATATAGGTCGAACATAACGGGTCAGGACATCCACGAAGAAACCATCATCCCCGCATATTCAACTTTGGCCTATCCGCAAGCCTAGGGAATGACTGAATCTTCACTGATTTTGTTGAAGGGGTTCTTAGGCTCAACCCCCTCTAGACTTGAGGTCTTCAACATATCAAATATTATTTATTTTGATAGATGCAATACTAAATTCAAGTCCTAATAGGGGTCGGGGTAGTCCACTTTTGTTTTTCAATTTTTATTTTTTTGTTATTTTTTCTTCCTCTAAGTGTCTGTGGATATGAAGCTGGCATGCCTTCTCCTATTCTTACATCCACTTGAGAGAAGATATTAGAAATTTATTTTTGCTTAGTCCCTTGCCTTGATCTTTTGTCAAGGGACATAGGCCTTATCAAGGTAAAGATAACAGAAAAACATAAGTATGCATAAAAGGAAATATGCAAGACTGAAATGAAACATGAATGCAAAGGCAACTAATCAGTCTAGAAAGCAAATTTTTAGGTGTTTTGAAATTTTTGATTTGTTTGGGTTTTGATGGTTTTATAATGTTTTTGGTGTTTTGAAACTTTTATAATTTTTTGGTGTTTTGGATTTTTACATTTTAAGAACTTTGATTTTTGGTATTTTCGAAGTATTCAAATTTTTTTTTTGGGTGTGGAAGGAACGACCATCTCATCCTTTGCCTTGCTTGCCATAGGTGCCCCTCATCGTTACCTAAGGGTTAAGAGTAGGCATCACGTGTAAGAAAGTGCCTAGTCCGAGATCTTTTGACCTTCCACCTTCGATAGGCTATGCTTTTCTTGGATCCAGTTGGTCAACCCTGTTCGCAAGGATAAAGAGGGAAGAGGATTGGTGGTAAGTCCTTAATAGGATTCAGGGGTGTCGAATTTGTTTCTCTACTAGTGCCCGGGTTGCCCGTTTGGGATTTGACATCCTTGGTGATAGAAATGTATGCCCTACAAGCCAATCATATATGATATGATTCGACATTTCTAGGAATATCTCATTCAATTAAATAGGCAAAACTTCGTTACTAGCTTTTATTAGAAGCGTATATCGTAATGAAGTCCTTAAGCACATGCAATGATGATTGAATCATGATGAGATCATGATAATGAGAGCGATCATCTAGAGGTATGTGATCTAAATGTTCCTAGTCGTAGGATCCTTGAGACAGGACATCAAGAATCCAGATAGACTAGTGTGTGTGATGTCTTCTCATATGATGAGAATGACCGATCTCATTGGTCATCAGTGTGGGGACACTGAGATACACACACAGGTGCTCATTAGTGGAATGAGTTCACTGAACTGACCAATTTAGGAAAACCTGATCGGTATCTTACCGAACTGTCTATCAGGTTATTCTTACATCTCAATAGCACGGTTGGATCTTTGACCTGAGTCGCCAAAGATGTCTTGCCAGGCGTACTATGTACTTTGACTATTGACTAATGGATCACTTAGTATTGTGGTCCTATATAGTTAATGGATTGGGTATATGGGAAACCCGGTGGAGGCAATTAAGCGGACAATAGGGGATCGTTCACTCTCGTTAGGAGAGAGAGAATTTCCTATGGATAGTACTCTAAATCCTTGGCCAAGGTAGATAGGATAATTGGAAAAGGAGTTTTCCAGTTGATCCATTCATGAGTACAAGATTTCATAGTGTTGGAATACTTAGGGGTTGACAGTCAGTGCCGAACCCCTGACCGACCGGGACATTGTATGAACGAGGATTTAAATCCGTGTGGTAATCGATGATGGAAAGGCTTAATGGATGTTATTTAACTCCCCAAAGTCATTTGGGATCACAGGATGTGGCTTGTACCCTTTATGATCAGAAAGCCGTAAAAACTGTTATCGGATAACAGTTTTGTTTAATTTAAAGGAATTGTTTTTTTAAATTAATTAAGGCTTCAACCAAATTGACTATTGGGCCTAGTGGGTCACACACAAGAGATCTGGTCAATAAGATGAGGGCATGGACGCAATTTTATAGAAGTTTTGGGTTTTTGTGAAAAATTCCATCTTCTATATATAAATGGCTTATGAAGCCAAACCCTAACAAGCCATAGGGCTGGAGCACGTCCCAGGCCTCCTCTCTCCCTCCTCTCTCCTCTAGAAGGCGATCTCCCATGGTCAAGCTTGGATCTGGAAGGTTTCTAGAGGCCCGAAGGAAGAGAGAACTCGTCTATTGAAGCAGATCGTGTGGATACCGCTAGAGACCGGACACTTGAACGGTTTTCAGCAAGGAGTAATGTCCTCTCTTCATCCATGGTGAGGGATTTGAGAAATCCCATGAGGTACTCTCGTTCTACTTCATATTCGGTTCCCGGTTTTACTCGTTCGGCATCAGTCAAGGCAAAGATCATGGTTTTATGGAATCAATTTTTTTTCCACTGTCATATATTGATTCCTTACAGTGGTATCAGAGCCCGGTTGAAGCCTTGGTCGAAGTTGAATCGAAATTGGCTTGATTTCATGTGATTTCTTGCTTTCCCGAAACTGTATACAGATCTGTTTTGATTTGATCACCACAGTTTTTGTGAGATACGAAACTGTGTTTTGTTAGATTCATTGGATTCTCGTGGATGAGATCTTTCCAATTCCGCAAACCTCATGAATTTTGGCCATCCGGAGAGTCCAGAATGAGTTCGGAAAGTTGCTAAGATGATCATATCCGAATATCCGGCCGAAATTGGGGGAGTTGATGAACTTACCTATTTGGACTAAAATACCTCTATCTAATGACGTATGAAGATAGGAAATTAAGTTTCCTAGAGTTTCCATAAGTTATTGGACACTCAACGGCCCTTGGAGGTGCCGAATTTGAGAGGTATTTGCGGTTTGGTTTAATTGCGGCCGTGGAAACTTCCTCCAGAAACTGCGCGTTGGATAGAATTTTTCATGAGATTAATCTTATATAGATAGAATCCTTATTGTTTAAGGATTCCAAATAATATTTTTTCGGATTTTTTGGACACCGTTTGACCCCCCAAATCAGGCCCGAAATTCGGCGTTTTTCTAGGGTTTCCGTAATCCGCCCCGCCTTTATCGGGCGAAGAAGACGGAGGATCCGGACCGGCTAGCACGGGGAAGGGGGGGTACGTGGCAGAATGTCGGCGCACCCGGGCGGGGGTACGCGGCCGCGCCGCGTTAGCCCCAGCGGCCGCGCCGCGTTAGCACGCGGGCGCACGGCGCGCGGCGCGCGGCCGCCGGCCCTCCGGCGCAAGCCGGGGGGGTACGTGGCAGAGCCACGCTGAGCCCACCGGTGCCGTGGCCAGCGCTGATTGGCCGGCGCACTGCACCGACAGTTATTCAATTCGAAAATGATTTTTAAATAGTTTAAAATTCATTTTTGATCCGAATAATTGCCAGAAAAATCCAGAAAAATTCTGAAAATTTTTAGAATTTATTTAATGAGTTATTAAAGTGTTTAATGACTTATTAAATAGAGTTTTACTATTTTGTCATTGAATTCTACTATTTTAATTTTAAAATTGTTATAAGATCAAAATTAATGAAATTAATGATTATATAAGTTCTGAGAAATTATTTAATAGGTTTGTAAAAATTTTATGAACCTGTTAAATAGTTTTGGACTTTGGTTGCCATAGAATCATTTTATAAATGATTTTAAAATTGTTTTAAAATCTTTATTGATTAAATTAGTGTTCAAATAAATTCTGAAAAATATGATTTTGAAGAATTATGATTTGGACATTAATTTAATGCTCTGAGAAATTTTGGAAAAGCATGAATCATCTTAATATTTTATATTGCTTGTCTTATGCATGTAAATTGTTTATATGTGCATTTCATGTTATTTATTTTATGAAAATTCGACAAGCATGAAATTTGGAGTTTCAAAATTACAGTATATAATTTTATGATGGTATATATGATATATCTCATATAATTATCACGTATGCGCTCTATGTTCATGTGATGAATGTTGATGTGTGTAGGGAGGTGATCATGGACTTAAATATGCTTTGCTTTTGATTGCTTGGTGAATTAAGTTGGTTATGTTATTAAATGGGGCCTGCGTGTGCCTTCTCTCTCTCTATACAATCTGATTGTACATTCTACCTCCTCCCCATTTGTGTACTCCCCTTGGTTGAAACCAAGGTTTCTTATTATGAGTTGTACATTTGTGGGTCTATGTACCCTTTAGCTGCTTGTAATGGTTAGAAGCCGGCTCGTGATAGAATGGAGAGCGGGACCACTTGGAGAAGCACCCTTCTGAAGTGGGAGCATGCCAACTCAAGCTTCTGAAGCAAGGAATTGCACCTATAGGGGTGCCTTAGGTGTATGATTAGGGTTAAGTCCATAATCACCTATGTTTTAATGCATATTTGATATGTGGTGTGTGCTACAGATTATACCTTAAATATATGATATTCCGAAGGTATATTAATAATTATATGTAGCACCTATGTTGATGAGACTAAAATAAAATCCCTCCTCGTTCTAATTAGGTCGATAAACGTGAGACATTAAGAATGACTCACGTAGCCTTCCGTTGTTATGGTCTTGATGAGACAATCTTAGATTGGATGGGTTTGTTGTGCTACCACAAGGCCTATTCAGCAAGGGATTGGAGATCATGGCTAAGGCATTAGCCGAACTTTGGGGTTGACCATTTGCATGGCTTTGTTGTGCTACCACAAGGGCTGTGTGAAGAATCCATTCTCATAACGTAACAAGCGGGTTTGACCTAACTAGAGTATATGGTTTGTTGTGCTACCACAAGATCATAACTCTAGAGGCTAAATGACTAAGAGTTGCAAGAGTTGCAACTGGCAATAGTTGCCTACCTATTAAGTATGGGATGATTTGTTGTGCTACCACAAGGTCATCACCATAAAGTTAGTAGGGTCTTGGTCCCCACTAGGATGTTATCGTGATATTCCGTCTTTGCATAATGAGGGTTATGCAAATTCGTCGAAAGTTAGTGGGAGTATAAATTAGGATGAAAGACCATATCTTAATTTTAATGAATGTCTGTAATGTTGATATAATTATATCTCTTTTGTAGAATATTCTAAACCACCATTAATCTAGCATGCTATATGCTAAGTATTTTAATGGCTCACACTTCTTATATGGGTTTAGATCTAAGAGAATAGTTCTTATAGTTGACCTATTGACTATCCTACTTGAGAAGTAAGTATCTCCTACACTATCTAATGAAGTGAGAGAAGATAAGATCTTATCTCATTGAAAAGATGTATTAATTACCTTATATCAGATGTTAGCCTCTATCAGATAAAATTAGTAGTGGCAACATGGATAGATGGATTTGATAACCATCATGGCTCATGGTGATGAGCTAATTAAAGGCGATGAACAATAATACATCTTGAATACTTCTTATTGGTAAGACCAATAGAAAGAAGTAAGATCATTAGATAGAGATAGATGATGATAGTTAAAAGTCAAAGAAGTGAGTCAAGATATTATAACCCAAATTTGACATAGCATTCCTCTACTATCATGATGATGGTAAGTAGAAGAAGAAGTGCAAAGTGTATTGCACATAATGCAAAGGTGGAGCTTGAGAAGCTTCATGTAACTATGTCATTAATATTTACTTGTCTTATATACACATTTGATAGTATAAGATACTATGTATGTGTATTCTAGTATAAGATACTTGGGGTGCATATAATAGTATGAGATACTAGATATGCATCATATATCTACAATGAGTTGTAGATAATAGCAAGTAATCGAAGGTTTAAAGAAGATTGTTGACCTACATATGAAATGGTACAAAATGTTGCATCATTACTAGTGGGAGATACAAATTTTCTATAGCCTTCCAGAGTTGTCTTAATTATCCTTCTAAAAGAATATTGTTTTCATTTCCTAGTTGAATAAATGGAGATTTATTCTATGGTATGAAAATGATAACTGGTAAAGTGTTTACCAGTAGGAGCATAATAAAAAGTTTATTTATATCAGATATGTATGCTCTTATAATATGTGTGAAAAATCCTCATTAGACGAAGTAGATTGATATTGATCAATCTATTGTTTAGTAGTACGGTCATATTTATAAGAAAAGACTTAAGGAGTACTATTCGGATAGAAACATATAGGTAAATGATTTAGAATCATTAACTATATGTAAGTCTTATCTTATTAAGTAAAATGACCAACTCTTCATTTGTTAGACATGGAGAGAGGGCTAATGAGTTTATAGAACTCATGCATCTAGATGCATGTTAGCCCATATCTATTAATGTTAGAGGATAATATTTCAACTTCATTAATTTTCAAAGATGACTTCTCTAGGTATGAACATATGTACTTTATGAAGTACAAATCCAAAACCTTTGAGAAATTATTTGAGATTAAGAATGAAGAGGAAATATTAATGAAAAAATGTATTTGAACTCTTTGATGAGATCAAAGAGGGGATACTTAAGTAATAATTCACACATAAAGGAAGGATAGTATAATCTAATTTTGATGGACACCTCTTATACATTTTAGCTTAATTGAGCAGAAGCCATATTGTGTAGGACATAATATGGACATTGACAACCTTTGCAAAATTCTTCTTTGTCTGTTTAGGGGTTAGCACTCAATATAGACATTTGATCTTAAATCGGTATCTTTCAAGTCGATTTCAATTATTCCATATTAGATATGGAAAGAGATTAAAGCTTGACCTTAAGCAAGTTAAGGTTTCAGAATGTCTGGCTTGGTAAAGAAGTATAACCATATCAAGTTGGAATATAAGACTACAAAGTGTTGGCTTGTGGGATATCCTAAGGAAACTTAAGGATATTAATGCCTCCCTTAGGGAGAAGGGTATGAGTTGCTCATCTCTCCATATTTCTAGAGGAAGAGTCCCTCCTTTAGAAAGACAGTGGGAGCAAGGTATAAATGGAAGGTGTTCCGGTCCACAATCCATGGACACTTTTATTAAGGTACTAGTTTATATTTTCACAAGGGCAAATCATAGATCTTTTCTTATGTCCAATCAACCTAAGAGATATGTGAGACATATCTTTGATGGAAGAAATGAGACATAAGATAAAAGGATAATGATCCTAAGATTTATATTGAAGCAATATGAGATATTGTTTCAAAATGGGAAGAAACAACAAATCCGATATAAACTCTATCTATTCTAATCAAGTTCAGAACTTGATTGATCCACCTAAGGATTTAGTATCTATAGGGTATAAATGGATTACTAAAGAATAGATTGAAGTATATTAGAAGGTAAAGACCTTCAAAGTAAGGATAGTTAAAAGGGATATCATTTATGTCAAATAGTTGACTATGATAAGACCTTTTACCTATGCCATGGAATTAATCCATTCGGATTTGATTGTTACACACTATGACTATAGGATATGTCAAATGGATGTTAAGATAGTGTTTCTCTATGTTATTTTGAGAAACAGTGTATATGATACAACCTTTGGGAATCAAGTTCCAAAACATCCAAATAGTGTGTGCATAAGGTCCATTTATGGACTCAAGTAAAACTTCCCATAGATGGTAGATAAGGTTTAATGAGATTAAATCTTATGACTTCATTGAGAATGAAGAAATGCCTTGTATTTTCATATAAGATAAGTGGGAGTGCTATTATCTTCTTGACATGATATATGCATGACATACTGCTCATTGAGAATAAAGTAAGTATGTTATCATAAGTGAGCCTAGTTATCAATTCATCCTTCAAACTTAATATGGGTTTTAAGATCTATGGAGATAGATCTAAAAGGTTTCTTGGCCTTACCCAATTCATGTGCATAAAAACCATAGTCAAAGAGTTTGACATGGTAAACTCCAAGATAGGTTTCTTACCTATGTAGTGTGGAGTTGATCTTTTTAAAGATATGTCTTTGTAGACTTCTTAAGAGATAAAGAGATCACATTAGTATAGCCCTTATGCTTTTGCAATAGGACCTATCACATTTGTGATGCTACGCACATGACTTCATGCTCTAAGTGTTATGAGCATTCATCAAGTAAATCCTTGTAAGAGTCACAAGATAATTTAGAGATGTGTTTTGAGTACTTAAGAAGCACTATGGATATATCTCTAATGTATGGAGGATAAGACTTGAAGTCTTGTAGTTTTATGAACACAAGCTTCTAATCAGATAAGTCTGATAATAAGTCAATATAATGGTGGTGCAGTGAGCTGGAAGAGTTCCATGCAAGAGAACACTGCTAATTCTACAACTGATCTAAATTAGATTGAATAATGACTATATATTGCTTGAGAAGCTGACTAGATGAAGATGTTCATCTAGCTTATAGGATTGTCCCAACTTTCTCTGAAAGTGTATTGTTTTGAGAAAACAATGGGGTAGAGCCAAAGTCTCATTAGAAGTTTCAAACTTCTATGGCAATACCATAGAATCAGAGAGAATGCAGTTGATAGAGCTATAATTAAAGATAGAGTATTTTCCGTTAATAACATTACAGATCCACTATCTGAAGCAGATACTCAAAGAGTGTTTGAGCTTCACCTTGAGCTGATAGAGATCAGCCAGATGGGTGATTGGCTTTAGTGCAAGTGGGAGATTGATAGAAATGTATGCCCTACAAGCCAATCATGTATGATATGATTCGACATTTCTAGGAATATCTCATTCAATTAAATAGGCAAAACTTCGTTACTAGCTTTTATCAGAAGCGTATATCGTAATGAAGTCCTTAAGCACATGCAATGATGATTGAATCATGATGAGATCATGATAATGAGATCGATCATCTAGAGGTATGTGATCTAAATGTTCCTAGTCATAGGATCCTTGAGACAGGACATCAAGAATCCGGATAGACTAGTGTGTGTGATGTCTTCTCATATGATGAGAATGACCGATCTCATTGGTCATCAGTGTGGAGACACTGAGATACACACACAGGTGCTCATTAGTGGAATGAGTTCACTGAACTGACCAATTTAGGAAAACCTGATCGGTATCTTACCGAACTATCTATCAGGTTATTCTTACATCTCAATAGCACGGTTGGATCTTTGACCTGAGTCGCCAAAGATGTCTTGCCAGGTGTACTATGTACTTTGACTATTGACTGATGGATCACTTAGTATTGTGGTCCTATATAGTTAATGGATTGGGTATATGGGAAACCTGGTGGAGGCAATTGAGCGGACAATAGGGGATCGTTCACTCTCGGTAGGAGAGAGAGAATTTCCTATGGATAGTACTCTAAATCCTTGGCCAAGGTAGATAGGATAATTGGAAAAGGAGTTTTCCAGTTGATCCATTCATGAGTACAAGATTTCATAGTGTTGGAATACTTAGGGGTTGACAGTCAGTGCCGAACCCCTGACCGACCGGGACATTGTATGAACGAGGATTTAAATCCGTGTGGTAATCGATGATGGAAAGGCTCAATGGATGTTATTTAACTCCCCAAAGTCATTTGGGATCATAGGATGTGGCTTGTACCCTTTATGATCAGAAAGCCGTAAAAACTGTTATCGGATAACAATTTTGATTTAATTTAAAGGAATTGTTTTTTAAATTAATTAAGGCTTCAACCAAATTGACTATTGGGCCTAGTGGGTCACACACAAGAGATCTGGTCAATAAGATGAGGGCATGGACGCAATTTTATAGAAGTTTTGGGTTTTTGTGAAAAATTCCATCTTCTATATATAAATGGCTTATGAAGCCAAACCCTAACAAGCCATAGGGCTGGAGCACGTCCCAAGCCTCCTCTCTCCCTTCTCTCTCCTCTAGAAGGCGATCTCCTATGGTCAAGCTTGGATCTGGAAGGTTTCTAGAGGCCCGAAGGAAGAGAGAACTCATCTATTGAAGCAGATCGTGTGGATACCGCTAGAGACCGGACACTTGAACGGTTTTCAGCAAGGAGTAATGTCCTCTCTTCATCCATGGTGAGGGATTTGAGAAATCCCATGAGGTACTCTCGTTCTACTTCATATTCGGTTCTCGGTTTTACTCGTTCGGCATCGGTCAAGGCAAAGATCATGGTTTTATGGAATCAATTTTTTTTCCGCTGTCATATATTGATTCCTTACACTTGGGTCCTTCCTTCTAGCTCTTTTCCTTTGATGGCCCACATTCAGATAGATCTTTTTTCTTTTGCTTGATTTTGACCTGAGGGGTTCATTGCCCATCTTTTAGAGCCTTTTCTTTTTTTGGGGGACTTTTATTGGTACACATTCAGACATGTCTATTCTTTTGCCAACCTGAGGGGTCATTTCCCATCTTTTGGTACCTTTTATTTTAAGAAGTCAGACCTTCAGAGGCATCCTCCTACTAAGGCAATGGGCACTTTCGATACTCCTCATTCTAACCCTTCCCACCTATTCTGAACCGAAATAAGAAGAGAATAGGGTAGGGTTGGCCTTCTTTTGCCAAGTGTTGCCTAGCTTTCTCCCTGACTTCCAATCATCGGATTCCGAAACCTAGGTGTGTAGTGTGTGCAGTATGATGCCTATCCTTATTTCCCTAAGTGATAAGTTAGGGCACCGAACAAGAAAGCATTAGATGTTATCATCATTCTTTACACCTTTGGATTTTATAGTTTTTTTTGTTTTTTGTGATTTTCATTTTAAGGGAAATATTTTTTGAGGTATACACCATTCCAGGGATGAGCTAGTTCTTCTCCTTCTGCATTAGTTAGCTTATATGAATTACCAGGATGAACCGCCGAAATTACATACGGACCCTCCCAATTAGGTTGAAGTTTGGAGCGGGGACCGCCCGGCTTAATGAATATTCTTTTAAGCACAACCTCACCGATTTCAAATTTTCTCTCCACCACCCTCTTCTGATAAAATCTTTTAAGTCTATTCTGATAAGATCTAGCATGTTCGGCAGCAGCCATCCTCCTTTCATCCAAGAGTTCGAGTTGCGCGAGAAGGGAATCTCGGCGTTCATCCATCGGGATGTCTCGATCGATCTGGACTCGGAGAGAGGAATGACCACTTCGTATGGTACTACCGCCTCCATCCCAAATGCCAAGGCATAGGGGGTTTGCCCCGTTGGGGTTCGAATAGAAGAGCGGTAGGCCCATAGAGCATCAACTAACTTATCTGGCCAGTCCGCGAACTTGCTAGACTTACAAGTTTTCTTAATGATTTTTATCAGAGTTTTATTGGTGGCTTCTGCTTGACCGTTGCCTTGAGGATAATATGGAGATGAATGATGCAATCTGATGCAATACTTGTTGCAAAGGTCATGCAGCTCCTGGGAGATGAATTGTGGTCCATTGTCGGTGATGATGTCGCCTGGGATCCCGAACCTGGCAATGATGTTGCATTTGATGAAGGTGCAGACTATTGATGCCTGGATTTCCACATATGCTTCCGCTTCCGCCCACTTGGTGAAGTACTCTGTTGCCGTTAGGATGAAAGATTTGGTTTTGTTTGTGGAGTTTGGGTCACCAAGGGGTCCGATAACATCAAAAGCCCACATAGTAAAGGGCCATGGGGCATGAATCGGGTGAAGGGAAGATGCGGGAGAGTGAATCTTGTCGGCATGAAGTTGACATTGATGACAATGCCAGACAATGATCGAGCAATCTTCTTCCAGAGTAGGCCAATAATACCCTTGCCTGATGATCTTCTTGGCTAGGGCTTGAGCATTTACATGGCCTCCACATACTCCGGAGTGTGCTTCTTTAAGCACCAATTCAGCCTCTTCTTCATCTACGCATCTCAATAGAATGCCGGCCAGGCTCCTTTTATAAAGCACTCCACCTAAGATGGTGTATCTCTGGGAGACTCTTCTTATGGCTTTCTTCTCTTCGGCGGTTGATCCTAGTGGGTATGTCTGATCCTGATAGTAATTCGCAATCTCATGATACCATGGTTTATCACCCTCTTCTAGTTCCTCCAATTCAACCGAAGATACTTCCTCCTTTTGCTCAATGTATTCCTTCTTTTCAAACTCTTCTTTAACCCTCTAGAATCGTGCATCTTCTACTACCATAATGGTACGTCGGCGGACATAGATCGTCCTAACCTGTCTGCCTAGTGGGACAAATAGTGAAGATGCCAGAGAAGCGAGAGCATCGGTAAGAATATTTTGAGCACGAGGAACATGAATGAATTCGAGTTTGGAGAATAGCTTGATGTAACAGGCGGTGAGTTCTTGGTATGGTCTGAGCCCAGGATGAGATGTGCGGTATTTGGCCAGCACCTGGCGAAGAATCAACTGACTATCACCGATCACCCTTAATTCAGTGACACCATAGAAGTGAGCGGCCTCCAGTCCAGCTAATAAGGCTTCATACTCAGCTATATTGTTTGTTGCTAGAAAATGGAGCTGAAAAGCCTATGGAATGGTGACACCTTCAGGTGACAGAAGAACAATCCCTATCCCTCTACCCTGGGAGTTTAATGCCCCGTCAAAATATAAAGTCCATAGATTAAAAGATCGAATGGATATCAATTCTTCATCATGGAATTATGATTGGATAGGGTCAAAGATTTGGATAGGATGATGGGCAAGGTGTTCAGCAATCGCATAGCCCTTAATCGCCTTCAGTTGGATGTAGGTGATGCTGAACTGAGAGAGGAAGAAACCCCCAAAGTTTGATCAATGTTATCTTTCTCCTCATATCAGATTTCATCCAGCTGAATCGCATTTTCTAGATACTCCGGTAGCTTGGCACATTCTAAGCTCTTCTGAGCTAACTGATGCAGGTATCTTTATGGAACTCTCCTACCTCTGATTTTTGTTCTATTTTTATTGGAAACTAAACCTAAAGAAGAAGAAGGTAAATAAGGAAAGGAAGAGGAGGTGGAGGGAGTGTAATTTATTAGAGAGGATGGAGGGCAAAGAAGGTCAATCAAGGATCTGGTGTCTCCTTGGGTCAAATGCCCTTCCGAGGCAAGTTGAGATGTTTCCTCGATCGAAATTTGAGTTTCGAGGGGAACGTTTTTTTTGGGGGGGGGGCCCGATTTGGGTTGAGATCAACTACGGGCCAATAGGCCGTATGATCATGGAAGAAGGTGGGTTCATGGACCCAATAAGAGGAGGATGTGGGCTCGAGGGCCCGGGTTTAGGAGATGGGCTTGAGGGCCCGAGAATTGGAGAAAATGGGCGTAGAGGCCCAGATTCAGTAGAGGGGCTCGATGGCCCAAGAGCAATAACTGGGTATGCGGACCCATAAGTTGGGCCTGAGGGTCTAGAAATAGGGATCGGACCAAGAAGCCCGGGGAGAGCATCACAGTGCGTTGGGGCATCGGCCCCAAAAGATGACATAATTAGGAAAGGCCCTCGTGGAGTTGGTTGAACTTTTTCTCGACTCGGTTTGGCAATATGACCCTCAGGTGGGTCAACAGGTGGTTTAGCCTAGAGTGGTTCATTGCTTGACCCTTCTTCATCGGTGGAAAACAAAAAGGATATTTTTGGATACAAGTCCTCTTCAGGGTCGGCAGTTCTTCTTCTTTTGTCTTGTTCTAGCTCTTGCTCTTCCTTGTTCTCAGCCAGTTGAATGGTTTCTTTCTTGATGAAAAACTTTTGTAAGCATTCAAAAAAGTATCTGCTTTTGAGATTCTGACCATTTGCAGTCGTTCCATCATATCCAACCCCGCTTTTTGGTTGTAATCTCATTAAATTGATTGGCTCAGCTATGCCTTGCAGTTCTTTGGCTAGTCCTTGGCCTTCTTGGTATCCCAAACTTTTCATTATATGCCACCCAATAGTTTCATTTTTCTCTCTTTTCCTTCTCCACACTTGCCTTGGCTGCCTACTTATTTCGGGAAGATCCAAGATTGTCAAAATTGGTTCATTTGGCAACCCGAGGGGTGGTGATGGAGAAGATGGATGATCTAGGGACATGCTAGTCACCTTAATCACTTGTTCCTTGTAAGGGAATTTAAGACACTGGTGATTGGTGGAGGCGACTGCCTCTAGTGCTTCCAAATAGGGACATCCCAGAATAGCTTTGTATGTCAGATCAATCTCAAGTATGTGGAAGTCAACAGTGACTGTTCGGGGTCCAAGCTTCACATTTAATGTAATCATGCCATCGGCAGGCTTTTTCAAATTGTCATATGCAGTCACTGTTATCTAAGATGGCCGGACATCCTCTTCAAAAATTTCACAAAGACGTAATGTTTCTGGTGGCAAAACATTAATGGAGGCTTCGGTATCGACCAAACATGACTTAATGCCTACTCCGTTGATGTGGGCTGTGATGCATAAGGCATGTTTCCTTATTTCTGGGTCGACCAACTCTTCCTTTGTGAATGTAAGGGCCGGGTACTCACTTCTCGGGACCAGAACTGATGAGATCTTTTATGGGGGGAGGCTCTCATTCACCATCACCCACTGTAAGTATTGTTGGAGAACCTCTTGATGGGCATTGGATCTTTTGATCAACTCTAAGATCGGGGTTTTATCAAGATGTTTCAGCAAGTTATAGAATGTCCCAGGATACGGTTCTTCGATGTGTTCTTCTTCTGCTTCTGGTACTAATCCTGACTGAACGACCTGGGGAAAGACCCTTTGAAACATGCACCCACTAAGTACTATGGCAACTTGAGGAGGTAGTGGTGGATGGTGGGTTAGGTCAAATGATGGGAGCTCTTGCGACGGGTGTAATGATGGTGGTTTGAGACATGGTAGAGTAGGTAGGTTGTGAAGGTACAGTTGCTAAGGGCGGGATGATGATGGGTCCTAGTGTTGGTGATGTTTGTGGTGGATTAACCGGGCGGATTAGGGTCCATCCTGATTGGAGTTGTGGCTGGTGGTGTTATGATGGGTCGTGATGGTGCTCGGATGATGAGTGGCCGATTGAGAGTAATGGGTTGCCTAATGTAGCTTGGGGTATGGAATGGACGGTTTGGTTGACGTACATGGCGGAGGTGGCTCCCTCAACTTGCCAATTATGGCCCCGATGATGATACTCCTTGGAAGAGATCAAGATGGTATTAACGTGTTGATTCCCAGGTGTGGGTGGATATGGAGGTCGAAGGTTTTGGATAATCCCCAGGCTGAGGTTTTGTTGTTGTTGCTGCTGAGCTGATGCGTGATGCCGTTGAGGTTGATCTTTCACTGTTTTGATGTATTCCCCCATCTGGTCCCAGTCAATACTACCTTGCTCATTAAGGTCGTGGATGTAATCTTTGAACTGAAAGCAATTTTCCACGGTGTGTCCAGGATATCTGTGAAGCAGACAATATCGTTCTGTGTTGACATTTTGAGGCCATTCCAACTTCTCCCTTGGCAATGCAATTTGCCCTGCCGCCATGAGTGCATTAAAGATGTCCATGAGAGAGTACGGCAATGGCGGGTAATGGTTCCTCTTGGGTCCAACCTTTCGGGGTTCGTAGGCCATGGGAGGGGGTGCTTGGTTGTAGTTGGCCAGTTGTTTCCGTGGTGGTTGGGGAACTGGGGCTTGAGGTCGCTGAGGGATCGGAGCTTGTTGTTGACGAGGATGGAACTGAGGTTGATGTTTAGGTTGACGAGGGTTTCTAACTGGTTTATTTTGTTGAGGGTTCCTAAACTGGTGTTGATAATTGCTAGGTGGGTTCCCAACAACATTGAGGTTCTCGTTTGTCGCTACGCCCTCAGTCACTAGGCCGGTTGTGGTAAAAGTAGTTTTCTTGACAGCTCGGGGTCTAGGATCAAACAAGTTCATGATAGGTGAGTCCCTAAGCTGTGTCTGAATGTATCGTGCCTTCTCATAGAGTTCACTCATGGAGGTGGGATAATGCAAAGCTAGCATATTCTTTAAGGCTGGAGTGGCATTGGTGATGATCATCTTCACTTGCTCCGGTTCTGAAATGGAATCAATAAGCTATTCTGCCATGGACCTCCACCTATCAGCATATTTGGTAAAATCTTCATCATTTCTCATTCTTTCGGCCATGAGGTCAGTGATGGAATATGTTGGTCCGACCCTGTCTTGATATCTCTGCAAAAATTTAGCTTTGACAGTTTCAAAGTTACTCGCCTCCAAAGAGTCAAGCAAGTAGAACCACTCTAAAGCTAAACCCTCTAATGATTTTCTGAAAAGAAAAGCAAGGGCCCTTGGATCATTTTGCCACATTATCGACTCAAAGAAAGTCCTTGATATGAATGAATGGATTACTGGTTCCGTTGTAGCGACGGTATACCGGCATCTTAGAGGGAGGTAGATGAAAAGTAGGGAGGGAAGGAAGAGAAATTTCAGGGGTTGCCTTGGTGTCGATCAATTGTCTAAGCTCTTTATACTACTCATCCATGTGATTAATTTTGTTAATCATAGCCAGATCAACAGAAGGTTCCCCAAGAGGAGGAGGAGGAGTGGGTGCTTGATGCACCGGAATTGGGATTGGATGGGCCGAAGTGGCCGGATAAGAAGGGTACATAGGGGGATTCACCAAAGAGTGAGTAGGGTTGAGATGATTAGAAGAATAAATTGGTGGCCTAGAAGGAACAATAGCATTTGGATCGGGATGATCTAGATTAGCCACTGGATGAGGAGAAGTTGGGGCTACGAGCCCGGTATAAAAATGGCCATGAATAGGCACATTGGGCTGACGTGCCACTGACCGAGGGGTAGAGGTGTGAAAACCACCTTTGGGAGGAATGTGGTCGGTGGGCGACTTGCTCTTGAGGATGGCTTCGATAGCCTGAAGTTGGGTAGGGTCGGCATGAGAGAATACCTCCCAAAGTGAATTTGGATTGGGTTGAGGAGAAATTTGACTAGGTTCGGGGAGAATTTAGGGTTCATTGATGGCACATACAGCATCAGGATAGAAATAAGATTGGTCATACTCCAACTGTAGTTGCTCATATCTTTGATCCGCCATTTCAATAACTCGTCCTGACCTTAAATTCATAAACACAATAGAAAAAGAAGGTTGACAAATAAAAGCTCAAGGATTTTTTTTGGTTTTGATTTTTGTTTTGTTTTGATTTTCTTTTATTGGACAAGCAAGTTATCAAGCAAATTAACCTCAAGCAAAAAAATTTGTTTTGGTTCTTTAGGTGATTTTAAAATTTTTGTTTAATTTTAAATTTTTGTTTGCAAACAAGTAATAGCAAAGACTTGAAATGATTAACGCAATTTTTTTGTTGTTTCAACCTCAAATTAATGGCTTGTTAAGAGAAATATTGTCCACTCAGATAAATGGGTAGGACCCTATGCTCTCACAACGTCGAGCAATCTAAGGTTGTCACTCTTTTCACAACGATAGGTAATAGGTACTCTGGATTTTGGGGTGAAAAGGTACAACCTGCCCAATCAGTGAAGAGGGAATCCTTCACGTATGGGGACTTACGGAGACCTTGATGGAAGCTACCCAGTCCTTCTGACAGGGAATTCCCGGAGGAGGAGTTGGCAACCACCAAGAGAGGTGTTTGGATGTGTGGGGCTTTGGGAGGAGAGAGCCTCCCTTCTCAGATGTCCTAAGGAGACGGGCGAACCCGAAACTCCAATGCAAACTAAATGCAAGTGAAATGTCAAAGAATAAGAAGCAACCAAGAAGAAAATAAAAGCATACAATGATTAATGAGATGTTGTAGGAAGCAAGTGAAGAAGACAATGATATGAAATTAAACTAAGATGGAAGAAAGCATTAATTTAACAAAGTTTGCTTTGAAATATTTGCTAAAGGAAAACTAGGCTTAGAAGGAAATAGACAAGTATACTTAACAAGGGATGAAAGAAGATGATATTTAAAATGCTAAGGTGAAATAAGTTGATAAACCAAGCTAGAAATCAGATTGTATGCTTTTAAAAGGACCAATGGAAGGCAAGTAAATTGGAAGAAACAAGATAATGCTTCATGGAAATAAATAAGCATGTAAGCAAGCAAATAGAAATGCAAAGAAATAGAAATGGCTTAAATGAGAACTAGAGTGAAAATAAGCATGTTTTCAAGTGGACATTCTTAGGAAAGAAGAGAAGAACTCACTAAAGCAAAGTCGGTCCCACCGTGGTTGCCAAAAGGTGTAAGCACCCGAAACGGGATATCCGTAGATCTCCCTTTTCTGGCCCCTACACTTGCTTTGGGGACTTGGTAGATGGGATGTTAGTGGTTGTGGTCGCCAGGAGTCAAAGACTCCAAAATATGGTAGAAGGAAACAAAAATGAAGAATAAAAATGACCGTCGTACCTTTGGAAGTGGGGAGATTTGTTGGGTTCCAACTTCTCCTCTCTCGGCCGGTCAAAAGAAGAGAGCTTAGTGAGTCCTTCGTCTTTGATTCGGTTGAAGCTCTGCCTCGTCCGGATTTACCTAAAAATGTCCACAAGAAAACATAGAAACAAGTGAAAGGTTCATTAGTTCTAATGAAAGTGTAGAATCATGCTCAGATTCGAACTTAAACATGCAAAAGGGAAGGAACTAACCGGATTGAGACTAAATCCCAACCCCTATTTTTTGACAGGTTTTTAAAGAGGTATGAAGATGCAAAGGTGTGACTTAATGCATGCTAAATAACATGTTAACGAAAGTTAAAATGAAAGGGGGGAGTAATGGATCAACTAGAAAGGTAAATAAACTCAAAAAAATGCAAAACGGGGTCAGCCCCTGCTAGTGCCACATCAAAGTGCCCTATTTATGGGGCACCAGGGACTGGTTTCAACAGATTTTCTTCCCTTCTTCACGGTGTCGCCCCGGAGTGTAGGAAGACCTCCAAGATGGAAGAAGGAGTTCTTCAAGCAGCCAATACTCAAGTGAACCTAATGGAAGAGTGTTTTGGCACTAGATGTAAGGTAAATGGAGTGTAGAGGCCCTTAAAGTCGGAGAAAAATCATATTTTTGAAGAAGGAAACTGCTGGTTTTTTGGATTTTTGGGAGAGGGTTTTGGAACAGTTTGAGAGCTTGGAGAGGGGTTGTAAGGCCTTGGGAGTGTTGGGGTGGATGAGAGAGTTTGGGGGGAGCCCTTGGTGTGTCCTCAAGCCTCCAAATGTGGGTCCATTTATAGCCAAGAAGATGGCAACTTTATCTGCAGAACTGTCCCATCAATCTGTTCAGTCGGTCAGACCAGGTGCAGGTGCCCTATATATAAGGCACCTGGTGCCTTGTATATAGGGCACTTTGACCCTGGTCAACGCCTATTGATCTTTTTCAAAATGTGCCGAAAAACTTGATTTTTCTAGTAAACTCGGTTCCCTTGAAAGGCTACTCAAATATTATTCATGAAAACAAGAATTCAAGCTCTTCAAGAGCCCGTGTTTTGATCCATGGGTATCTGATTTGAGAATCGGTTTTGATTTTTCGATTTCCTACGTGTTCTCTTCCCATTGAATCGATCTTGGCTACTCCCCGCCGACGCCCACCCGGATGCACTCGGCTGCTCGTCCCTGTCCCGCGGCAGTAGAGAGTGCCGGATGGCGCCTGTCTGTAGCCCCTTAACGGAGGAAGGACGCTGCTGCTGGTTTCCTCCGCGGGCGCAGGTGCCGCTGCGGTGCATGGCGTGCCGACAGGGGTTGGCCTCGATGTGCGGCTGGGCACCAATTGGCATTGGCCCGAGGCAGTAGGGCTAGACAAGGGACTTAACCTCGGTGTAGCGCACGCTTTCCGGCGGCTGAGGGGATGAGCAGGGAGCAGTGCCCCCTGTCACCCGCCTCCTCGCCGGACAGTGCCGCTGGCGCATGTGGCTGCGCGCATAGGAGCGGCAGCACTCCACCGAGGCGCGTAGACCAGCGGTGGTTGTAGGCTCCGGGCGGCAGTCTTCTTAGATAGAATGGAGAACCCTTGATGAGCACCAGAATGAGGATGATGCAATTCCGATCTGCGAAGCAGAGTCTGGAAGAAGACAATCGGAGTGACTTCCCGCTGAGACACACAGGAGCAGAAGGGGAACCAGAACTTGAGCGGGAAAACAGCGAGAGCTCTCCGATAAGTCCCGCCTCTCTCTGTCCTCTCCTTTTATATATCAATCTGAAATTGAAATTACATTGTATGGAAAATGTGGTTCCCAATTAACCACAGAGAATACATTACAGTTAAATGAAATACAGAGTAATGCCACAAGGGCATGCCAACTCAGCCAGGATGCCATGTCATTGGAGAGGCTCTAACACCCCCCCTCAAGTTGAGCGGGGTGTCCACGTTAAACTTGCCTCTGAGAAATTTAAACTGCTGAACATGAAGGGGCTTAGTGAGAATGTCAGCAAGCTGGTCTTGACTAGCTATGTGGTGAATTGCAATAGCTTTGTCCTGAACCAATCTGATGAAATGGAAGTCGACCTCAACATGTCTTGTCCGAGCCTTGAAAACAGGATTTGCGCTTAGGTAAATTGTCGAGATGTTATCACACCAAACAGTAGGGGGAGTAGCAATAGGCATGCGAAGATCCTTGACTAATTGCATGGTCCAAAGTAGGTCTGTAACAGCTAACACCATGGAGCGCATTTCCGCTTCAGTGCTGGAGCGTGCTACAGTTCTTTGTTTTCTAACAGTCCAAGATACTAAATTGTCTCCTAAGAAAATAGCAAAGCCACTGGTAGAACGTCTGTCATCAGGGCATCCCACCCAATCAGCATCACAGAAAACCGTTAGATTAAAGGAAGATGGTCGGATATGAAGACCAAGAGTGTGAGTGTCCTTCAGATAGCGAATGATCCTTTTTACCAATGTCATATGCAACTCAGTTGGAGCTGAAAGGAACTGACTTGCTTTGTTGACCGCATAGGCAACATCCGGTGCAGTGAGAGTGACATATTGTAGAGATCCGACAAGACTCCTGTACCATGTCGGATCTGGGAGAGGAACACCATCATGCTGAGACAAAACAGTTTTTGTAGCAATGGGAGTGGAAAAAGGTTTGGAATCCAAAAGATGTGATTTTTCCAGAATATCTAAAATGTATTTCTTTTGACAAAGATGTAACCCATCAGTATTTCTGGTAACTTCTATCCCAAGAAAAAAACTTAAGTTTCTAAGATCTTTCAAGAAGAAAACAGTAGATAACTGTGTGACTAAATCAGACATGGCTGTAGTGTTGTTGCTTGTAAGAGTAATATCATCAACGTAGACAAGGAGGAACATAGAAATACCACCAGCAGTGTATAAAAATAAAGAAGGATCACAAATGGATGCTTTGAATCCAATTGACGGCAAATGAGTATATAATTTGTGAAACCAAGCCCGTGGCGCCTGTTTTAAGCCATAAAGGGATTTGTGCAATTTGCATACATATTCCGGATGAGTGTTATCAATGAAGCCTAAGGGTTGAGACATGTAGATTTCCTCATTTAAATTTCCATGAAGAAAGGCATTTGAGACATCTAATTGCTTGATATGCCAATTGTAGCTGATAGCCATGGACAGAACCATCTGAATTGTGGTAGGCTTGATAACCAGACTGAGGTTTCATGAAAGTCTATTCTATATTCTTGTGTAAACCCTTTAGCTACAAGCCGAGCTTTATATCCTGAAACTGAGCCATCAGAATTTCTTTTTATTTTATAAATCCATTTGCAACCAATAATGTTTGCATTTGGTGGTATAGGAACAAGAGTCCATGTGCCATTCCTTTGAAGAGCCGAAAACTCACTGGACATAGCATTCCTCCAATTGACAGATTTATTTGCAAGTGTGAAACAAGTTGGTTCAGTTTCCGGTTTTTCAACTACCATAGCATATTTGCTATGTTTGGTAGAACAAATAGAATCAGGTGCAGCCAAAATCTCCTTTGAAGACCGAAATTTCTTGGGAACTGTACTGTCTGGAGAATCAGAAGGTAGTTGTTGCTGTGACGCAGAATCAGACACAGAGGTAATAATAGGCAAGTTGTCCGGTATTATAGCCAACTGTGTATTATCTAGAGGACTGACTTGAGCACTAGTGGCAGCAGAGGAATTACCATAGTTTCTGCATGGTACTGAGGAAATTGTCGTAGAATTTGGTTCAGGAACACTGTGAGCCTTAGTTATTGAAGAAATTCTTGGAGCAGGAAGAGAAAGACATATATCGCTTGACTGAACATTAGAGGTCTTAACAAGAGTTTCATATGGAAAACAAGACTCATCAAACACCACATTGATGGCTATATAAATTCTGCCAGTGTTGGGAGATAGGCACCTATACCCTTTATGTTTATTGTTGTATCCTATGAAAACACATCATTCTGACCGATGAGTATATTTATGACTATGATAAGGCCTGAGGTAGCGATAACAGGCGCATCCAAACACTTTGAGAAAATCATAATCAGGTAGTCTGTTGAATAATTTTTGAAATGGAGACAGATTGTTCATAACCGGAGTAGGTAACCTGTTGATTAAGTACACAGCACAAGCCGTAGCCTCATCCCAAAACTTTAAGGGTAACTTTGCATTGCTCAATAAGGCAAGAGAGGTCTCTATGATATGTCTGTGTTTTTTCTCTGAGACACCATTTTGATGGTGTGTATAAGGACAAGAAACCCTATGAGTGATACCACAGTCAGTGAAGAAGTTGGTTAGAGACTGAAATTCCCCTCCCCAATCACTTTGGAAAAATTTGATCTTAGATGAAAACATGTTTTCAACTTGCAGTTTGAACCGAATAAAAATATGCATCACATCACTTTTTAATGTAATTGGAAACAACCAGCAATAACGACTGAAGTGGTCTATGAAAGAAACATAGTATCGATGTCCATTAGAACTAATAACAAGTGAGGGTCCCCACACATCAGATGATATCAATTCTAAAAGAAATTTAGAGACAAAATTTGAAGAAGGAAAATGCAATTTGTGACTCTTAGCAAGAGCACAATGTGAGCAAAAAAATCTCTCGGTAGCTGTAAATTGTTCACCAATAGAATCAAGCACTCTATGTACAGTTCTGAAAGCAGCATGTCCCAGCCGTCTATGCCATATATTCGGAGCTTCAGCAGCAAACACCTTTGGGGAGGTTGTTTTTCCAGATTCCAGCTTGTACAACCCTTCAGAATTGAGCCCTTGAGCCAAAACCATCTTGGTCTTTAAGTCCTTAACAAGACAATAAGTAGGAAAGAATTCAAATGACACATGATTATCCTTTGTAAATTGAGAAACAGACAATAAATTTTTTGCTAATGAGGGAACATGTAAGGTATTGTAGAGTTGAAACTGTTTAAAACCTGATGTACCAATGTGATTAATTGGAATATTATCACCATTGCCAACCATAACCTGCTCTTGACCACTGTAATTTGATGGATTCTGCAAGAGAGCTAAATTGGGAGTCATATGTTGGTTTGCACCAGTGTCCGGGTACCAAGTAGACTCAGCTGAAGCGGGGGTCGACTGTGTGGCTGCCAAGTTAGCTGAATAAGGTATATAAGATGAACCAGTGTTGTATTGATTGTTTGTATTGACAGGTGTAGTTCGAAAACTACGATCAAATCGTTTCCAACATGTAAGTACTGTATGACCCCGTTTCTCACATAGTTGACATACAGGTACTGTATTCTGTGAAGTATACTGACCCTGTCCAAAATTACTTGTGTACTGCTTATTACCTTGTTGAAAAGTTTGCTACCCATTATTTCTATCATAAGTATTTCTATCTCCCCTTCCTCGTCCTCCATTTCTGCCTCTGCCATTTCTGCCTCGACCTGAATTAAAATTCTGTTGCTGATCACTATTCAGGTTTGTACGTGCCAGATTCGCTGTGACATCAGCAATGTTTTGTTGTCGTTGAAGTAAAAAAATTTCATGACTGAGTAATAAACCTTGGATCTCATCCAAGTTGACTGATGAAGCATTAGGGCGAGTGGTAATAGCAATAACAAAAGGATCATATTCTGAACCAAGGCCATTAAAAATGCACAACAGTAAATCACTCTGTGACACTGGATCTCCAGCTAACTCTAACATGTTAGCTATATGCTGCATCTTTTGCAGAAATTCAGCAACTCTCATACTACCTTTTTTCAGATTTTGCATCTGTAGACGTAACTGGAGAACTCGGGCTTTAGAGGAAGAGCCATATATTTCTGAGATGGGTTTCCAAGCAGCAGCCGCACTATCATAGCCAATCACTAAGGGCAAGATAGAATCGCTAACTGAGGAAATAATAACAGACATAACGAGGCCATCATACTGACGCCATAACTTGGCATCAGGATTTAGAATGCCCTTAGTAAGATCACTTGGATCAGGGATGTATGTTGGCGGACAAGGGACTGAACCATCTATAAGTCCCATTAAATCATACATCCGTTGAAACGGAGTGAACTGGCCTCTCCAAATCATGTAGTTATCGGAATTGAGTTTAACTGGAAATCGGTGTGAAATACTAGGAAGAGAGGCAAAAGCAGATCCAGACGCAAAGGGAAGCTTAGATGCACCATAAGAAGAGATTGGTGCTGAACTTATTTCCGAATCATCCATTCTGGAAGCCATCAAGATAGAAAAGAGGAAAAAAAAAATTATCTAACCTCGCTCTGATACCAAGATAGAATGGAGAACCCTTGATGAGCACCAGAATGAGGATGATGCAATGCCGATCTGCGAAGCAGAGTCTGGAAGAAGACAATCGGAGTGACTTCCCGCTGAGACACACAGGAGCAGAAGGGGTACCAAAACTTGAGCGGGAAAACAGCGAGAGCTCTCCGATAAGTCCCGCCTCTCTCTGTCCTCTCCTTTTATATATCAATCTGAAATTGAAATTACATTGTATGAAAAATGTGGTTCCCAATTAACCACAGAGAATACATTACAGTAAAATGAAATACAGAGTCTCAGTATCAGTCTCCCTAGACAAAATATTGGTCTTTTTATAAGTCTCAATAGTGGGAGGGAGTCTCAGTAGAAGTCTTTGTATTTGGCTCCCTTGTAGCAATCTTCGTCTCGCCCCTTTCCTTCTGCCCAGCTCCCCGAAAACAACGTTCGACTTGCATGTGTTAAGCATATAGCTAGCGTTCCTTCTGAGCCAGGATCAAACTCTGATTTTGAGTATGATTGGGCCCTGCAGTGGTAGAACATGTTATGTCCTTCCTTGCCTTGATGACATAGAATCCTATTGAATCGGGCCTTCTTCCTTTGTAGTCTTTCTATGAAGATTCCTTCCTTCTTGCTACTTTATATAAAATCTCAATTCTCACTTATCAAGTATAAAGATCAGTCTTATCTTATATGTGCTTAAGAGAGAGTCTTTGTCTAGTCAACAAAAAAACGACCTACTCGTGCTAGTTCCTTCCGTCCCTTTTTTCTGTCCTTGAAGCTCGTGCTTTGCCGATCTCTAGAAAAAGCAGTTCTCGGTTCAGGTCTTTCCGAACCAAGGACTTCATTGAAGCCCTTACAAATTGGATTGATGAGAGCGGTAGCCCTTTCCCAGTTGGTCTAGCCAAGCGATTTCCAGCAGTCAAGCCAGATGCGGATTTCATAGCAGCTCTTATTGAGTTGCCTCCCACAGGGTCAAAGAACTAACCGCCTTTCTAGAATCGCAGAACAAGCGCTTAAGGAAAACGCGTAGAAGCAGGCAAGTGGATTCCCATCTCTGAAGGTCAGTTGGAAAATTCCCATTCTCGTGGGTACGAAAGAAAGTAGGCTATTCATTCGCATCTCTCAAGAAAGAGAGAGCAATCGCCACATCTGCGTTGGGTAGCCCTAAAGCTTACCTTGAGCCTTGATCCACTACTTCTTTATATATGAACCTTCCCAAATGCCAAATTAAAGAGTCAAAGTCAAGCTTTCAAGCTGCCCTTATTCCATTCCTTCAACATCTGCAGAGCTAACCCCTGAAGTGACTGCAGCCCTTAATAGTACCCTTCCTCCAACCGCGCTTAGTCCCGAAAACATCTGCGCATCGATTAGTTCTCCTCCCCGACGGTCTAAACCAGGTATGGTATGAAAATACACTTTATATCATTTCATACTATTTTTAAACACCATCAAGTGAGCCATCATAGGATTTATTAGACAACCATGGGCTAGCCGGCCTTCTCTTTCGAAGAATGGAATCGCGCTTGCGTGAAAAGAAAATTATCCATGTGATACCATGTATAGTTATTGTTTTGATTATTTTGTTTTATTGGTAGAAATTTTATTTAAGGTTTGTTTTCTTCCTAAAGAGGGACTTTAATGTACTAGTACTTGTTCCTCCACGTTCCCGAATCCACCTCCTTCCTTTTAATTACTCATAGAATTTCATTTCGCACCGGAAACTATTCTAGGAGAAGTTCGAATCCGTTTCGTTCGGATATTGATCGGTCTTGGTTTGACATGGTTTATGCGTTACTGGTTCCCGGAAGAGTCAATTTCTCCATTAGCTAAACCCTTTCTTACCCTGCCTTTTGACTCGTATTTTGTTTGTACACAATCAACGGAGGCCTCCCCGACATATGTTGCAACGTCTCCTATAGCATGCTCTTACTTCGTCTTTCCCTTAATAAGTCATCAAATTTGGTGCTTTTCGATCCCCGATTGCTATGGGGAACAAAGGACGAAATACAATCGATTCCTCCATTTAAGTGGTTCTCGCTTCTCCTTGTTCCTGTTCCTAACTCCTCCCCGGGTAGTTCCCAATGTTTGGCACTTTCCATACTTCGCGGGTGCAACATCAACAAATTCGCTCATGATCAAGTTACAACCTAAGATCTATGACCATATTATGTTAACTATTCATATTTCGTTCATTCCATCGGTATGCTCCCAGGTACCTGTAATTGTGATCCATTTGCCAGAACCAAGGGATATTTCTGTGGAAACCTTCACGAACAATCGTCGTTTTTTGATGGTTTTTCCGCTTCTCACAGCTGCTCTTTCCACACCTCCGGATATCTGGTGCCAAATCGTCGCCCGTTTCCCTATTTCTTCGATTATAGAGTTGGCTATCTCTGTGGCATCGATTGTACAAGTTCGTGAAGAAGGCTGGACGAGTAGAATGAGGGTGAGCGGCTCGATCGAAAAAAATAGGACTTGCCCCCAGCTGGCAAAGTCACTATCAATGAATTCCCAAGCAATTCTCAACCAAGATATGCGATTCATTCCCGTAATGATTATAACACACGGAAGACTCCTTAGGAGCGGGATGAGTGATACATCCGGCGAGCGCCGGCGAAGAACGCAAGCAAAGCTGGAGCTCGGGCATTGAACTATTCCATTCAAGCTATTTATGCACCTGCGGACGACGCAAGCTTAGCTACGCGCCTGGTGTTCAAACTAGTCATTAATGGTCGGCAACATGCTTAACGCCTTGGTATGCGTTGCGAACACTTGCTTTTGAGCGTCTCATCTTCTCTGGAGAAGCTAAAATCGAACGGATAGAGAAGATGGTCCAACTACAGAACTTCTTCTTTTTCATTACTTCCATAGTCGTGCCTCGTGTCACGGCAGCACCCGTACTATTGAAATGGTTCGTCAGTAGAGATGTTCCCACAGGTGCCCCTTTTTCCAATGGTACATTAATTCCTATTCTTATCTCTGAATTCCCTTTTCTAGTCTATTTACACTCAAGGAAATTCATACGCTCCATGGACGGAGCAAAAAGTGGAGTGTTGGTCAGAGCAAGCCGCCCTATTCTATTACCAGACATAATTGGGAGAAGCTCATCCGCTAGAAATGCCTTATTTCGTTTCGTTCCCATTCTTCATTTCCTTCTTCTAGAATCCATGGGGGACTTGTCATATTTAGAATCTTTTTGCGGTGTGCTCCGTTTACTATTCTTTCATACTCTCTTCTCTTTACCATGCGATAGGTCAGCAAAGCGTGAGCGGGCGCGGAGAAGGAAACGCCAAACACTTCTGCCTAACGGGAATGAGCAATGACGAAATGACAAGATGAGGTGCCCCAGGCACCCCCATATAGAAAGAAGAGTCGAAGGTTATTGGCCTGTAGCTTTACCCGTCCCCCCAAAGTCGGGGGGTGCTTGTTTGGGGGGTGTGCCACCAGAAATAGGGCTTGAAGCTCTCGCCTTACCAACGAGCCGACCGCTGATGGCTGTTGGTCACGACTACTACCAAAAAGTGAACATGAAGATTCATATTTCACATGGAGGAGTGTGCATCTTTATCTTGGGTGTTCTTCTGTCGTGCGACCCGGTGGCTTATGTGCGACCTGTGGCCCACGCCTCCTATTTGTTCAGGGCGGGCGGCATGAACTCTGATTCGATCCGGGTATTCAATCTCGACGCTGAGATGCTCAGTTGACTCCTTAACCTTGATAGGAAGATGGCTTATTCCAAAATTCGTGCAAAAGGGTAAGGAACTTTGGATGAACTAATGCGAATGGGTGTAAGCCTCGCTGCTCGGAAACACCCGGTCGACCACACCGAGAGACACGAAAGCGCAGGTAATGCCGGTTGGCAAAGTGGCGTTAAGCATCCCTAGCGGTACGCAAAGAGAGGTCGTGATGATATCATCTACGTTCGTACCGCTCCTCGTGGAGTAGATCCCGCATCCAACCAACCTTTTTACCGGGGAACGGGAGAATTCCCACTACCGCCGGCGGTGCCAGCCGGGCCGTGAGCGCGGTGGGAACGGGCTTCCCAAAAGCTAGCCCGGGCCGGGGGGCAGCATAGAATGAAGGGGACGGCCCTAATGTTGTGTTGGCAAAGAAAGCGGGTTGCGGGCGGATAAAAGCGGACGTGGGGACTCGGGTCGGGCGCAGCGTAACTAGGAGAGCCATTCCATTTAGGGCGAGACAATGGGCGGGCACGAGCGGTCTGGTGTCCGAGCCAATTGGTCAGACGACGACTACTTCACTTATTTTTATTGTCTTAGCCGCCTATCCCGGAATGTAATGAGATGGAATAGAAAGAACGCGAAGTTGGATCGCTTTTCTTTTTTTAGGGGGTGGGGGGCTTCTTCACAAGCTTATCCCCGCCCCGTTTCCTGTCCGTCTCGGCGCGGCAGCCGGTCTCCCCAACTCTCCTCAACTTCCCCCGGTCTTCGACCCGAGCCGTATGAAGCGAAACTCGTCCCACGTACGGTTCGGAGGCTGAGCCCCACCCTGCGGTAATGGTGCGGCTTAGGTCAACTAATACGAATAAGATACAGTTCACTCAACGATTGCCTTTGGGTTCCGAACTCCATATGGGGAAGGAGCGTTGTTGTTTGCGAGGTCTCGATCATTTACATGGGCCCACTTCTCATGGAATTTGTGGGAATTTGATGAATTATAAACCGTCCCTAACGAACGATCGGTTCATGTTTGAGCATGATGAATCACTTCGTGCCGACTGTTGCCAAAAAACTTTCCTGCCTCATCCGAGAATGGAAAAGCTGGAGCATTTTATGCATCGGTGGATGAAGAATCACGAACATAAGAATTTCTGGTTTACCATGTTCCCGAAAAAAGACACTTTTTTCCATTAGAGAAACGACGAGCACGACCGAAGTGGCTATACATACAAATCCATTTACGGATCTATATGCTTCGATTGGAACCGGAAGTTCCGTAATCGGCGGCTGGTATACCACCATAATGAAACTGCCTTTTCTTTTTAGTATTCGGATAGGATTTCTGTTGGCTTCATCGGGGGGCTTGCGTAGTTTGTTACGTTAGCTCCAAAAGGATAAGTTGCATTGGAATCGATAAAGTTCCGTGGAGTTCATAATTGCATAAAAGGAGTCCAAGTAGTGGCTGCGGTGCGAAATCGGCTAAACAATCATTTGGTTATGCCATTTTGGGCTTTGCTCTAACCGAAGCTATTGCATTGTTTGCCCTCTTCCTTTCTGATCTCATTCGTATTTCGATCTCAAAAAGAAATGTATGTGTGAGATTTGGATTTAGTAGGAGCTATCGATTTGAAAAAGAGTTTTATAATATTAGAGTTAGGGTGGGTGGGAAAGCTGGAGGGGACCCCGGTGGTTAGAAGCCGAGAAGGTTCGCGAGGTTCCAGCTATGGTGAAGTGACAGATGCTTAACCATGGTTGGAAGAAGGCACATGGGAGCGAGCGGAGCGAGAGCAAAGCAAGCTCTAGTGGGCTGGTCCCATTTGAGTCTTTTTCATCGACATAGTCGGCGGCAATGGATGTTGCAAACGCACAAGCGAAACACGTTAGTCGGCGGAAAAAGTCACTCTCAATCCGATCTAGCAAGCAATGCTTTGCCGAGAAAGTCAAGCGAGAGACAAGAGATTGTTTCTAAGTTTTCCAATAAATTGGACTAGTGCCAAGAAAGATGCGGTATCCGGTTGTAGAGCGAGGCGTCATAGGGAAGCAGGTAGGCCGCTTATGTTGAATTGATCAGAATCTGAATAGGTCCAGGGGACAGGAAATGCTATTTTTTATGTTTTATTATCTATGGATAGACTTTAATGTAAAGGGCAAGAGCTAATGATCTATGAAGCTAAAACAACCTCAGGAACGACAGAGGGTGAAGGCGCTAGTGGTAGGTCGTAGATCACAGACGCAAGCGCCTTCTCTTGTGGGTGCGGAGGAAGCTAGGTGACTTATAGTGCCTGTTTGAGACCATAGAGGGCTTTGCTTTGCTCAATCAAGATTTTATCCATCGGCTTTGGAAAGAAAGAAGACCGTTTGGGTTCCTGTACTTGTTCAGTTGGCGGTTGGTAGGTCGTAGAGAAACCCAGCTCTTGGTCGTCGAAGAAGAGAGAACCGCTTTCGCTTTCGCAAGTGGATCAGGAAGAAATGACTTATTCCGTGCACAGTTCAAGTGACTTTGCAAAGAGAATCTTTCTTTCGGCTA